>OZ010788.1:637788591-638198591 GCA_963932465.1 Maratus speciosus
AAATTCAAAATGCTATAACTCAGCCATTTCTTAAGATATAGACGAAACAAAAACTGCTCCCGAATCTTTTTATCAAGGTCAAACACATAAGAACAAAATATTTTTTCAATTTTCAATTTTTGGTAACACATTTCAAATTTAAAATTTTCTTAAAAATTTAAATGGCCGCCATTTTAAACAAGATGGCGGGTGAAGCTGGCCAACGAACCCGGTCGAGACATTGGTATGTACTATGTATAAACGAAGTTACATCCAAATCGGTTCATAAATACGCCTTTTATCGCGTGACAAAATTCAGGATGTTTCAAAATGTCAGCCACGCTAGAAATTCAAAATGCTATAACTCAGCCATTTTTTAAGATATTTACGAAACAAAAACTGCTCCGAAATCCTTGTATAAAGGTCAAATACATAAGAAAAAAATATTTTTCCATTTTCAATTTTTTGGTACCACATTTCAAATTTAAAATTTTTAAAAACATTTTAAATGGCCGGCCTTTTGAAACAAAATGGCGGATGAAGCTGGCCAACGAACTCGGTCGAGAGATTAGTATGTACTATGTACACACCGAATTACATCCAAATCGGTTCATAAATACGTCTTTTATCGCGTGACGAAATTCAGGACGTTTCAAAATATCAGCCACGCTAGAAATTCAAAATGCTATAAGTCAGCCATTTTTTAAAATATACACGAAACAAAAACTGCTCCGAAATCTTTGTATAAAGGTCAAATACATAAGAAAAAAATATTTTTCCATTTTCAATTTTTTGGTACCACATTTCAAATTTAAAATTTTTAAAAAAATTTTAAATGGCCGCCATTTTGAAACAAAATGGCGGATGAAGCTGGCCAACGAACTCGGTCGAGAGATTGGAATGTACTATGTACACACCGAATTACATCCAAATCGGTTCATAAATACGCCTTTTATCGCGTGACAAAATTCAGGACGTTTCAAAATGTCAGCCACGCTAGAAATTCAAAATGCTATAACTCAGCCATTTTTTAAGATATAGACGAAACAAAAACTGCTCCGGAATCTTTGTATAAAGGTCAAATACATAAGAAAAAAATATTTTTCCATTTTTAATTTTTTGGTACCACATTTCAAGTTTTAATTTTTTTTTTAAATTTTAAATGGCCGCCATTTTGAAACAAAACGACGGATGAAGATGGCCAACGAACTCGGTCGAGACATTGGTATGTACTATGTACACAGCGAATTACATCGAAATAGGTTCATAATTACGGGAGTTACAGTGTGACATATGTCAGATATATATATATATATATATATATATATATATCAATTTTGAACGGAGGGTGGTTTCGGGGTCTGGGGGTCATGATCGATGAAAATATACCAAAATTTTTTGAAATCGCTTTCCTCCGAACGGCTGCAATAGGTAGCTTTTTTGTAAAGAAAGCTACCTAAAATGCTGCAACTCAGCCATTTTTAAGATATAGACGAATGCTTTTTTGCTTAAATTGTGATCTCTGAAGTTCATCTATACTCCTATTATAAAGAGGAAAAAATTGTTTATTTGTCGGAGGTAAGCTCTGGAACTACCGAACCGATTCCAAAAGTAATGGTATCAAAATGATGGTGTTAGTCCAACTTAGAACATAGGCTATATCTTATGTCGGTGCCACCACCCCAAAGGGGATGTAGGAGCAAAAAACGTTCTAAAAATGCGATTTTAGCGTTACTGAAGGGCCTAGAAATATGAAATTTGGAATATTAGTTACTTATAAGATATAAATGATGTCTAAGAACAGTTCTTAAACAATTCGAAATTTAAAAGGGTTGAAAATGCACAAAAAGCGTTCTAAAAAACGTTCTAAATGGTAGTTTCTACATAATCTCAAGAAATACCGAACCGATTCCAAAAGTAATGGTATCAAAATGATGGTGTTAGTCCAACTTAGAACATAGGCTATATCTTATGTCGGTGCCACGACCCCAAAGGGGGTGCAGGAGCAAAAAACGTTCTAAAAATGCGATTTTAGCGTTACTGAAGGGCCTAGAAATATGAAATTTTGAATATTAGTTACTTATAAGATATAAATGATGTCTAAGAACAGTTCTTAAACAATTCGAAATTTAAAAGGGTTGAAAATGCACAAAAAGCGTTCTAAAAAATGTTCTAAATGGTGGTTTCTACACAATCTCAGGAAATACCAAACCGATTTAAAAAATATTGATGTCAAAATGATGGTGACAACGCTTGCTCCAAGATAAACTATGTTTTATGTCGGTGTCACTACCCCGAAGGGGGTGCAGGAGCAAAAAACGTTCTAAAAATGCGATTTATGTGTTACTGAAGGGCCTAGAAATATGAAATTTGAAATATTAGCTACTTATTAGATATAAAGGATTTCTAAGAACAGTTCTTAAGCAATTCGAAATTTGAAAGGGGTGAAAATGCGCGAAAATCGTTCTAAAAAACGTTCTAAATTGTGGTTTCTACACAATCTCAGGAAATACCAAACCAATTTAAAAAATAATGGTGTCAAAATAAGAGTGTCAAAATGACGGTGACAACCTTGCTCCAACATAGGCTATGTTTTATGTCGGTGCCACTACCCCAAAGGGGGTGCAGGAGCAAAAAACGTTCTAAAAATCAATTTTTGCGTTACCGAAGGGCCTAGAAATATGAAATTTGAAATATTAGCTACTTATTAGATATAAAGGATTTCTAAGAACAGTTCTTAAACAATTCGAAATTTAAAAGGAGTGAAAATGCGCGAAAAGCGTTCTAAAAAACGTTCTAATGGTGGTTTCTACACAATCTCAGGAAATACCAAACCGATCTAAAAAATAATGGCTTCAAAATGATGGTGAAAACCCTTGCTCCTACATAGGCGATGTTTTATGTCAGTGCCACTATCCCAAAGGGGATGCAGGAGCAAAAAACGTTCTAAATTGCGGCTTTTGCGTTACGGAAGGGCCTAGAATCTTGAAATTTGAAATGGTAGTTAGTTATAAGATATCAATGATCTCTAAGAACATTTCCTAAAAAAATCGAAATTTAAAAGGGGGGTCAAAATGCGCAAAAAGCGTTATAAAAAACTTTCTAAATTGCGATTTCTATGCAATCTCAGGAAGTACTGAACCGATTTCAAATATAATGGTGTAAAAATGATGGTGACAGATCTTGCTCCAAGATAGGCTATATTTTATATCTGTTTCCACTACCCCAGAGGAGATGCAGGAGCAAAATGCGCGAAAAGCGTTCTAAAAACGTTCTAGATGCCGATTTGTCGGCAATATCTCAGGAAGAATGAATCTGATTTCAAACGTAATGGTAGGAAATTGATGCTGACAGCCTCTGCTCTAACATAGACGCTATTTTATGCCGGTATCACTATCACCAAGACGTTGCAGGAGCAAAAAAGCGTTCTAAATTTCGATTTTTGTGATCGGTAGGGGCTAGCAACTTAAAATTAGGCAAGCTACATATTTATTAGCTATAAATGATCTTTAAGAACTGTTTCGAAAAAATTGGAAATTTAAAAAGGGGTGAAAATGCGCGAAAAGCGTCCTAAAAATGTTCTAAATTGCGATTTTTACTCAATCTAAGGAAATACCAAAGCTATTTCAAAAGTAATGGTTGAAAATCAATGGTGACACTCCCTGCTATAACATAGGTTATATTTTATGTTTCTGTCACTACCATTTGAGGGTTGCAAAAGCAAAACATGTTCTAATTTGCATTTTTTTGCACAACTGAGGGGTCTAACACTTTGAAATATGGCATGGTATTTACTTACAAGATGCAACTGCTTTCTAAGAATAGTCGAAAGAAAATTCCAAATTTTAAAAAAATGAAGTGAGTGAAAAGAGTTATAAATTACAATTTTTAACCAAACTTATAAATTACCAAACCGATTAAAAAAATAATGAAGACAAATTTTGGTGATAGAACCTGCTCAAACATAAGCTATATTTTATGTCTGTTCCACTACCACCAGAGGGTTGCAGGAGCTAAAAACTTTCTAAATTGCGATTTCTGTGACACTGAAAAGGTTAGAAACTTTAAATATGACATGGTAGTTACTTATAAAATATAAATGCCCTCGAAGGAACGTCGAAAATAAATTCGAATTAAAAAGGGGTGAAGCGAAGGGGAGGTGCGAAAAGCATTCTAAAAAAGTTCTAAATTACGATTCTATGCAATTTCAGGGAATATAAACCGATTATAAAAGTAATAGTTGCGAATCAGTGGTAACAGTCTCTGATCCTACACAGGCTATATTTTATGCCGGTGATTCTACCACCTGGGGTTCACAGGAACAACAAACGTTCTAAAAAAGGGCTTTAAAAGCTTTTTAAATTACGTTTCTGTGGAATATTAGGAAATAACAAACCGATTTCAAAATTAATGTTGGCAAATTAATGGTGACATTTCCTGTTTCAACATAGCCCTTTATGTTGAGAGAGGTGGTAGGACTTGGAATTCGACATGATGGTTAATTTTAAGATGTAAGAAGATGGTTTCTAAAAAATTCAAAACTTCAAATGAATACTGAAATGAGCGTATTAATTGAGCATAAAAGTTTCAAAATATTTTCTAAATTATCATTTATTTAGTTTTATTTCATTTTATTAATTTAAGTCTCATTTCTGCCTAATACAGTGTAATAATGATGTTTAGTCAAACTGTGTTTTAAATAGTAATTTTTGAAATATTCCTAAAAGTAATAAGTACCTTTTAATAAACTAAAATATTACCTTTTAATAAAATAAAAATTTAGTTAGTGCCTTTTGATAAAAATTAGACATATAAATATCACTTGGCATATTTCAAATATTACGCGAGCAAAGCCGCGGGGTTTGCTAGTAAAATGATAAAAAGAGAAAAAGAAAATTTTAAATGATTAAAAAAAAAAATAAACTGTTTTTAAACACGCTAGCATTAACTGATGCTGCCAGTCCCAAGCCTGGATAATGTGTGAAGGTTTTTGTATAGTCAGGAACATCCCTTAAATAGTCTGTCCATTTATCCGAACTTTTGCTTATCCGAACTAGGGTCGGTCCCGACTTGTTCGGATAATCGGCGATCTACTGTATCATATTGAATTGTTCTTTCCTTTCGTTTAATAAATCTGCTATTTTATTTATTTCCAAGACATAGCGATTTCACCTTTTACTCAAAAAATACACCAATGAGTTCACGAAACTAAATATACTGCCCATGATAAATTTCCATTTATATTACTTTATCAAATTTACAAATGCTAATAACAGGGAAAATTCAAGTAAGGGGAATCCTTATATTATAAATTTATTACATGTTATAAAAAAAAAGGTGTCGTTGAGGCGACATTATCCAGGAATTTTATGAAAATCTATTCATTGGACACCCTATATTTAGAATAAATATAAAGTGACTTAGAATGTACTGTATGAATATTAGGGTAGATTGGTTGTATGGCATTTTTCACGACTCTAAAGATATAAAAACTGATTTTATTTAAATTATTATTAAACATTAATAATTGACTGATGATTTCGTACACACCTTAATGTATGAGAGTACGCATGAAGGTTCAGTACGCAACTTAATCTTTGATAGTACACAATTATATAATTCGTATTTGAAAACCAGAATCAACCCAGAATTGAAAAAATGTCTAAAGAAACAGAAGAAAAAAATTTCTTTTCTGTAAATAAGATGTAATCTTTTTTTTCTGATTGACTGACGCAATATGCACATACACATACACATAATAAACCACCATTATATGGCATAAATCCTGAATAACATACATATCATATTAACACGAATACTATCATTAAGGTCTTCATTGTTATGATAACCCTTTGTATTGTTATATTTTAGTATTAACAATACAGTTGGTTATGATACTATCCACTATCCGATCTTTCAGTAATGTCTTGTAACAGTTAATAAATAATCAAACAACTGACAAATCCTCATTGAAGATAGTTATTTATCAGATGATGTTGACATCTCATTTCCAATGATTAGATGTAATTAACTGAAATGTAATCTATTAAGAACATGCTGCTTATAAAGCATGTTTACACCACAGAATATGTCTGAAAATTGTCAACTGTTATAGGAAATAACATATTTGTGGAAAATTGCACTTCCCAGTGATCTATTTGAATTAAATAAGTTTTGATTTCACTTATTTATAAAACTTTTATTTAGATAAAAAAAATATTGTATTTTTTTAGCATTTAACGCATTTTAATTAAAATTGCTAAAGTGTTCAAAATAAAGTAGGATTTTAAACTATGTCAACGGAATAGTCCTATAATTATTTTTCAATATGTTACAGTTTTTAACTTTTGCACTGTTCCTAGATTAAGTAAGTTATATTTGGAAACATTTGCTTAATGTTCCGGTAAGTAAAAGAGTAAAAATTCTATTCTTCGATTTTTTCTTGTGACGTCTTCCGGAATCGGTCCTATTTCTACCGTTCCAGTCACTGTTGAAAAGGAAAGGGATCTCCGATGTGTGTGCGGCCGTCTTTTCCGTGAAGTTTCACCCGTAATTGCTGCGACAAAAATTTCCGGAAAACTACTGTGAACGGTCTGTGAGATCGCTTATCTAAAAATGAATGAAAGGCTACGTTAACTCTTAAAACACTATTTTTGTATTAAACTTTTGTACAGACTATTATACTTAAAATTCACCTATTCAAAAGACTTTAGTGATTATACTGGGGTCTAAAACAGACAAATTTAACCGTTATCTACAGCTAAAGTAAAAAGTAGAAGTTCAACTGTGAAAATTGAAAGGTCCAGTCGTGTGTGAGACCGCTAACAGTAGTTAAGTATTAAATTGTTGTAGACCAGTTTGATATTACAGTAATTTGAACGTAGGTATTAATTTGGTATGCAAAAGAATTTCGTTAAAAAAGAAAATTTGAATAGGTAAATACAAAAGGTATTTTCATACAGGGGTCTCTAATCACCGTGGAAAAGAGAATAAGAAAAAAGTGAGAATTGCTTTTATTCTTTAAAATCTCATTTTTTGTAATTTTTTTAACTTAATAGAAGAAGAAATATGCAGAGCGTCGGAGAATGTCAATGCTATTCCGACCAATAGGTACTTTTTATTCGTGAATATCTGTAAAATTACTCTAAATGCAATCATAGAGCATGTGCAAAGAGCCATTGTTCATATTTACACCGTAAACAAAAACCATAGAATGTTTCTTTAAATATTTCGGAAATTTAATACAGTTTAAGGAAATGTAATATAAGAAAATAAAATCAGGATACAAAACGCAATATTTCATCTTGATTCAAACATAAAATAGGTAATATGAATTTAAAATGTTCACTGTTTTACTTAACCCTTTGAGGGGCAAGTAATTGTGTTTCTGTAATGTCGAATTCACGCCGAAATCTTCCAAAAATTTTATTGCAAAATAAAGAAAAGCAATTTTACGTCTTTTTTCCACCAATGTTAAAAAAGTAAAATTTAATGAAATTTTTCTGATGTAAATCTTCGTTAATCGTAGGTGGGATAAAATATATCCCACCGCCCCTCAAGGGGTTAAAAGTTGACTGAAATAATAAAAATGAGATGTTACAATTTAAAAATATATATATTTTATTTAAAAACTTTTTAGTACTTTCAGGCTTTACCGAAACCTTCATCAGAGAATATTGTAATAACTAATTGCTGTTTATATATAGAAATACGTCACTTCGTTTTTAAAACGAGAGTGCTAGTAATTATTAGAGTTGAAAGTAGAAGTAGCAATTTCTTGGATTGAACTTAATTAGAGAAAATATATATTATTATTAACTGCAGTTCCATTTATTTTATTACATCAATTTGTACTCATACTTTGTACTTTCATTTTAAATGTGTACACTGTAAAAAAAAAATTTGTAATTTTTACAGATAGTAAGTGTATTTTTTACAGAAGAAAATGTAATTTTTACAGAAAAAAAAACTGTTTTAATGAAAAATGACAGCTTTTTTCTGTAAATTAAAAGGTTTTTTACTGGCGTAAAAATACATTTTTTTTCCTGTTAATTTGACATACTTTTTTTACAGTGCACGCCCTATCCTACAATATCCACTATTTTTGGTTCAATATCTAGAAAACAAATTCTGAAAACTTGAGTAAATTGACGTATTAAAGTTTTTTGTACGGCAGTTAAATATTTCTTCTACACACTGTCCAGCTACACATTTAAAATGAAAGTGACGTATGAGAACAAAGTTATGTAATAAAATAAATGGAACTTCAGTTAATAATAATATATATTTTCTCTAATTAAGTTCAATCGAAGAAACTAGTACTTCTACTTTCAACTCTAATAATTATTGTCTATCTGCTTTTTCAAAACGAAGTGACGTATTTGTATAAACAAACAGTAATTATTTATTATAATATTCTCTGATGAAGGGCTTGGTAAAGCCTGAAAGTACTAAGACGTTCTTTTAAAAAATGTATATTTTTAAATTGTAGCCTCTCGCATTTATAATTTTAGGCGTATTTAAATAAAACAGCGAACTTTTAAAAGTTCATATTACCTATTTTATGCACTATAAGCTTTTCATGTTACCCACAAATCCGATAAGCCTTCCTTTATCTTCCAAAACCTCAGAAACCATTAGATTTCCGAAATTTAAAGAAGCAATTCATAAATTAAAGTTTAAAAAAAACATTTATAATAATGTTAATGATGTTAATTTCGGATTTTTTGTCTGTGGAACATGCCTGTGGAACATGAAAAAGTCTACTATGAAAATATGTACTTGAGATTTGATAGCATCGGAGAAAGCGAAATTTCGTGTTAAGAAAAATGATTTTTACACTGCAAAAACTATTTGGAATGATTTCCAAAAATTATATGTGGACTAAAAGAAACATTTAAGTCTTGGAAATGTATTTGTTTTTTAGGAATCGTAGGATAAAAGAACACTCTTCGATCACGTGGGTAATTCAGAAAATGTTCTTTACGTAACAAAGTAATCCGCACTAAATTTCGTTCTACTTTCGGAAACATCTGTACTTTTTCACAGTATTTAATGATAATACCTTTTATTCATTTATTTAAAAAAATTATTTTTTTTAATGATGCTCAAAACAAAACAATGAACCGGGTAAACAACAATTACTGATAACATACAATACTTTCTATTATAGCGCCACAAACAAGGGATTACTACACAGTTTTATCTCTGTTACTCTCAGTATCCAATTCGTATAAAACTCATTCAAAAGATATCAAGAATTGTACAGTCAGTAAATAAGTTCATTTTAGATGCCGGACTGCAAAACAGTCCTAAACACTTAGGTTCAAAAATAAAATTATCTAACGATACAAAAATTGATTTGGAGTGTGTGTGCTTGTATGCCAGGGTAATTACAATATTTTCAAAGAATATTTATGTACTGCCAAAGCAGCGTTTTCTATTTTTCAGTATTGTTAACTGTGGATAATTATCATATATATTTAGCATATTATGGAATAAATTGATGGATTCTAAATAATGAATTTTAAATAAATTTCCTTGGCAAATGTTCAGGCTTCTTCACTGGCGATCAAGTGTTAATGTTCTTTGTTAGTATCGGCTACTGATTTTCGTTAATTCAGTTCATTGTGACTCTTTAAACCATGGATTAACCCCCTCACTGACAAGCCCGTGTTAATACGTTCACTAAGCTCCAGGTTTCACTGCAATACAAGCAGTATTTAAAGTAATATAATTCAATTGATTTAATGTATTTTTAATACATTGAACAATGATTAATACTTCCAAGGATTGCATTTATATTCGTTGTTAAGTTTTTTTTATAAAATGTTCAAAGAATCTTTTTTTACGCATTTAAAACAAAATGCAGAAAAAACAACATTACAATTTTGCCCTTTTCCAAGACAGTCGGAGGGTTTTAACAAAATGTTTTTTTTTTTTTAAGTCCATTAGAAAGGATTTTTAATCATGGAATTTTCGATACTTTTGTAACATCCCACCTAATGCTTTAGGGGACAGAAAATGCAAATTTTTGGATTTTTGCAAATTTTCACAAGGTTTTAAATGTACTTTGCTTGCTTATAACTATGTCTAAGGTATTTCACTTATTTATACTGAAATAAAAACGCATCTATGCCGTATGAACGATAAAAATAATATATAATTTATCTCTTAAAAATGGAATAACGAGATAAGTTATAAATTTAAATAATGATTTTAAAATTTCAATTCGTATACCCTGTAAAGAAAACTCTATTCTAAAAATTTAGTAGAATTTTCTTTCTCTTTCTTTGCAAAGATGAGATTTTATAAAGTCCTTCTAAGGAAGCACAACTTGACGTTATAAGTGTTTTCCGTTTTGAAACTTTCAAGAACTTTATATTCATGATGTTAGAAAATAGTTGGTTTTTATTGCATTTTGTTTTTACCTCGACGTAGACGAAAAACATGCATAATAAAATGTAGAAGGAGTTTCAACTTGTGAAGAATTTGATGTGATTCTGTCTAGACAGAAAATCTGAGCTCAATAAATAAGTTTTCTCCGAGATAATATTCAAATAACGCTTTTTGGAAATACTTTCTAACAAGTCCTATGACAGAGAATTGGGGTGGTTCAGTTAAGTGATTGGGTTCGTAAAAGTGCATAAGAAAAACTCCAACCAAGTAAATACAGGAACTAGAGAACTTTATTTTAACATTTTTAACACAATAATAAAAGGTAATTTACTTATAAATATCAAAAGGACGAGAGAGAAAATCCACAAGTTAGCTTTACCGATTGAGAGCAGAAGTTCAAGTCCCCTTTTCATAAGAAACATATAATACTTTGCGCACAACATCGCCAAATTTTGAGCATTAAATTAGTGTACGGAAAGCAGACAAAAGGTCATATTTACACGCCAAAATGATTAGCCCAGAATCTAGCATCCCAACAAAAACAATAAAATCGCGTGATGCAGAAAGGTTGCCAGAAAAACGGTATATATTACAGACGCCACTAAGCCGGCCATAAACTATCAAAACAAAATTAATATGTTCGATGATTACAACTTAAAATTGCGAAATACTGAGAAAGATATGTTTTAACACAACTGACAAATAAAATACCGTACTTAAGAAGTGATTTGAAGACCGCATCAATAAACATTCATTTTACATTATTAATAAATTATTTCAACGGTCACTTACTTAAATAAAGAATGAGAAATAATTACATCTCGCGTGGGCAATGCAAAAGAAAAAACATACATTGAAATCAGAAGCAGGTGCATTTGATTCATCTGTTTATATTTTATTTTTAACGTGTGCAGGTGTTATTAGGAAAGCGATAATAAATAAATGAATTGAAACTTACAGCACTACATCCTAGAGAATATTGAAAGAAAGAAAGAAAAAAAACAAACTGATAAGATTCTAAATGGATTTTACGCATCGAGTTAAATAATAAATTTTACCTAACGAAGTTACGACATGTTTCGAAAGCCAAAATAAATGAATTAAATTAATTTTGAAGCAATAAGGATATGTGATATATCTCTGTCACAAGTCCCTTTTTCGAAAAAAAAAATTAAAAAAAATAAAACCGATTTCAAAGATTTTTCATTTAACTTATTATACTTATGTATAATTCTCATTGAACTTCATATCTTTTTAATCACATTGTTGTCGATGTCGACAAATTTGACCATCAATTGACAATTCTACATTAAAATTTTTAACTTGTAAAAAACTATCCAAAATGTAAGCTCATTAAATAAGTTTTCGTTTAGTTACTATTTAAAGAATGCTTTCTGGAAATACTTTCTAAAAAGTCCCTTTTGCAAAAATAAAAAACCGATTTCAAGAGATTTTTCATTTAATTTATTATACTTATATATAATACTCATTGCACGTCATACCTCTTTAATCACATTATTGCCAACGTCGGTCCATTTGAGATGCTATTGACTATACTACATTAAAAATTTTTACTTGTAAAAATAATATACAAGATGCGAATACTATTTAAAAAAATGTAATTTCGTGAGGTATAACGACCTATTACATTTTCTTGGCAAATGGCGAATTATTATAAAAATTTTATCTTTGAATGTCGGAAAAATGACAATAATTTTCAGGCATCCATACCAATTTGTATTCTGATGAAATTTACATGGGAGTACAACCATAAAGTGCTTTTAAACAAAAATGTATTTTTGAAGTAGTAGCTTTCGTTATAAATCCAAGTGGCACAAAATATTTAGGTCAACATTGGCTAACTGTTGTGTAATTGTTATTGTTGTGCCGAATTGTCCCACGATGCGAAAGGTCCACTTTACCGTATCAATTGCAAAAGAATCTTTTGCTAAAAAATATTCAACAGTGTTCCAATTCTTAACTGCTCAGAATCCATTACAAATAAGCTCCAAATCAAAGCGCCCTTTTTTTTTTCCATTTCCCAACCCTAATCCCCAAAAGTTTTCCCTAAACGGCCAATTATGGGCTAATAATTTGTTCTACTCCAGATGTTATACTGTGTGGACAAAATAGTATATTAAAAAGTAAATCAAAACGATGTGCATAACATATTTTGCTGCATATTGGTTAACAAAGTTTAGAAATATAAAAAAAATAATATATGCAAATAAATTCTTAAATAATTAACACATTATCGGTGTCCAATGACCAGAAAAAAAATTAACTATGGACAATTTTTTTCTGATTCCAATAGTTTAACATAAATCATAAAAATATATGATTAACATGTTAACTATATATACACTTTATTCTTTTTCGTTTTCCAATAATTGGAAATAATTTTGTACTAACACTATACAGACTGCTGGAAGTATTTAAGCGTTATTTATAAAACTATCGTTATAAATTATAAATTCTCAACAGAGATATTGAATAGTTATATAATAATAGTGCTTAACAGTGCTTATAGTGAGGGTCTTTGAGGGTTTTCGGAATTCACGTCAAATTTGTGCCACGTCTTGTACTTGAATTGTGTTATTATTAGTGAGCCGTTGGGAATATAGACTTTTAGTTCAACTGAACTTTATAAACAACGATACGGTTAAGTTTAAATTTAATATTAATATTTTACAAATATAAAAATAATATATAAATTAAAACAAAATTAGTTTTAAACATTTTCTGCAGTGAACTCAATATATCTGAGTAAAATAACGCCAGATTTAGAAGCACGGTTTGCGGCTTGTATAATGTTAAAAGGTACACATGTCTTTACTAGCAGAACAAAAGAAAAAGAATAAAAATATATTAAACCTTTTCGTGCGACCCTCATATGTTAATAGGGAGTTTAATTTTACAATTCATATTAATATTTTTTTTTTAAAGTTCGTTTTTGTCATAATGCGAATCTTCACATGCAAAATTGTAACTGGCAAAAGTGACATCAAGTTTATAAATATATTTATTAATAATCTATTGCAGGTTAAATTTTTTTAAAATAATGAATTTGAATAGGAAAAGTATGCATGTAAATTTTGCGTTGGTGAAAATGATGCTATTTATAAAATTCGTTTTAAATATATATATATGAATGTGTCATAGTGGTGCAATTTTTGTTGATTCTTCATTTCATAATACCAAAGATCATAGCTCCAATTCATAACTTCCTAATTTATTATCTGAATTACATCTTACTGATTATTTATAGAAATAATTAATTTTTCAATAATTTGAAAAGTGTAAGTTAGACTTAAGATGTAAATGATATTTGTTTTATGAGTTAGGCCATCCAATACGAGATTTATTATTTATGGTAATTATTTTTGTAAATTTTTATAACTTAAATCTAACAATACTTTTAAACAGCTTCATTCGTCGAATTTAACGGGTTCCGACTCGTCTTGTATTAAAAAGAGTCGAAACATATACAGATGGAGTCTAGAATTTCTGATATGCTTTAAGATAAAGAAGTTATTTCGACTAGAATGTAATATTTAATTTTAAAAACTGGTTGTTAAATTTCTATAAAATTAAAAAAGATCAAATTTATTATTTCACCTTCAGATGTTAAATAATTTGTATCTTTATATTATTCATCATTTCTTGCCAACAAAATTTTTTCCTCATTTCATTAATTTAAAAGCTATCATAATTTTCTTTTAGTAGACGTTTGTAAATATTATTAATCATTCATTTGGAAAAATATTTACTATATCATATGACAGTATAAAGTACTATAAAATACATAGCATATGCATGTTATGTAGTAAAGATTTTACGTATTTTTTTCATAAAATTATCTATAGACAGCATTTAAATA
The DNA here is from genome assembly GCA_963932465.1 of Maratus speciosus. Classification (NCBI taxonomy): domain Eukaryota; kingdom Metazoa; phylum Arthropoda; class Arachnida; order Araneae; family Salticidae; genus Maratus; species Maratus speciosus. The sequence goes on from OZ010788.1 coordinate 637,802,849, forward strand.
TCAAGAAACTAAGTTATTAAAAAATAGTCTTTTTTCTGAAGTCGGAAGTAGGAACATTAATCTTTAACCTTTTATGCACCGACGGTACATTAACGTACCATTAAAATAAAATTAATTTGATACATCGATTAGTTGTACTATAGTTTATAATTAGTTATAGATACTTTATTTTATCTTGTTCAAAAAAATTATTTGTTGCACAGAAAGAAATATTTTTAAAAGGATGATTTCTTTTTCATTTGCATCTTTTCAGCTTTCTTGACGTTGGAAGATTGTGGGGAGAAAAGTTTTAGTTAGGAAATATTTCTATATTACTATTGTAAGAGTATTAATATTTGTACATTTCCCAATTCTATAAAATACTAAAAAAAATATTTTAAATAAAATATTTTAGTGGAGTTTTTACAAAATCCCTATAAATTAAAATTTAATTATTTTAATTGGCATATTCTTTCAAAAATTTGTAAGAAGATTGTGTAAATCTTCAATTGTAGTTTCGAAAATTCACGAAAAATGCTTTAGAAGATGAAATTTTTAAGAATTCATAATTTGTGACATAGAGGGATAACATATGCTCTAAGTATAGCATATTATGACGTATACTAACAAGTACTGACGTATAACGTTTACAATGTCTATACCTTTGTTAATTGCTTTAAATATTTATATAAGCTTCTATACACTTTATATTTAATTTCTGATAATTTAGCAAATTCAAAATTTGAGAACATTTTGCTTTTTTTTTAATGCATATTCGTCTGGAGTCTCATCAGGTTAGTTATAATCAAATACTTAAATATTCAAGCATAATTTTGAAATTTTCATTGTGATTCAATTAAGAGATTAACCTTTCGTAAAATAAACAAAGTGTGCATGTTCATGATTGAAAGGCAAATTAAGTCGTCCTCGCTTCTCTGTGTCAATGAATATTTTCCCCTTCAATGCACTCGAATATGCTCTCATTAAAGTTTTGAAAGTTTAAGAAGCTTCAAGTTATTGGAAGGCGAAATCTTGAAACATTTTAAATGCATTCATCAATGTGTAATGAAGTCTATAATGATCGATGTGTTTCGATATAAAACTTAATATAATTAGCAGATCTTTCTAAAGCCAGTAATTAATATAAAAAAAATAAGGTCGGTACATAAAACATTACTTTTTCATAAGTTTTAGTGACAAAAAAATTAAAAAATAAAAAATCTATAAATAAAAATAAAAATAAAAATAAAAAATTGGAATAAAAATCCAATTCTTTAGTTTGAAAGATAAATATTGTTTATAATGCTTGCTATCTCTTTGAAAAATTATGTTAACCTATAAAGGATGTGTATAGATTTGAGGTTTATTAAATAAATAGTTAAATGCATATTTTCTCTCATTTAACATTGTTTATAAAAAAAATAATATATATCAATATATAGATATATGTATGTGTGTGTGTGTGTATATATATATATATATAATACGTAAGGCGAAAAATTTGAATAAGGGACTCTCCGAATAAGTGTCACCTCTAGTTAAAAGACAAAAAATCCGGTCCAAGTCCCTTGGCACATGTATTTACTAATGAATAAGGACATTTGAAAACGAGATTTATTTTCCCTTGTTCTTTGTTCGCATCAGTGTTTGTTTTTTACCTGCCGAGCAGCTTCACTCCGGCGCAGCGAATGCCCCAACCAACTTCGCAGAGCACACTAATCTCCGATCGTTTCGTCGTGTTAAGCATTTAGCTTTAGTAAATGTTTGGAGCGCGTCGCCGTTAGCGCTGGAGTATTGCGCAGAATTCAGCGGGCCAGTTTTTCCGGAGAGTTACGTGAGCTACACGAGGTTAGGCATAGTAAAGTCATGGATAACAAGTAAAAATTAAGTTTAAAAAATCAAAAAAACATGACTGCGTAAAAAGCGAACTAATTAATTATCATCAATGTGAAACTATTTTTTATATTACTTACCTATTTATTTTTATTTTCTTGTATTGATGACATTTAAGTTGTGTTTAATTTTTAATTCCTATCTATAAACACTGTTTTGATGAGGCCTATAGAAGTCTATTATAGTTAGAGTTGCAGTAAAACTAAAGATCCTACTTACACGATTTCCAGGTTGTGTAATATTTAAATGCAGTTTCTAACTGTAAATTAGTCAATGAAATATCGTCTTCAATTTGAAAGTCCTATCCAATGATATGACACTCAATAGGGTGCGTAAAAATGTTTTTTGTCTGTACCGCCATTTTTTATTTTACGGCCGCCATTTTGAATTCATAAAAATAAAATCTAGCCAATAATCTTCGGACGGTTAAGAAGAATCGATAGAAAACTCATTCATTACAATCCATCCAGCCGGTGGGATGCGTCTAGGGTATAAAAATTCCACAAACCCAAATAGGCTTGAAACACATAACCCTTCTTGGCAGTCGGGTAAAAAGCGGAAAATTATCATGGAACAAAAAAGTGACAGAAAGAATAAGAAGAATAAGAAAAACATTGTTTAAGACAATTAGTTGACATATTTCAAATAAATAAAAATCAAGTCAGTAATTTGAGAAAAGAAAAGGATGAAATCAAATGATTATGACCAACTAATTCGAGTACAAAATCGAAAACTCTAAAGTTTAGTAAACCTGAAGCATACGAAATTGATTCAGTCTTACTCCATTGGTTCTGCTCTATAAGAAAAAAAAATTCCTTTATGTGGTGGCGTCATATTCGAAAAAATCCGAAGAAATTGCCGATGCTTTTGGGATTATGACTTCAAAGCATCGAACTGCTGAATAAAAAATTCAAGTTTAGATATAACCTTTCATTCAATGTTGTATATAATGACGAAAAATCTGTGGATCCTAAACAAGTGGCAGACTGGCTTGAAAAATTGTGATGGATAAGTGAAGGTTATGCAGCTAGATATATTTAACATTGATGAATGTGGACTCTTTTTTTCAGAGTTTTGCCGGATAAAACTCTTTGTCATAAACGCGAGACGTGCAGTGGTGGAAAATGTTTGAAAGAATGCCTTATGTGGTGACGATCCATCACCAACACACTTGGTAACGCGACAATAAAGTGGTAGTACAAATGATAGAAATATTACCCGATCCGCGTTGTGAAAGATCAAAAGAGGGTAATATTAATTAATAAAATAGGAGGAGAATAAATTTTGAATAAAATTATACGTCAATACTCAGAATCGACTTATTTAACGTTAAAATTTATATTCAGGATTCAGTGGGTGGCATAGATAATTATTCGATTAAATATTTTCTAAAATTAAACTTTCAAAACTCATAAATTTAATAAACCTCTGAAAAGAGAGAATAAGAATAATGCTTCAAAGAAAAGATAGGAAATGCACACATGAATCAAATTTATTATTTTCAAGCATATAACTTCCATATATCAAACATAATTACTCTTAAATGCATATTGATTTGACAGCATACTCAGTTACATGAGATCTCATAACAAGATAATTATGAGTCATATCTTTGTGGAATTTTGGATTCAAAACGTTGGTTGAACTTCTTACAGCACAAATAGATGGGCTTCTTAGCCAAGTTATTAACAAATTTCCAACGTTGATATTTTAATGTTATGGTTAGTCCATAATAATGACAAATACTCATAACTGCATTAAAATTTTGCCTATAAAATATTAGACACAGAAAATCCTATGCACAAAACATAAATATATAATAAAATAATGGCCATATATTAATTAATAAACTCACCATATACCTCAGACGAAAGGGGCTTAAACACTTCCTGTAGAGCACTGATAGTTCTTATCACTAGGTAGATTTGGTCCGCACCTTTCAAATTTTGAAAGTCACTTTTGACCAAGCACATTGAAGTTCATATGGTCTCTTTTGGCGGAACTCTTTATACAAACACGGTGATAACTGGAACTTTTCGGTGTGGCATCCCATCTCATCCGCTAGTGGCAATCAGAGAAATGGTGGTGTGGCATCCCATCTCATCCGCTAGTGGCAATCAGAGAAATGGTGGTGTGGTATCCCATCTCATCCGCTAATGGCAATCAGAAAAATGGTGGTGTGCTCCGAGATCAGACTTCTTTCCATATCCGATACAGGGTGATGCAGGATTTCGCAGACTTCAGCTTATCAACCTAGCCCTTTTGGTCGCAAGACTAATCCCAGGGCTTCCTTCAGGAGGTGTGACATAGGTGGAAGACAAAATCCAAGTGTCTCTTTTTTTTTCAAAATCTTCCACCACAAAAAATGGGCGTATTTCATTAGTACAATATGATTTTTTTTATTCGTCGATTGGTGCTGCTCTCTTACTGGTGCGCCTGATCTCTTGGCTGTGGTTCGCTTTTTTCCCTCTTCTGGGCGTCTCCGTATTTTTCCAACGCATAGCTAATTTTTATTCCTCGTTTACGGGGATCTGACGTCACCTGTAAGCTTCGGAACCCCTCTGCCACACACGATGGTACCAATAAATCGTAGCCCTGTCAGTGCTAAGTGCATCATAAATAATTGTGACTGGCTTTATTATTAACATGTCTCACATGGCGTCCATGTGCCCTTCCTATAAGTTTTATTGCCCTATTTTCGTCTGAAGTATATGTGAATTTTTTTCACACTATTAATTTTCATATAAAATATTACAAAATTCTTAATTAATTGCCATATTACGAAATACATTCAATATTCACAAACCTTAAATTTTTACAAATGAAATGATACCAAAAACATATATATGCATCCATATCTTTATTATAAATTATGATTTTTCTTTATCTAAATATTCTTAAGATTTTTTTACAAATTAATTTACTTTATTTATTTTATAAAGAAATATTTGTCAAAATGCCATTTATTATTTTCTCTTGAATAATAATAGGTTGTTCTGTTTTGTATAAATATTTTAATTGTATAACAAGCTGTGTGTATAGATTTCTATACCACACCTTACTAATGTAAATAAGTGCGAGTAGTAAGTCAAAATTACATCCATTGCTAACCATATCACAATATTAAAATATTTATTTGCTTAAAATATGTTATAAAAACACATGAAAAGTAAATTAAAAATTTATATTCACAAGTTTCAACTCTTTTATTGAGTTGTCACCAGAATGTATAACAGAAAATTACAAATGCATATGAAAAATGGAAAAAATCATCGAATATAAACTAGCAATCATATAACGCGCCCTACATGGTTGCGACTGCACGTGTTCCCTCTGTATCGCGACGCCGTAAGTTATCCAACTATTCAACCCGTAAATTCGGGATACGAAAAGATAATGTAACGTTACAAACTACTGAACCTCTTAAATAAATTTCAATCGATTCTCTTATAAATAATTGTAAATAAAAATTAGACCTGTATATAATTTTTCTCTTGTTAAAAAGTATGTTAATGTTCTCTATTTGATTTAGCCTGGATAAAGCAGTATTACCTCTATTACATTTTATGATCGCTATATGTTCTTTACATCTGATATTTACATTGATTTTCGTTGGGTTATACCTATATAATGATTTTCGATTCCTCCCTCCCTAATAAATGGAATCATATAAACTCCTGATCCTAATAATTGATAATAACAAATTCATCATATTAATAGAGATGACCTGATAGGACTTAGCCATTTACTATACTATTTACTAAATGTATGCAAACTATCATTGGCCGATCAAATTTTTTCACTCGGTTAAGAGTCGAAATCTCATAGATATTTCAGTGCATATTTTCACAACGGTAAATCAAAGATGGCTCATTTTTATTTCGATAGCTAAAAGAATGTATGAAACATTTACACATTTAGGAGACATTTCAAATGTACTTATTTTTAATAGTTCATATTGCGATACTCGAATTTCTATTGTATAAGTGATTACAAAATCTTAGGTTATTTTAGAATATATTGAAAAAAATAACTGATACAATAAAGGATTAAAGATAAATTTTTCAGTGTTTCAAGTCGAATCTATTTTGCTAAGATTTCGGTTCATTTGGCTACTGTTTTTTATATCTTATTCGCCAAATAGCTAATGTTGGTCAAAAGCCAGCGATAACACTGGGTATAACCCAAAGAAAATTCAATATCAGATGTAAAGAACATATAGCTGTCATAAAATATAATAGAGGTAATACTGCTTTATCCCGGCTAAATCAAATAGAGAACATTAACATACTTTTTAACAAGAGAAAAATAATATACAGGTCTAATTTTTATTTACAATTATTTATAACAGAGTCGATTGAAATTTATTTAAGAGGTTCAAGAGTTTGTAACGATACATTACCTTTTCTTATCCCGAATTTATGGGTTGAATGGTTGGACAACTTACGGCGTTACGACATAGAGGGAACATGTGCAATCGCGAAAATGTAGAGCGCGTTACAGGAGTACTTGTATATATTCGATGATTTTTTCCATTTTTCATATGCATTTGTAACTTTCTGTTATACATTCTGATGACGACTCAGTAAAAGAATTGAAATATGTAAATATCTCGTTAAAATTGGAAATTGCCATTGAAAATAAAATGAAGTTTGGATTCGTTTTAATATGTAGCTTGTAGTATGTTTAAATTGCTCCCTAAGCAAATTTTATGTACGTCATTTAAAAGTAGACTTTAATTCTAATAGTTCGGTACCTGTACCTTTCGTCTACTATAATTTGTTGGGGAATTAGTGGGGGGTGTTTACTTTTTTTTCCACGACTGTGCTAATTATTCTATGCATTTTAACTTGTACTATGGCTATACCATTATTAAATGATTTAAATAATTATATAAGCTTCTATAGACTTCATATATTATTTCTGATTATCTAGTTAATTCGAAATTTGAGAAAAATAATACTTTTCTATTTAAAACGCCTATTCGTCTGGAGATTAATCAGGTTAGTTGACTTAAATATTCAAGCATAATTTGAAAGTTTCATTCTTATTCAATTAAGAGATTAACTTTTCGCAAAATAAACAAGGTGTGCATGTTCATGATTGAAAGGGAAATTAAGTCATCGTCACTTCTCTGTGTCATTGATTATTTTCCCCTTCAATGCACTCGAATATGCTCTAATTAAAATTTTGAATATTTAAGAAGTTTCAAGTTATTAAAAGGCGAAATCTGAAAACATTTTAAATGCATTTATGAATATTTAATGAAGTCTATAGAAATCGATGCGTGTCTATATATATAATGTGACATAAGTAGCACAATTTTCTAAAACCAGTAACTAATATACAATCATCTAAGGTCGATTTATGAAACATTGTTTTTGACGAACGTTAGTGAAAAAAAAAACCCATGAAAGTGCAATACAAAAAATTAATTGTTCTGTTTGAAAGTTAAATATTTGTTATAATGCTTGCAATATCTTTGAAAAATTATATAAATCAAAAACTGGTGTGTAGAGATTTAGGGTTGATTAAAAAATTATACGGATGCATATTTTTTTTTGAGCATTGCTTATCAGGAAAAATATTATGTGCTAGCAGACCCGCCCGGCGTTGCCCGGGGTTTGTAGATAATAACCTTAAACAAGACTAAGTTTGTATGATTTTATATCTTTGGAAATTCTTTTAAATGAATCTAATTTTGGAGGCCCCATTGACTTCCGCAGCGTCTAATGTGTTCCCATCAAACTTCTTCCTGAATGAACCTGTAATCTAGATCCCCACTACCTATGGCAGTATTTACCGGAAGTGCCTGCATGTGCCTGAGACAATCGAAAACCAAATTGAGGGAGCCAAACCTCGTAGGAATCAAGTTCACAGAATCCAAAAAAAAAAAAAAAATAGCACCATTAATGCTAGAAAATGTTAGTAACTAAAGCCTAAGATAAAATTTCATAATACAGAAAGTAGATGAATTGTAATCTAAGTTCAAGGCAGCAAAACCCGTTGAAATTGATCCCTTAAACCCGAGGAAATAACGCGCCACCAAGCGCTGGAGGATGCCTCCTCACCTTGTAAATTTCATGAACTACTGTTAGCATTAACACGATATTTAATAAACGGATGAAATTCCTTATCTAAAGTTACCATCAAAGTAACGCGATTTTTAATTTACGGTACATACGTACAGTGAGCTAAGGCGTTAAGCGACTACACCACAATCGATACAAAATGTTTAGTCAATTAAGGTTCCCTATCGGAGCGGAAATGATTTCTTCATTTCCTTTTTTTTTCGCGTCAGTTTCATTAGCATAAAAAAAAAATAGATTATTGTCCGAATTCTGTAACATTTTAATGGATAGTAAATATAACTAAAACCAAGGCCTTTTTGAAATTTCATAAAAAATATGCATATTTTAGAGGGTAAATGTTTAACCGGAATGGAGTGAAATCGCACCGAAATGTAAATACTCTTTATGAGGAGTAAAGAGTCCTGCCTTTGACGGTGTATTTGAAAGGGTTAAAATTCATATTTTAAAAAACTGATCACACCATTCATTTGAAGAATGTTTTATCTTTATAAGCATATTTTCGGTTTGTCAGTACCTTTAAAATTGCATCTCGGGGGGATGTTGCAATAAGGGAAAAAAAGGTTTTTTCGGAAAAATGATGCTTTTTGAACTTTTTTTTCAAGGGGTTAATTGCGATATATTTTTTAATTGACTGCAACATTTGAGACGTAAGAGTACAATCTTTCAAAACATGTCTTGCATTTTTAACTTTACTAAGCGGTTTGGACGATGTTAGTTAATAAATAATGACAAAAAACACCAGAAATAATATATTTTTTTTCGTTCTTCATTTGCCTATCAACGCCTTCAGAGATTTTCCCGTCTCCTAAGGACCGAGATGGATTTTTAATGAAACTGAGTGACGGTTGTTATTAACTCGGCTGTTAATTAGAATTTTGAAATTCTGAGAACCAAGTACATCAGGCGAGACTGGCTATTCTCACAAATATTTTGAACCTCGTACGTGCCGTAGATTTTGCTAGACATCTCCGACAGATAGACACACACACACACACACATACAGAGCTATCTGTTCTTTTATTAATATATATATATATATATATATATATAAGCTTTTATAGACTTTTAATTCAATTTTTAATACTCTAGTTTTTACAAAGATTAAATATTAAACTATTTCAATGAAAATTTCTTTCCTATACAATTCAGCTATTAACTTTTCCTAAAGCAATCAAATTGTGCATATTAATGTCTGAAGGGCAAATTAAGTCGTCCTCAGTCGAGGAATATGCTTTCAATGAAATTTCGAAAGCCTTTCCTTTCAAGCTATTAAAAGGCGAAATCTTGAACATATCAGGGAATTTTAAATGCATTTTTCTATCTCTATTGAAGCCTGTAAAATTCGCTGTGTGTGAATGTTAGACTCATTATATGTAACAGAAAAGTTTTAAAACACCAATGTACAAAGGTATCCATTAGTCAGGTAAGAAAAACTAAAAGAGTCTGTGAAACGTTATTTTTCCCTGAGTGTCAGAATGGAACAAAAAAGAAACTTTATTTCTCTTGACTTACATTAATTTATTAATTAAACAATATTTTTCAAAGCTATATTATGACGCACAAACATGCCGGTGATTAACGGTCCAGTCATTTTGATGTTGACAATAGCTGACAATTAAACATCACTTTTATTACAATTTTGTAATTTTCTAAACATTACATATTTCAGTTCTCACACAATCAAATAGACAAAAAAAATGTTCTATTGCATACTATTTGTTTGGACATTCTATCTTAATTTATGGATCTTTTATGGTTTTTAAAATAATTTTCAAGCACAAACAAACTAGTAATTTAGACGTAAACCAAATTTTCAGTTAAACTGAAAACTAAACTCTCTTTGGTGAAACTATTAAGCAATTATTCTTCTATACGTACTTATGTAAAAAAAAAAAAAAAAAAAAAAAAAAAAAAAAATGTTCGTTAATTATTTATGAATATTTTGTTTTGAACAAAACGAAAATTAATATTCAAAAATTGTTTCTAATAGTTTTATACATAGAAATTAAGGCATTATTATTGATTATGTAGTTATAAAAACAGAGAAAAAATCTTCAGATGGTGTCCCAATATCAGATACACAGACATATACATAAACAGATGGCCAAAAATTAAGGGGAAGTGACCGAATAATTTTTTCTGCCCATTCATGAAAAATTCCATTTTTTCATAAATTGGTAGCAAGTTATTTAAAGCAACTTATATTAAAATTCCAGTTAAATGAGTGAAAATTCAGAAAGATAGGACCGATATAGTGAATTACATTCTAAAAGTAGCTTTATTATAAGGGATTTTCTACAATTTGTCAATCTGTGTATCTTTCTAAATTTCCAGCATATGTGACTAGACTTTTCATACAAGTTGGCCTAAACAGACGACTACCAAATTCTGAAACAAAAACTTTGGAATCTTTCACGCATGCATAGTTAAAAATACGAATTCATACATTTTCATACGAGTTCATACGAATTCCCATCATCTCAGTGTATCTTTATAAGTTTTCACCATATGTGACTGGACATTTTATGCGCTGGCTTATATAGCGGACTACCAAATAATGCAATTTTATAATCTTTTACTCATGCGCAATTAAAAAATATTTCATACGAATGCCCACATCTCATCAAAATTTCAATATATTTATTTTTAATTGCAATATACTGCTTCTCCTGTTCTTTATCCTTAACCGAGAAAATTGTGTTAAATGTGGTTGAAAACTGTATGCTATAAAATAATATGACTTTTTCACAGAAATGTTAACATCTTGACGAATATGCCTGATCATGTTACACAAATGTTAAACTGAAACTTCATAGTAATTTGCTACAGTGACAAATTATTTTGAGAAATTTCTGTTACATGGAGGATCGCAAACATTAATTTATTATTAAATTTTTTGTAGGCCTCTTAATACTCACCGATACAAAACCTTCAGTGAAACAAATGAAGTCAAACATGTTATTTACATCCTATAAATTCAAAAACAGATGAATTTCACTTGTTCATTCGCAAACCTTGTACAAAAGTAAGCATCCGGTCACTGCCCCTAAATGTTTAGACATCAGTGTACATATATGAGCCAGAAAGAGACACATAAATATATTTCGAACTCACTTCTTTTCTTCCTTCTATGCTTTAATGTATACTGGAATATGAACTTTGAACCCCATGCGGTTGCCAATGCAAGTCATACATATTTTACACGGGGTTGTATATTTCGCTGCAATATGCCTATGATTGTACGTCAGAGATTACATTTTTTTTTTACGTTTTGCATTAGTACGGGAGTTCTAGAACGATGCAAATTTTTTATATACAGGGTAAGTCAAAATGAATATAGCGATTACAAACGGCTATAACTATTTAATGGAAAGGAATTTATCAATATGATTAATACAGAATGTATACGAAACTTCAAAATTTATTTAGGTAAGGCAAGTGCAGTAAAGCGGAAGCCTATGCATGCGCGATTTGAAACTTCGCAACGACAAGAAACCTGTTCATTGCGGCCGTCTGATTAGTAAAAATGGCCAATTATGACGGTAAAAATGGGCCTTTTTTTCTGCGGTGTTATGTGAAAGACAGGGTGTCTCCCATTCCCAAAACAATTGAAGATCTCAAAGCAGATTTTTGTAATGCGCTTGCGTTGGTGACTGAACAAATGCTTCAGAATGTATGGCGTAAAATGGACTACCGCCTAGATATTGTTCGGGTGACCAAGAGAAGTCACATAGAACATCTATGACGTATGTATACAAAGTTTTGTAGTTCCATCTACATTCTGTGTTAACCTTATCGATAAATTCTTTTCCATTAAATAGTTATAGCCGTTTGTAATCGCTATATTCAATTTGACTTACCCTGTATATTATTTTGTTATTCCTAGATAAGCTATTGCATTATAAAATACCACACAAATTGTTCGTGCAAATATCTTTGTAATTTTTTTTTTCCCAACTATATGTTTAAGAAAAAATAAATGCTGTAAAATGATCATTTTTGAAAGGAATTATTCTTGACTACATTAGAAACATTAAAATTTTGTTGTCATTTGATAACAAGAAATCTGTGAAAAATGAACATGTGTTTACTAAAAGTCCGTTTTAAATGGATATATTTCATGTTCTTGATAGAAATATTATGAAATAATTTAACCTTTAATCCATAATGATGTTCAAGATGGAATTTTTGTTGACCAATTCCTGTCGATTACATTTTCACTTACTATATATATCTAATTTTGTGTGCCTCTGCCAACGTTGATTAGTGTTTGTGCGGTCATTGTTGCAAAAGCTGCAATGGTCAGCTGGTTGTGGAGGCACATACACACGAACCTTTATAAACCCCGACAGGTAGAAATCCCATGTCGTGAATTCCGGTGAGTATCTCAACAGAAATTCTTTGCTAATCAACGTTTGGGAAAAACTGAGCTATCGACTTGATGTGTGCCGTGTGACGAAAGTGCTCACATTGAAGCCTTGTAAGCTTGTACATAAAACTGTTTGAATTGCTCTTTCATTTCATGTATTAATTATAATTTTAAGTTTCATGTAATAAATACTACCAAGCGTTAAAACCCCGATAATCATTTAGAAACACCCCGTACATTAACTATTTATTTTTTTTTACAACTATTGGTAAGGGAATCGATTGAAATATATTTAAGATGCTAAAAAGTATGCAATGATGTAGATTTCTTGATAACAAGAAATCTGTGAAAAATGAACATGTGTTTACTAAAAGTCCGTTTTAAATGGATATATTTCATGTTCTTGATAGAAATATTATGAAATAATTTAACCTTTAATCCATAATGATGTTCAAGATGGAATTTTTGTTGACCAATTCCTGTCGATTACATTTTCACTTACTATATATATCTAATTTTGTGTGCCTCTGCCAACGTTGATTAGTGTTTGTGCGGTCATTGTTGCAAAAGCTGCAATGGTCAGCTGGTTGTGGAGGCACATACACACGAACCTTTATAAACCCCGACAGGTAGAAATCCCATGTCGTCAATTCCGGTGAGTATCTGAACAGAAATTCTTTGCTAATCAACGTTTGGGAAAAACTGAGCTATCGACTTGATGTGTGCCGTGTGACGAAAGTGCTCACATTGAAGCCTTGTAAGCTTGTACATAAAACTGTTTGAATTGCTCTTTCATTTCATGTATTAATTATAATTTTAAGTTTCATGTAATAAATACTACCAAGCGTTAAAACCCCGATAATCATTTAGAAACACCCCGCACATTAACTTTTTTTTTTTTTTTACAACTATTGGTAAGGGAATCGATTGAAATATATTTAAGATGCTAAAAAGTATGCAATGATACGTTGTCACATCATATCCGGAATATTTTTGTAGAATAGTTGAACAAGTCTGGGAAGCGAACTCTAGATGGAGCAACGAGCGGAGTTGAAAATATAGAAGGGATTGTATATTCACTTTAAAATAGGAATTGATCTGATATGCCACTGTTTAATGTACATTGTCTTTGTGTTTTTTATGTTTTCTGATAAAGATTGAGTCAATCAATCAAAACATGTTTTTATTGATATTTGACGTCGTTTATGCAATTAAAGTGGTTTTAGTACATATTTTGAAGTTTTTGGAATTATATTTTATGACATTAAAAGTACACTGTTAAACATTTGTCGCAAACTGTCCAGTTATTTGACACTTTCTAAGATAACGGTTAATTGGTCATTTTCCTAGGCCTATCTTATCATATTATTGACAGTATTATGATCAGGACAAAGTTAAATTACGGTCATGTAACTATTTTCTATTAAAGCTGTCCAATGACTTGGACTGAACACTTTGCTGCACATTTTTAACACTGTAACCATTTTGAACAAACGGTAATATATCAAAATAGAAGTATTCGTACAGAAGTTATATGTGATTATACATGAAGTAAAATTGCGTCTGTATTACGATACTGTCTAATCTTCTTTCTTTGAAGTCGATTACGATGTGGATGAAAATTCATTTAATCATTTCTATTACAGCCCCACCAGTGGGCGAGAGGTTCTGTTCTCGAACCTGGTAGACGGCAGGTGCTGGGTTCGAACCCAATCGTGCCCGTCGGCCTAATCGTTCGGAGGTTTCGTGGTTTTCTTCGAACCATGGATTTCCATGTGTAAATACGGGTTAGGTTAACATAGAAAGACCCCCACGAAGGGAAGTTCCCCCCCCCCCCGGGCCTGTATCCCTCGAGTAGATAATTGGCCGTCAAAAATCAACCCAACCCCAACTCATTTCTATTAAAACTACTTACATTTAAAAAACAAAATATTAAAAAAAACTGTAATATTTTTTCCTTAGAAATATAATTATAAAATGACAAAATAATAAACACGACTCATTACCGAAAATATTAAGTTTTATTAACCGAAAGTATATGAAACATTTTTTTAGAGCTATTGGACATTTTTTGAGGTACAAAAGTTTTATATTTTACAAAATTTTCACGTATGTGCAATGAGATGCCGAAATATAATCATAATGCTATCACCAAAGCTATTTAAAGGTTTGTATAGCTCCTATTTTAAACATAGATATGTGGCTTCAAAGTAGTTGTTATTTTTCCCTGATCGAGCAACTAGCCTGCTAATCTTCACTATGCATAATACACCAAGACGAATGACGACGGTTAGAATTATCGCTTCTATTCCTTGTGTAAATGAGGGGTTCTTTCAATTACTCAGCATTCCATTAGACACTTTTCCATACTACTTTCGAATACTCTTCAGACTGAACTAACCTATGAATGTAACAGAAAAAGAAAACAACTTAAATTTAAAAATAAAGTGTCATACCAGTATTATATAGATTGCAAACACATACAAATAGATATTGCCGAATATGAATAAGGACCATAAAACTTTATTGTTATAGGTAAGGATTTACTGTGCGCTATAAATTTCACTCTTAGTCTAAAATTATTTAAAATACGTATGGCAATACATTTTATGACAATATACAATAATTGCAGTTCTTGTAGATGACCTAACATTATTGAAAACCACCCTTTTAATAGTTTCCAATCATCAGCAAAATAGTTTACATAATTACAATAATACAGTTGCTGTAAGCGGAATATAAAATTACATAGATCACGACTCCGGTAATGTATGTTAAATTTTGTTTGAATACATTACCGGACATATTTTGCTTCATTTTTAGCTGACATCATTAACTTCTGTAACTTATACTTCTATTCCAAGAACGACTAACTTAAATTTTCGAACAACGTATCTTACTATATTACGTTGAATGCTGAAAACTTATAATCAATTGTTCAGTTTAAATGTGCAATGAAATTTACAGCTTGTCTGTTATGTAAATACATTAGAAAAAGCTATCCCTACACTAATTTAAAATGCTACACTAATTTAAGATGCAAGATGATTTGGAATATACTACATTTCCTATGAAGAGAGAAAAGGGTAAAAACATAGTCTGTTGAAGCATGTTTCTTTTTAATACAGAAACATAAACTTATGAAAAATAGAAAATAATACGAAAAAACTATCAGTGATTGAAGACCGGGAGGCAATTGAAAGAGACCATCAGCTCATCAAGTTGGCGGCTGTAATTATAGGATCAGTCAGAACTCAATTAACATATTAAAATGCAACTGGTCTACTAAGTCATATCTTGGTGGAAACCACCTGTATACACGATTTTAGTGTTTGATGGTTAGGTTTATTTTTGTGTTTTCATGCACACAAAGGTATGAAAATATGGAGGTATGGGAGCAGGCGAACACAATGGTAAAACTATCAGTCAACCCCTAAAATCAAATTTGCGGTTGTTTTACACCAGGATATGACAAGGCAAACTAATTGCCTTGTCATATCGAGATTTTACTATTCCTGGAATTTCAAGAGTCAACTCGATGAGCAGATGGTTTGAGCAGTTGCTTCCCGATCTAATAATATATAATATAGGAAGTTGAGCCGCTACAAGTAGCGAAACTACAGTAGTTTGACGTGCAAAGCGCTGAATTTTGAACAATGCAGCGTAGTCAGTAGCACTATAGCAAAATTCAGTTCTGTGTTGCGTGAACCGATTCTACTTTTAACAGTACTTTAATGAAAATATGAGCAATTCTGCAGATCACATGACAGCAACATGATTTTTTTGTGCAAAATTATTTCTGCTCAACAATTTACGAATCTTTGTGGCAAATCTCAGATGCAGTGTATAGTAACGCATCGCAAAAAGTCATATATTTTCCCTATTGGCACTTGCTCTAAAATCAGGTACTAACTTATTTATCGTTCACTTAGATATTTTGTACAATTTTAAATGTTCTCGATTTTTTTTAGTTTTCTATAAAATTCAGTCGAACTTTTTAGTAGAATAAATAAAAAAATCAACACAATGTTTAACACTTTAAATTATCAATAACAGTAGAACCATTTAAAATAAAGAGCTGTTTTAAAGAATAAACTATATGGATAGGGATTAAACTTTTGTGTCCAAAATCAAACTAAACAGCAATTATATATTTTTTTATAAACTTTGTAAATGTGAATAACTGTTTCTACTACAGTAGATGCCAAACATACCATAGTTATTAATAAATTTGTATTAGAAGTTTATGGATTGAACTTTTCAGAATGATTTAACGACTTACATTTTCACAGTGCACAAACTGTCCGTCAAGAAGATAGCAAAAAAAAAGAAAAGAACACATCGTCTTAATTTGTTACAGATGCTTTTAATTTACTATGGAAAAAAGTCGTGTCCTTAGAGACTAAGGTTTAAAAAATGCATATAGAATGTTTAAAAGAGAGCGCAGTTTTCAGACCGATAAATATTTCCGCATGCACAGGACAAAAGCTTACTTATTTCTTTATCCCGTGTAGTTACTTTTAACCTAACTTAAAATTTTGAGTTTTTTAGTATCATTTTATTTATTAATTAGCCCTAGTGTAGTAGAGATAGATATCTTCCCATGTGCACTTTTTCAAATATTTTAGTAGGATATACTTTATGATATTTTTTTGCAAATATATCTTAGGCAAATTTTTAATCTTTATTTTTTAAGAAGAGAATTTTCTTCAGTTTAAAAATTTTAATACTGTCAGCTTTAAAATTAATTGCACGTGTTTCAAAAAAATAATAATCAGTTCAACCTTAAATTATTAAAATTACCCAATAAAAATAAACGTTGTAAAATAATTCCTATATTACTAATTAATAAAATAAAAATAAATCTTGTGCAATTGTGATTCTCGTATTTGGAGTACATTTTATTTATTTCTGCAAAGTCTTTCGATTAACAGAGTACGCTATCTTCCTTATCCCTTAAATCTCATGTGCAATATTCAATGAATTTTCAGAAAAAGCATGCTTCTTTGACACTATAATCAAATTAATTTAAATGTTTTTATCCGTTTGAGTTGAGACACTCCTACGTGTAGAGCGGTAGAACAATCAAAGAGCTGAGTGGATGAACATGTTATGCTACATTTTCTTTAAAAAAATTATCTTTTGGGGGAACGCGTTATGAGGTATCCTATCACATGGTGAAGATAAAATACTAAGATTCTATTTAGTCTTGAATATTTAAGACATTAGTCATAAAAATTTAATATATTAATATTTAATAATGTGAATAATATTAATATTTTTTAATATTTGAGAATTAAATATGAATAAGTTATTCTGAGTGAGTTTAGTACCATACCTGTTACTATTTTAAACACATGGTATCAAACAGAAAATAAATCATTAAAATTTACAGCAAAAACTTTCACTTCAAATTTCTTCAAATGTAATTTTTGCTACTTAACATATTCTTCTACTTAGCTCTTCAATTGGGTCATATGTTTAAATATAACACATTATTCGGCATAGAAGAAACATCAATATTTCTAACTGATAAAATTTACAAATTAAGAGCTCAGATGATAAAGCTGCATTGTGACTATATAAAAAGTAGTCAAAAATTGGACATGAAACGTGGCGAATGGGGTGCGTTCGTAGTATAACTAGCTTTATAAGTATTCAGATCTTCACGCAATTGCTGTTGCACTCATATACAAAAATGCATGAATACAAAGTTTATTACAATTTTATAGATTAAATTAAGTATTATAGAAATAATGGGACTCGATCTTAAATAGGACGAACCACCATGGCAACCTAGAATCATTACCTATCGTGGGATATCATTGAATTAACTGTGAATGAAAGGATTTTACAGAAGAAACATCATGATAACCTAGAATAATTACCTGTCATGGGATGTCATTCAATTCATTACGTATGATAGGATTTAATAGAATGAAGAAATCATTTATTAATATCTTTTTAAGGTTTGATTTAATTTTCATAAAATTTTAAAGGAATGAAGAAAACTATTATTAATATTTTTTAAGTTTGGATTATTTTCTCACAAAATTTTAAAGGACTCGACATTATTCTGCAAAGATTGTACATACTAAATTTCAAACCATTAGGTTCTGTAGTTTATGCGCTGTTATATGCTGACAGACAGACGGACTGACCAGACGATGACTATTGGTGATACTTGTTTATATAGTTACTAAAGCACTTACAAAATGAGCTAATTATATGATTAAAGATACTCAATGGTCCTCTAACATCTGTTAAATAACTATTTGGAAAAAAAACTGATGCTCAAAGGGATTCTACTTCATAAAGAAGGCATTTTCACAAACGGACCTTTCGAACTTTAGAGGTTATTTTCTGAAAACTATGGTTGTGTAACTTACCACCTCTGTCATCTCAGCTATTCAAATATCTACTGATATGAAATATAAGGATGGAAAAGGAAAAATAATAAAACAAGATTTTCAAATTTTATCCAAAAAATTTCCTGACACCTAATAGATTAAAAAGTATCTAGAAATATTTCGCTGCTCTTTTAAAACTTTCCGGTTTAACAGGTTGTTAATCCTTTAATTACAAGCTAAAACTGGTGACTATTTTTGTATTCAATCGTACCACGATTTATTTTTTGTGGTAGACTACCTTTCAAAATGTTCTTGTATAAGTGCATGGCTGAGATATTTATATGTATATATATTTTTTAAAGTAAACTACTGAAATGTATGTGCCTCGGCACGCAATTAAATTAAATAAGTGTGATGAAAATGAAATAAGTCTTATGAAGCATGGCTCAGATAATTTTTTTTTTCAATGAAATATATTAGAAGAAAAGGAAATAAGATGTTACATGAAATAAGTCTAAAATAAGTTTTACACTTTTTAAAATAAAAAATAAAACCACCTTACCGTCAGGTTATTTCTGGAGCAACAGCAAAATTTATACAATGCATTACAGAATCGTCTCTTTTTTACTCTTATCCAGTTATAAAACATTTGTTTTTTAGTCTTAGTCTTTTCTGGTTCAAATTCCACTAATTCAGGCTCTTCGCTTTGACAGCTGCTTTCCAATTTTAAATGCTCCAATTTTACTAACCTTTCTTCACGATTTTCCTTAATCAGGTCATTATGAACGGTGTCTTGTTCTACCTTATCGGCGGTTTTGATGAATTCTTGCACGTCCTTCAAGGTTAAGTCTTTTTCAACAGAGCGCCTGGCATAAAAATTCACCAAAACTTTCACCTCATCCGGATCACCTATAATGGTCATAATTCGAAAACATGTATTGTGGATAAAATAAACTTTTTGTATCATTAGTTTGCATATCTACAACATAATCAAAAGTCAATGTTACTTATACAGTGGGCTCTAAAAGTACCTCCTTTCTAATAGAGCGATGGATGTACAAATTAACGAAAAATTTCACCTCATCCGACTCGCCCATAAAGGATAGAATTTAGAAACATGTATTGTGGATGAAATAAATTTTTCGTATCACCGCGTTGCATATCTGCAACAAACTCAAAAGTCAGTGTTACTTATGCAGTGGACTTTAAATGAACGTCTTTTGTAACTGAGCTATGGATGTAAAAATGAACCAAATATTTCACCTCATCCAATCCACCTATAAAAGACATAATTAAAAAAAGAAAAAAAAACATGTATTGTGAATATGTTAAATCCATCACTCGGTTGCATGTATGAATCCTACCCAAAAGTTAATGTTACTTATGCAGTGGGATCTAAAAAGCAATTTCATGTATAGCTGCTATCTTCAAACACAGAAGCTAGTAGAAATTGTTCATATTGTTATCAACAGATGTCGATATTGAGTTAATTTTGATCCCCGAGTTTTATTTATCGTTTGAACAGTTTCATTTCGTTATTGCTAAAATGAATTTTGTAAATTTTGTCTAATTAAAAAGGTTGCAGTCGTCCAAAAATACATTTTTTTTTATATACATGTAATGACTTTAATTGGTCAACTTCTGGCTGGGTCTATTTTGATTAACTTCATAAAAACGCATTATTTTATAAAGAGTGTTAAATAATTCATATTTTAAATATTTTGATGGAGAATCTAAGTTACTTAAGAATTTTCTAACAATAAAAATGACTGTAAGTACAAAACTCGTGTGGAAATATAAATTATTTGAAAACAACGATTAAACACACAATAAAATATGTTAATTTGAATAGACGTATACGTTTCGTGAGTTCCGGTACTCATATCTTCAGTGTATAAAAACTATATAAACAATATCCCCCCCCCCCAACTACTTGTACGGTGAAAACTTAAATGTCAAAACACAATACGAAAAGACCATCAAGTTCCAACAGCCAATGAAATTAATGCGGAAGTGAAGTGCCGTGACACAACAAATTCACCCAGAAAGTTGAGATGTATGGTACACTAAACAAATCATTAACCAAGGAGTTTTTAAATCTATGGATATGAACAGCTTCAAAAAAGTCTAAATACAGAGGAGTAATGCATTTCTTGATAATGGTAGCTGAGTCAAAATTGAGTCGTTGTTTTTAATTAATTTAATAAAAATGATTCTTACTGTATTTTTAATAATTTTTGCTTTAGCTGTGAAATTTATAGTGGCGGATTACTTTTTTGAGGCCTCTCCCGAAATTAGCCCTACATTATATATTGAATATCCGTTTAAGTCTTATATGGAAAATAGTGCGCATGCGAAATTAAATTTACGGAAATACATTCTAGTGATAAAATTAGCTGTTTGTTTTGAAATATGTCAAGTCTGTTGTCTTTCAGTAAGGAGCTAAGGATATGGCTCCACATACTTGATATATTACGGAATTTTAAGAAAGCACAAATACTAGGCGAACGGTAGATTTTACCGTCTGTCTTACTTGTGTAATGCAAATTACTTTATAATTATTTTTTCTATTTCAAAACTTATAAAAACATAATATTTGTCCATTAATATGTCATCTATGGTAAAAAAAAAATATGTTTATCGAGATAATTCTATGTAGATATTAAAGCAAAGTTTGGAGTTTTTTTAATTATGGAAATTATAAATATGCATCGGAAAGACCATAGGAAGCTATCACAAATAGTCTTGCGTAGTGCATGACAAAATCACGACGACTTCAGTCACATATTATTTAGATATTTATATAAGAAATTAAAGAAAACATAATACCAAGGCGAACAGTTGAACAGTTGAAGAGTTTAGATGATAAAAGTGGTAACACAATCAACACTTTGATTAAAATGAGCTCAAAGGTTGAAGTATTTTTCTGCCTTTATTCACAAATGTCTCCTTTATCAAATAGTAATTTAAAAGATGATAGAGGATTATTGATTATGTTCAATCGTATGATTAACTCGCTGTTTTTAATTTGGTAACACCTTTATCACCTGATCTCTACAGTTCTCCCTTTGTGCTTCTGTTTTTTACCACTTGATATCTATAAATGATTATAATATTTTCAACTGGAAGCAGTGGCAAACATCACTCATGTTTAAGACATACAGATGAATATTTGAATTAGGAAATATTTATAAAAAAATTGTCTTGCTGGAAATTTTAAAATACTTAAGCTAAGGGAATTACTCACATTTGACAATCCAAACATCGTTCTTGATGTCTTTGAAATGTTTGTCTCCTTTGAAAATCTCATGCTGCAGTAAATCTTTAATACTTGGACGTTTTGGAGGATTTATATTAAGGCATCCTCTAATAAAATCTCGAATTTTACAAAGTACATCCCTTCTCACTTCTGACATAAGGAAGGCCTTTTTACAAAGAATCTCGAAATTGTTTTTCTGAAAATGGAAATCAGGAATTAATAGATAATTATTTTAAACAGATTTTAATGTGGTGAAGCTTTATTTAAAATGCGAAGTTCTCAATATAATTACTCTAACGATTGTATTGACCATCTACCTGAACTCCCTTTTAAAGGTGAATAACTTGGTTAAACGCTCAAATAGTATTCAACAATAGCCTGATTGGACATTGGCTGAAATTCGATATAAAAAGGGTAAAAGTAAATAAAGATTAAGTGTTTTATTGAAGCTCTTGTGTTTCAACGAGATTTGAGGTAGATGATGAATACTAGCAGAAAAAAATTCAGGCACTGCGTCAGTTATCCGAAATGAAGTATATTTCAATCTATCCATGATAATTAAAATTCATCTAATAAAATATGTATTCAAAATATTTTTGCGTTTCAAAATTCAAGGCATCTTTTAAAGTATTAAAAGAAAATTTCAAGCGGTAAATGAAATTTACAGGCGACAATTTTACGTTAATTGACGAATATTTGTTTCTTTTTTATCCGTTACAGGATGTAAAATATGCAATTGAAGAATGTTGTAATAAAAGTTGCTGACATTGCAGTCGAACCTGCTTTCATAGTGATACTAGTCGAGCACGCTATTCACTGAGCTACAGTTGTTCAGAAGTGAAACACGTCTAAGTAAATATTTTTTTTTTCAGATGAGTAGTGCTTGGTAAATCTTTTTAATAAGCTTTGAATTTTGAACTTAACCTTGGGAAGAATTCGTCTTCCATGAGATTGTGGATAGGTTTTTAATACTTTAGATGATAAAAATATGAATTATAAATATTTTTACGCAGATTGCTAGATGTAAAATATGAATATTATATCTTTATTCGATAGGAATCTTGTTTTTCTTTTTTTTTTGAGTAAATCGATTTTTTTTCATTTAATAGTTAAATTAAAATATGTTTTAAATGTGTTAATTAAAAAATTATTTTAAAAGGGAATGTTTTTTTATAAACAGCTTTATAAATTCAATTTTATTTAACTTTATTCAACTTATTCGACTTTTAAAATATAAATTGTAGGTATTTTTGAAAGAATGAGAAAAGTAATTGTTATTTATTTTTAAATTCAAAAACTTTATTTTTTCTTTTCTATTGAAGTTGAAAATCTTAATTTGTGTAGCTTTTGATTTTTCATTTTAAAAATAATTTCTGACTTTAGTATTAAGGGGTCATGGTACTCTTAAAATTGGAGAAAATGAAAAAAAAAAAGACCATCTTCAACATTTAATATCTTAAAGTGTATTTGATTTTAAGACACAATAGCAATTGGCTTAAAAGACACTTCTATGCTCTTTCATTTCATGTATTTACAAAATTGCAAGACACAGAGTTAGCATTTACAAGGGGCTCCAAACTGCCAGACATTTGACGAGCAGAAAATTGGCATAACAGCTTTCGCGCTCGATTACAAAAAAAAAAAATATTGTAACTAGAATGAAAATTTTGATGCCTACATATACGACAAATTATGATAATTATCCTGAATCTAAATAAATCTGTATTTAAAGCATTTTTATATTTTTAATTTAAGCTGTATTTAGTTAATGCAAAATTTAGAAAATTTCGACCGTATAATCACATAAAAATATTTTTTATGAATAATAAAAAGGAAATTTTAAGTTCAGTTTATACAAAGTCGCATGAAACATATGTTTTGCAAATTTCATGGCAAAATATTCAGAAGTTTTTGAGACATCGTGCGCGTTATGCAAAAAAGCATCATTTGTAGAAAAATGACTTCAAAAGATTCGTAAACGCCGCTTCAACTATTGAACTTGTATAAATCTAAAAGCCATAACTTCTGTTCTAATAGGATTTTCAAGGAAACACTTATATGAAAATGTTCAGAAAAGATAAGAGTTCAACATCTAAAAAAAAAAATTAAAGTTTCGAAAATTTTAAAGCTTTAACAGTCCTGAGAATCCTTAGTAGAATACTTGCGTGCTAGGAATAATCGGAATTTCACCCTCTTTTCAATCTTTCGAGAAAAATTCACTGATAAAATATGTTTTCTACGATAGAGGAAATTATTTGTTAAACATTAAAGAATAATGTAGTATATATTGACGAGTTTTTCCGACAGTGTATTGTGTCGCGTTTTCATGTTACAATATCTCCATGACTATTTGTTACGAAACTATAATTAAGTCTGTTATGGTATGTAGAAATTTGCGCATAAATAGAAAAAATAAGTGCATAAAATAGACACAATAAGTATATAAATGTAAAATCAATACCAACCACTAAAACGTTGAAGATTTTTGGATACAGATGTTCTGTCCAGCTAGGTTGTATATCCTCCAAGCTGTCTGATGAACAAATGGCTAGTTTCGTAAATAATTCTAAACACAGCATACCCATCGTATAGATGTCGTACTTAAATCCGTTTACAATGACTTTACGTCCATATGTAGTTCCCAGACCTTCCGGGGGGCGATACATTCGTGGTGATATATAGCTAAGAAAAAAGGTTAAAATGTATACAATTAGGGATTATCATTTTTAAATCATTTTTGTTAATGTCGTAATTATAATATATATACATTTAGGCTCAAATTCAACATCACACGAAACACATAACTCGATGGCAATTTTGGCAACTATTTTTACGTTTTCAGAAATATTGAGTGTCTCAAAAGTTCGGTACGCAAGTGAAAGACACTAAATAAAGATGTATAGGTTGGAGAGACATGCGGTTTGCAGATAAGTATTTATTGCGGTACGGGATTATGTATGACACCAACAACAAAAAATTAGTTCAAAATCTTGACAATAGAGGGCACCACTTCAGATAATTCCATAGAATAATTCCATACTGCTTACAGAACGCAAGATTTGAATACAAAAAAGTGTATATTCAGTATTCTCTAAACTTTTGTATACAAATCTTAGGTTTTGTTAGAAATATAGAATTATATGCAGTAGCGCCGTCTATTGTCATGATTTCTAACTATTTTTTTTGTGTGTGTAATTAAAAATATCGTAATACACTGTATATTTATCTGCAAACTGGTAGTCTTTCCGACTTATAAATCTTTTTTCTTTAATCGCGTTTTACTTTCGCACGGAACTTTCGAAACCCCCGGTAGGAATAACCTTCATCGCTCTCACTTTAAACTTAACATTTCTATTTTGAATAGTAATCGCAAATTTTCCGTTAATAAACGAATAATTCTTTATCTAAAGTCGTTGAAAGTTCAAAAAGTAAATGTTTTTTTCCAGACTGTACAAAGAGGAAGTGTTTGTTCCTTTTAGATTGTTTGAAAATGAAAATTTCCAGTTAAATTTCTGTAATTGGAGATTTGGGCTATAAATAAGCGATTGGGTATAGCCAGTTTGTGTAGGAGGCAGGGCAATCATGCTCAATAGGCGAGTTCCCAGGTTCGAATGAAAAGGAATTCATGACGATAAAAAACATGTGTGATACTTTTCAATTCAGCTCCGTGTAATTATGCATAAGTATAAATAAATTGTATATTGATTTTTTTTTTAATATTGCGCCTTTGCCAAAATTTATCATTAATAACAGACGTTTTCCATCATTTTGGTGGAAAAATGCCATCATCAAAATAGGTTTTTTTGTAAAAACAGAGAATATATGGAAACTTTTCTGCCAATATATATTCCGATATAGAGGGTGGTTCAAAAGATAATGTCAAAATGGCACGTGTGTGTATGTCAGGTCATGAGAAGCTAGAATTGCATAGGATCGGGGTCGCAAACGTGATCGTGACGGTGCGATTACATCGTGACCGTGACGCAAACAAACGATAAAAAACGGTGTAAAAAGACCTTTATGTTACAAAAAACGTAACCGAAGTACAAAATAGAAATGTAAATGTTACAACTCAAATGAAGTACTAAAAATGTTCCCCATTAGGAGTGATGTATGTTTCATATTGGCGCCGCATGAAATCGAGAACACCTTCCAAACGACACTGTACCGTGGCCACGCGATTCCCGGTCATAAACCTCCTGGATTTCTACCTCTGGGGATATCTTCAGTCTCTGGTGCACGAAACGCCCGTTCCATCGTCTAGGGACCTCGTGGCACGGATCGCTGATGTGGAGGGACGTGTCGGGAGACTCCTAGCCAATTGAAAGTTGTTCGCGATTCCATGCGGTGCCAATGTGAAGAATAATAAAATATGCCCAATCACCGCCATCACGGATAATTGGGCATATTTGGAGCACTTGTTATGAGTTGTACCGTTTTTCATTTGTATTTTGTACTTCGATTAAGAATTTTGTAAAGTAAAGTTATTTTTACTCCGTTTGTTATATTTTCTTTGAGTCACGATATTTTCTTTGAGATTTTTTCGATATTTTCTTTGAGTCACGGTAACGATGCAATTGCACCGCACTATCGCGTTTCCGACTCCCGGCTCCTATGTAATTCTTGCTCCTGATGATGACACACCCACACGTGCCATTTGGACATGACATTTCTAACCACCCTATATATATATATTTATTCTTTTTATGCATTCACCTTTCTGTTAATATGTTAATATCTACCTTTCGCATAATTTAAATTTTATGATTTTTTTAATACTTCTTTTATAAGTGATTGGATCTAGTTTTTAATAAATTCATTAGTGATTAGTTAATTTAATCATTGTTGATCCAAATTTAATATATATAATATCTGTATCATGTCTTGACACTCAATTTATAAATTTTATTTAAAAATGATGATGTAATTGTAATATTCTATAATGGTTATATATATATAATATTAATATATATATATATATATATATATATTTCACAGTGTACTTAGTAAAATAAAAATTAAATTATTGTTATATACTGTAATATAATTTTCTGTTAAACGACATTTATCTAACAGAAATCCTGTCATAATTTTTTTTCTTTTAGTTTGAATTTGAAATATACAGAATAATATTATAAAAGTGGGAAAATATTTAATACCATTTTTCAAATTGAAAAAAAATTAATCTGTCTAAAAACAGCACTGATAATAATGTATTATTTAAAACCTTTTTTTAAATCAAATATCAGTTTATAATTACAGTCTTGTTCATAATGTTCGAAACATTTAAAGTATTAACTCATTTGTTCTCATTTCGAATTAAAAACTATTTTAATATATTACGTTTACTATTATGTTCATTTTCGACATCACCTATTGAGCCAATTTGATGAGTCGAGATTTTCTGTTTTGAATAGGGGATGAGACTGATTTCAATGAGAATTGATTCACTTAATGTAGCGTATATCCTTTTACAGTATTTGGTGCACATTCCTCCGTGAGGGACGCGTTCTTACCTCGGGTTTTATAGGCCGATAACAACAGGGCTTGCCTCAACAGGTTTTGACTCTTTCGACTTAATTTTCGACATTTTACAGTTTTTAATTCTACCATTCCCTGCCAGCGGGCGCAATCTTTTTTCGGATTCTACGGGCCCGATTTCAGTGGGATTTTGCTATTTGATATTGATTTTCGATTGTCCCACAGTTTTTAGTTCCATCTACCACCGCCAGATGGATTCTTATCTCTGTCTTTATGGGACCGATTTCAACGGAATTAGTTTATTTTAAGTTAGCTTACAATTCTCTTCAGATTTTCTAGCACGTGAGCATTACTCATGCTATACGGTGTCGCAGGTTTATCTGGAAAGATGTTTCCTTGAACTACACTGCGTAGTAACAAGTGTACGCTACCGAAGGCAGCGGGGGCCAATCCTACAGTTTCAATTGCGCTCAATTTAAAAATCGAAAATTCCCCGTAGTTTCGTAATTACTTCAATAGCGACGTTTTCAGCACAGCAAGATACAAAAACAATTGAAAATTAAATATTAAAAACTACAGGAGTAAGGTTCGATTATAATAAATTTACTATCTAAATATACAAAATCGGATCGTAAAATTCAGTTAATATCAAATAATATAGAAAAATTACTTACATTATGTTGACAAATTTTTCAAGAAATTTATGAGTATCAGATCTTTAATAATTTTGATTTTTAAGACTCAAATGTAAAAATATTTTGTATACAGTATGTAAAAAAAAGAACAAGTACTCTTTTATGGAGGATTTTTATGTCAAACAGTAGACTGTAAAGTTCACTTTTCACAGTATTTAATTAAAAATTCAGAAGAAAATGTCTGCTTTGGGACTACAGCACTCACTCGTTGAGTTCCACAAGCTCAACTGGTGAAAAAGAGAAAAATCAATAATAATATCCCTACATAGAGGAAAGAATAGACTACGCGTTCTACTTATCCCTGCGCAGTGGGAAAAGGGCTAATATTCAGCCTTCATTTTAGCACAACTGAAATATATGCAATTAAGAATTAAACAAGTACAAAACGAGATTGAAGGATTTCATAAGTCTTAAAAAGCAATATAGTAAGCTACGGTTAATATTAATCTAGGTTGCCATAAATAACAGTTATTCGCCAAAATTTTGCCCTCTTTTTCGACGGGTTAATTTTTTCATATTCTCGCGTAACCACAAAAACTTCAGTACAAAAATTAAAAGATATTATTACATTACATATTTAACTCAAAATCAAATGTAACTAACTTATCTGTCGGACCATCAGTCCGGGTTAGAGATCCAAAATCACAAATCAGGGAGGTGTCCGAATCACTTATAAGAATGTTTGACAATTTCAAGTCTAAATGGCAGAGGTTTGCTTTGTGTAAGTATTCTACGCCACTGCATATGCCCTGCAGCCAAGATATCGATCTATCGATGCCTTTCTCGTCCTTAGCTAGTTGATGTCCTCCTACTATTTCTTGCAACGATATGGGATGAATCGGTGTTATAAATACGTAACTATATGCTGGGGAAATATGTTCCACACTCAAGAGAGGTAAGAGATTTTCGTGACTGAGTGAAGGCCAAATATCTTTTTCGGAATTTGATACATATTCTTGCAGAACAATTTTAGCAGCGATGTTACATTCCAATAACGGATCTTTGAATTCCAACACAGTTCCAAAAGATCCTGAACCTATTTCTTTTACGAATTCAAATAGATGAAGAGTTTTCAAATATTGCACTGTTGACATAATAGCGTCAACTCTATAGTCATGCAACGTGATGACATTTTCCTTCAGTTTTTTGCGCGCTATCTCCATAATCAGAGAAAATATAAAGCAATTTCTAAAAGTTGAATTACTTTTAAACGCTAGCAAAACACAAAATAAAGTTTGGAAACTTAACGAAAAATATTTAAAATTAGCCTTGAAAAAGCAGCAAAAGGATTTGCAAAATTAATCAAAGTGGCTTATTTCTAAGATTTTCGTCGAACAATGATTTTCAACAATTAAAATAGTCCTAAAAAATCTGTATTGTCGTGCATTGTTGACATTGTATTATTCGCAAAATACTTTGTTTCTTGATTGGGCATTGTTATAAAAAGGAGAAATTTTAATAGAAAATAAAATGTGGATGCAAAAGTGTTTATTTAAAATGATGCATAAACAACCGTGATTTTTAACAATCAGGAGAGTGAGCGATTTTTTTTTTTTTTTTTTTTTTAATTTGTATGATTGAGACGTATTGTTGACACTTTTTTAAAAAACATTACGAATCGAAACTTGTCGAATTGGACGAATGAAAACGTTTAAAAGAACTGATTGATTGAATTTATAAAAAAAATAACAAAAATAATTACAAATTAATCAATATTATGTTGGCTAGCCTAACAAATATTATTTTCAACTAAGGTTTAATTTCAGGTTTTCAAACTATTGAAAAATTAAAATTTATTCGTATACTTAATCAGTAACATGCAATTAACGTAATAAAATTATGAAGTTATTAATTGAGGCTTTGTTCTTTGGTATTACGCAATGAAATATCAACGAAAATTGCGCCACTATAGCACAATTATAATGTTTGTTTTCAACGAAATCTAAAGATAACATCTTTTTCTCCATCGTAAAATTTACATGCATACTTTTCTTATTCACTACTTTAAAGATATTTTAACATGCATTAGATTATTAATAAATATTGTCCTGAACTTGATGTCACGTTTGCCACCTATATTATTTCATGTAAACTTTAGCCCTCTTTACTTGAGGTTCTAATCCGGGTGCCTGTGAAATCCCGGAATTTTCTTTTAGACGCAGTCGTAGTAAAATATTTAATTATACATTAAATAAAATACTCATTTCATGTTTACTATGACAACATTTTCACTCATTGAAGATTAGTGTCTCAATCTCAGTATCAGCGGAATGAGAAAAAGATTGAAATATAACAGCCTTATAAGTAAAATTGCGTTATTTTACATTGTGATGTCACTTTCTGTTCAAAAGTTTCAAAAAAGTTATTTTTAACTGCAATACGAAAATGGCATTTAAAATGATATGGTTCGAATGTTGTTTATTATTTTTCTATTAACCTAAAGTTAAGGGGAGAAGGGACCTTTAAAATCATTTTTTTCATTTTCTTTTTGTAAATTTCACTTTAAATATTATTGACGGGTACACTATATGCATTATGGCATATATTTAACAAGAAAAAAAAAGGAAATTTCCGTAATATTTTAGATTTTACGGAGAACATTTCAAAATGCCCCATGCGCATTCCACATCAATGAAAATAAACACTATTTCTAATACAAGTTTTATTTATATTTATATAAAAAAAATTGTGCATCGAATTTTATATATTTGAATGTAAAGGTAAGGAAAAAAAATCTAAAATTTTTGAAATTTTGACCAGCAAAAATGCTCAAAATTTCAAAAATTTAAGAAAATATGCATGCAAAATTCTGCCAAGCATAAATGTTTATTTTATGT
This sequence comes from Maratus speciosus, assembly GCA_963932465.1. NCBI lineage: Eukaryota > Metazoa > Arthropoda > Arachnida > Araneae > Salticidae > Maratus > Maratus speciosus. Next base: position 637,833,804 of record OZ010788.1, read on the forward strand.
AAATGGGGAATTTTTCTCACAAAAAGCTTGATTTGGAGAAAAAAAATTGAATTTCAATTAGTTAAACGTTTTTTATAGTGATAAATTGAAACCTGAAAATTTACTCTTTTGAGTAGAAACGGAGTTGGGGACTTTTTCGGAAAAAAACACTAGTTTGGGGAATATTTTAGAAAATTTGGGGAAATTGACTTTCGACTATCCGGCAACACTGCTCATTATCCCGTAGTTTTCAAAAATATCAGTAAAATTAATTATTTAAATTTTACAAGGTTAACATATTATTACGCAAACAATAGTTTAATTAAAGACCCAAACGGACCCCTATTATCTATATTACAGTTAATTTTCTGTTTAAGAAAATATATTATTTATCATTACCTCATGAGCTAAGAATTACAAGTTTAAAAGCTATTTATGTGTATGCTAATCTTATCCAAGTGCGTAATATATGAAATTCTTACCTCTTTCCAATAAATCTATTCCTCCAAGAAATTTTAATTAAATAATTTCTTAATAAATCCTTCTCTACTATTAAATATGCTAATGAATTATTGCTAACAATATTGCTAATGGCATTGTTCGATTAATTTGTTAATATATATCTTGATTTGGGAAAAATAAATAAGTAAATAAATAAATGCATTGAATTGCCTCATGATTATATTTAATGAATGAATAACCACGTGTCTTTTTAAAATTTAATAAAGAAATGATTTAAATCTTCCAAACGTAAAATATCCCCAAGCAAATAACGGTTATAATAAATATCCAGATAGATTCCAGTTATTTACAGTACAGTGATCTTTCACTTTAAGTAAACATTACGAATAACTATTCCCTACTATATTATGATTTTATATTATTATCTTTCAATTTACCAATAATAGTCGACAGTCTGTAAATATAAATGTCCTTTCGAAAAACAAAATCTAGAATTACATTAAAGAGAACATAAAACAAATTTATAACCACGCGTCATTTATAATTTTTATCATTGAAATCCTATAAATATCCCAGATATAAAATATCTTAAAGCAAACAACAGTTTAATTACATAATCTGATAAATTCCAGCTGCTTCCGGGAAAAATATCTTTCTTTTCAAGAAAAAGTACTAATAGTTATTCGATTCCCCTTTTTTTTTACTTTAATTTTTTTCTGCGCAAAGCTTGCACTTCTTCCCTCCGGCGTTTAGTAAATTTGTCTTAATCCATTTTATCACGTTCTGTTTTAATCACTGTTTTTCACCTTAGATAAATAATTAGTACTTGCACTACTAAAATAAAATATTTAAACTATTTTTTTATCAAATACATCATTAATCAGACTTTTTTCTTACTTTCTTCCATCTTCACCAGAAGAAAGTATTAGATTCGTGAAAAATTTCGACTTCTGTTTTTCGATGTATTTATACGGTTAAGAAGGTCCTGAACACAATTTGATGGTTAATTATTAAAATGCTACTTGGCGCAGCATAATAACAATTTAGAAACAACGTTAAAAAGGCCAGAATATATAAACTTTCAGTAGACTAGTTTCGGTACCATATAGGTAGCATTGAGCTGTTTATATATTATGGTGTTTTTAATGTTGTTTTTAAATTTATACAATTTGATGTTTTATTGAAAATGTCTTTCAGTGAGTCTGTCTGTATCTCAGCAAACACATAACTTTCGGCACACAATCGGACCGCAGCCGGCAGTGTCGGTTAAGTGTTACCATCGTCAAAGTAGTTTCGGTGAAGTGTCGGCAGCATATCTGCAACTGAAACTCAAGAAGCTGTTTTTTCGACCACCGGTAACCATAATCGCTCATCTTAAGGTTACATATCGGCAAGCGACTTACACCGGCAAGTGACACGGGACCGAAATGTGATTTTGATAGTGGTCCGACTAGATTTGCCAACATCGGTCCGAATTCGGAATTTTTGTCTTAGCCGACATGTTTTTTCATTTTCTTAATATTTTGAGTTTTGATAAGAGAAATATTTGAAATATAATTTGAAACTTATTTCATATAAAATTCTAACAGTGATAAACAGAAAAATTGTCAAAAATAGCCTATATATATTTATTGTAAGAAAAGTTTTTTGAATTCATTTTAAAAAGGACTTACAATTATTTGAATCATTTAAATATTTTTTAATCACTCCTTAAATTTATTATTCATCGTAGAATGACAGCGTAGAATTCAACGTATCACTCTTAATAGTAGAAAGAAGAAAACTTCATAAGTTAATTCAGCTTATTTTCTAATTATATGTTCATTTTAAAAGTAATAGATACGTTTCTTATTTTATTTAAAAAACAAAATATTAAAAAGTTTTTAAAAGTAGTTGTTTAATATTAGTACAAGCTATAAAAAACTTTAAAACGCATCAAAATTCCAATTCTCCCGTCTACCATTTACCTACAACGAAAAACCATTACTTATCCAATTACCCCATAGAATCTTCTCTTCAACAAGGCTCAGTGGCAGAGTGGTTAAAGCGTTTAACTTCTGTTCTGAGATATGCTCTCAGATCGAGCCCAGCTCTTCTAATGCCGAAATATGTTACTTTGAAATATTGATAAACATGTATTCCAAGATGGCATATGTATGGCTCATAGATGGCGCCATCAAAACAGATTTTTTTTTTCAATTTATGCTGGTGTCGCGCTGCGGCCGGCATTCGTATAGTTATTTATCGTCTTGCTGATCTTGCCGACACCAGTCCGTCTATCACCCGGGGGACCACAAAAGTGTTGAAACCGATATTGGAAACCTGATATATGAAGATAACTTGAACTTCCGTCCTAACTGAACTTCCGATTCAGTTAGTCCCTGACATAAATGTGTGCTGATTACTTTTTGGTGTATATTGCCCGACAGGTGGCGCTGCTATGAAGAATTTTTTTACGATTTTCGGATGAGCTATATCTGAAGAACTAATGCACTGATTTTCTTAAAACTCCATATTCAGTTAGTACTTGATATAATTTCGAGGTGATATAATTTTAACTTTTTGATGTAAATCGCACAACCGGTGGCAATGGTAGGCTCCATTATTCATGGTTATCGCAATAGCTCTACCTCAAGAACAAGTGCACGAATTTTCAGTTTTTGTGTAAATCACCCAACAGGTGGTTCTGCTATGCAGCATTTTTCACGATTTCAGCAATATCTATATCTCAAAAACTAATGCATGAATTTTCACCAAACTTCAGATTCAGTTAGTACCTGATATATGTTGGTTCTGAATAGTTTTTGATGTAAATCGCCCAACAGGTAGCACTGTAATGCTTTGCTATTTCCGCAATATAATATCTCAAAACTAATGCACGGATTTTCATGGAACTTCAGATTTAGTTGACATAAATAGTTGCTGATTAGATTTTGGTATAAATCACATAACTGGTGGCGCTGAGATGCTATATTTTTCAGCAAGTATTAACATGAAAGAAGTAGAAGAAAGTTTCGGGATTATCACATCAGACTAGTTTATCCATTTCCGGCACAGGCAAATTTTGTTGTAAAATGATGAAATCATCGACTGACACCGGAATTTACATAAGACTTTTTTAGAAATTAAAAAATTGTTACATTACACTTTTATTGTTAATGCAGAATTTTATTAAAATGTTCTTGGCGCCGTTGGTAAGTTTGGAAATAAAATTACGTATTCCGACCCGGGCACGCTGTGCCGGTAAGGCTTAAGACCTAATTTTAAAATGTTCATACATCTTAATATAATTACTTTCTAATTACTAATTTTATTTAATTGCTAACATTGGCGTAAATGATTTCTGATGTGAAAGAAACTTGTTTTATCACTGATTGCCGAAACGTAACGCAAAGTGATAGAATGTTTCTTCCGTTTTATGCTGTCTTCTGTTCCTGCATTACCTTTATTTTTTGTAAGAAATATATTTAAAATTATTGATCGACAAGTTATGAAATTTTATCGTTAAAATTTTATCGTTTTTAAAGAATCAGAAGTAGAATTGCAAATTAGAAGTACGATTTCTCATCAATTTTGAATTTTAATAAATTGTCTTTTTTAATGTTCACAATACCTACTACGAATATTCTGATTCGCTCACCGGATTGATACAGAATTTGAATGCCCTAGATACGTCTGTCGGTGAATTAAAGTTTTGTTTAAAAAAAGTTTGGAGCGAGTAAATAATAGTTATTTTTTGTGGTGTCTGTCTCCGATACTGTATAATTCCATTTCCAATATATGGAGCAAGAAGTTTAGTTTCTAATATTTAATTTTTATTTTCTAATATTTAATTAATTTATAAAACCAATTTCAAGCAACGTTAGCAATTTATATAATGAAAAGTTTTAATATTCGTTATTTTCACTATTGTATTCAGTTGATAAAATTAATGCAAATGATTTCTGATATAAAAAAAATACCGAAGTTTTTCTTACAAATAATAACAGAAACATATGTTCCTGTATTATATTTATTTTGTCAAAGAAATGTAGTTAGAATTTTTATGTTTACCGACCGTTTTAATTTTACCGTTTCTGATTTTCAAAGCAACAGAAATATAACTGTATATTACAAAATACGATTTCTCATCCATTTTAAATTTATATTTAATGAAATATAAATTATTGAAAAATGGACCATCCAGTGTTTACCAAATGTGCGCTCGAAACAGAAAGATTTACATCATACAGGCTGCCTTCTACGAATTATAATATGAACTAATAAATAATAGAAAGGGAAAAAAACAAACTAGATTTTATTGCTCAGATTATGATAACGGACTTTGTATAAAGACGTGGTTTTTCATATTTCATGAGCGAATAAATTTAATACATAAATAGGAAAATAAGGACATGGATACAATCGGGATAAAAGTGTGATGCATAACACAATATGAGAACAGGTCCTTACTTGTATTAACAATGTTAAAAATTTCTATAAAAACACAGAAAAAAAAGCGAGACTCTTTGAATTTACACTAGTTTTCGGTTAAATGCATTCGATTGAGTTTCTCGATCATTATTTTACAGACATTTCCCTTATCTTATATGTAATTCCTTGTAGTGATTTCCATGTCTTTATTTACAAAATATTTTTACCTTTGTTAACACTTGTAATTCAAAATACACACTTTTAAAATTCTTTTCAATTTATTAGAAATTTTAAAGAAGAAAATTTAGTTTAAAAATTGTTTTTTGTAAATCTTAGAATTATTTAGAAAGGGAAAATCATCTTCTCGGAGTTAGTAGAGATTTTATCGACAATCACTTTGCAGTTGTTTCCTGCACCATATGCCAAAAGCTTGGGAATATTAAAAGTAAATTGCGTAGTATTATTTCAAAGCTGTTATTATTATTACAATGCTATTATTATTACTATTATTTCATTGGTAAATGCGTTATAAAAAAACAGGGTAATCTTCTAAAAACATATTGCACATAATGAATAAAATAATGAAAATTAAAAAAACACTTTTAAATAATAAATTACTTTTTTTTCTGTTTATTTTTCTCTGATTTCTTAATAATATTTTTTTATATTAGCGAATTAAAAAATAAATAGTGTGGGACAATTTCAAAAACTTTCTAAAACATTATTGTTGTAAAAAAAAAAATGGATTAGATTCAATTTTTTTCATCCACCCCCCAAAAAAGCCATTGAATTACTTTATTTATTACTTAAAATATTTAAAAATTAAAATTTATAAATATACACTGCTCAAAACAATTAAAGGGTATTTGAAGTTTTATATAAAATAAAGATATAAACGAAATTTTTTTGCCGAAAATAGAAGAAGAGAATCAGAAATGCAAATTTGTCTCGTTTTCAAACTGTGGAGTATGCAAATTTTGAGTTCGACGTCAAAAACGTCGCTTCAGCGGCAGCGAATGAAATTTGACTTTCGACTGGATAAAAGAGAATGAAGACAAGGATGATCGACATTCAGTGATTGCTTTGTTTCGATGAGTACGATGTCTCAGCAAAGTCATTTGACAGATTCAGAAGCTTTGAGAATTGTTGGTAGGTTAGAAGGGGGCCAATCTCAAGCCGAAGTAGCGCAAGCCATTGGAGTGTCACAAAGTGTCATTTCCAGGATGTGGAACCGTTTTTTGGAGAGTGGATGTGCAGGCCGAAGACCAGGGCAAGGTCGTAGATGGGCAACAACGCCCAATGAAGATCGGTATTTAGCGTTAACAGCTCGGAGACACCGAAACATGAACGCTACTCTTCTCCAACAACACCTTCGCTCGGCTACAGGCACCACGATTTCAACTCAGTCTGTCCAAAACCGGCTCCATGCTGTAGGTCTGTATACTCGCCGACCGATGGTATGTGTTATATTAGCATCAAGGCATCGTCGCGACCGCAGGGAGTGGGCAACCGAGCATGTCAACTGGAGGAGAAATGAATGGAGCAATATTCTGTTTTCTGACGAGTCCCGTTTTTCTGTGCATCCGGATAATAGGCGTATTTTCATCTGGAGGGACCGTGGCAGTAGGAATAATCCTGCGTTCGTGCACGAAAGTGTCAGATTTGGCGGTGGAGGAGTGTTGTGGTATGGTGGCATCTCCATGCATACGGGTGGCATACGGCCGCACGGACCTCTACATTATTCGAGATGGAGCTCTGACTGGTCGCCGATATAGGGATGAGATCCTCAGACCTATTGTAGTCCCTTACGCTGCAGCAATCGGAGATAACTTCATTTTAATGGACGATAACTGCAGGCCACATCGTGCAAACCTGGTGGAGGATTTCCTTTTCGAGGAAGGAATCGTTCGAATGGAATGGCCAGCGTGTTCTTCAGACATGAATCCAATCGAGCATGTTTGGGACGCTCTAGGAAGACGAGTTTCTGGCCGCCAACAACCCCCACAAACTCTCCAAAAACTGGAAAGAGCTCTTCTGGAAGAGTGGGGCAGAATACCCCAACTCGTCATTAATAGCCTCATTGAGTCCATGCCTCAAAGGTGTTCAACGTTGCTGGCCGCCCGTGGAAACCATACCCCCTACTGAAAATGATTTTCTTTGAAGAAAACACCTTTTCTTATTCTTTTTTTCGCATATGCACAAATTGTGTTTTTTTCCTTTAGTACACAAATGCGCAATAAAATGCATTTTTTTCTGCCAAACATGTGTAATTTATTCTCATATAACCTACTATGTCTGTCGACCATGTATCAATCAGCTAAACAGTTTACCAGATACAAAATCCACCCAAAACTTCAATATCCTTTAATTGCTTTGAGCAGTGTATATATATGTATACATGCTTTGTGTATCGGTCTAAAATAAACTAAAATGAACCGTTTACGAGATTTCTAACGAATATATTTGAACCGAAATCTTTGAAAAGCACAAGTACTATAGATTTTCCCTGCATAAAAACATACTTAACAGATATAAAGACATACTTTGTACACAATAAATACAGCTCCTATAGCACAGTCAGTAAGGCGTTCTTCCAGTGTGAAGAGGTATCGGGTTCAAACCCCAGAACGGATAGAAAAATGCTGTGTAAAAATTAAATGATACAGCTGTTCAAATTTACTCTAAAAATTCAAGTTCTTTGAAACTCACTGAAGATTGCGTGATTACATAGTTTTGAAAACCAACTTAAACAATTATCATGAAAAATAAATTTACAGAATCTTGTGTATTTTTAATGATGTTAATTTACAGACTCTATTGTAAATTTACCGAATAACTTCTGTGTCATTTAACATAATCTCGGTTTTTCTAGACCTAACCCAAGAGTCTTCTCGTAACCGAAAACGGTTGGATACAAAATTTAATCAAAATCGATTGAAACTTTTTCAGATATAATTAGCTTGACCTTGACCCATTATGACCCAAAATGACCCACTAATTGAATTTTCTCAAACATGTGACCTAGCTGAATGGTCTTCTCGTGCCCTAAAATGCAAAATTACAAAATTTAGTCAAAATTGTTATAGCCGTTTTCAAGCTAAATTTCACACCCACCCACACGCACACACACATATATACACAATTTTCGCTCGTATTATAATATAAGATAACAGATAGTTCAATTTTGTTCAATAATAACCTCTTTAAAAAACAATTACAAAAATTTAAACACATATTGAAAGGAAGAACAGGTTGCTCATAAGGGAATTTAAAGAATGATTTTTAAATCAGTCCTTTATGACGAATGTATTGCTAACATTATTTTAACGTGACTATAGTTTTTCATGGATTATTAGACAAATTACTTAATGAGGTCCGGGACACATTTTAAAATATTTTTTATTTATTGAGTTAAAATTTTCAATTTTTTTGTTGTGGTTAACCATATCATTTGTAAACAAAATCACACGATAAAACTTCTCATAATTTTTTAAAAAAATATTTAAAATTTGTTAAAGTGGCGTAATTTAAAATCGTTATAATTCAAAATATTATTTATAGAATTTCATTTTTTTTCATTTAACTAAACAGAAATATATAAGTTTTAGTTTAGATTTAGCATTTTTTTAAATATTAATTTTTAAAACAATAAAAAATATTTAAAGTAAAAATTACGGAAAAAATGATGTAAGGGTCATTCCATGTCAGTTCAGGCAGGCATGTAACCCACCATCACAGATTTTGATGAAACTGCATGTGTTTGTTCCTTTTATTAAGATATGATTCCCAGTATTTTTTTTTTACTCATTGGTCAAATAGTTTCTGAGAAAAAAATTGTCAAAATTTTGAAAAACTGCCGTCAGTTGGCATTCTTGACTGCTCGATTTTCAAATGTAGCATGACATAAATATGATCATATTTCAATATCTATTCTACAAATCATCTTCAAATAATTTATGCATAATATATGGGGTACGCAGTTTATGAAATAAAAATACTGTTACGCTTATAATATTTTAATTGTGTCTAAAAAAATGTTTAATCTTTGAAGCCGTGATTTTTTAATGAAAAATAATGCATTAATTAAAATAGCATTATCAACAAAAGGCGGTATTTTTATTAAATTTATTTTTTGTGGGGGATATACTTAAAGGTGTCCTTTATCTGATTCTGAAATAAAAATAGTGGGATTTTTGGTGTTTTTAGTAGTATTTCCTATTTAAAAATATTTTGAGGCGTATTTCAAATCAAATCAAGCAGAGTCATTCCACGTCAGTTCGCCTAAGACATTTAATTCACTGTCACAAATTTCAATGAAACTGGGTATGTTTATAGCTCATTTTAAGACAGGATCAAGGAAATTAAAGGTGATTACGAGTAAAATATTTTTTAAGATTAAAAAAATATCTAAATTTTGAAATTTTTTAAAAAATGTTTTTAATGACAGATCTATATTCAAAGACTGCAATAAAAAAAAGTCATTTCAATATAAAATCACTAAATAAGTTTCAAATAATGTATATGTGACAAATAATGTAGGCAGATTAATATTTATTGTTGTTTGTCATGTTTAAATGCTAAGAGTGTGTTTAATCTTGTGAATTCTTAAAATCAAGAATTTTGTGAAAAATAATGTGTTAATCAAAAATTTATTATTAACCGAAGGCAGGCTGTTATTACTTTTTTTAATTGTACGTAAAAATATATTTTCAATAGTTATAAAATAAAAATAATGAAAATATGAGCAATTTTGACAAAATTTTCATAAAATGTGAATGTTTAATGATAAATATTGAAGCTTTTCATGCTAAGATGTACTATAATGACTACGATATCATGTATTGCTACTCTTGCTTAAATATAATATATACAATAATAAAATAACAAATATTATTTACAGCAATAAAAATTAAATTAAATAGTACCAATTCCTTTACCAACACTACATTGCTCAACAGCCGACATAAAATCAACAGCCCACTCTTATTGAAAATTACTTTCAACTGTTTAAATAATAAATAAACTGCATTTAAAAATCTGAATATCAACTTATTATCTTAAGACGATAATAATAACTAAACAACATAATGAATTTATAAATCAGCTTTTAATTGAAAATTCATGAAATGGTCCCTTTAAATGTTGTTGTTCATCGAGTCAATCAAAACAAATTATAAAAAAAAAAAATTAGTGAACCTAATATGCTGACTGCAATGACAGTTCTAACAAAACTAATTAATTCATTACCATCTGAAATCAAACCCGAAAGATCAAAAAGAAAAAAAAATCATCTGTAATGTGAATGTGACATACTCAGTGGTTGTTGAGATAGGAATGTCTTTCCCTCATAGCATGCATGGTCACAGTGACGTCATTGTGACGTCACTGTAAGTCACTGTGGTCACGTCACATCTATGACCAAAATGCCACCACTCAGTGATGTCACATTGTGACTGAGATGTGAACTTCATAGAAAACTTTAAAAAATTACAACAAATAATAAAAAGATGTTATTTACTGTAAAAAATATTTTTCTGCCGGATTAAAATTTTTTTTTAAACCGTGGTCCAAGTTGCCTCTGTGCCTCTAACCAAAACTTTTTATTTTCATATAACATAAAATGTAATTAATTCATCAGGACACAAAAAGATTTCCTAATTATGCGAATTTCATATTATTAAAAAAATGTTTTAGGTAAACAGACCTCGACTTATCTTTTATAAAGATTTTTGTAAATGATCATCTGTTATACTAGAAGTTTCTCAAAGAGTAGTCGAAACAGTTCTGTGGTTCCAAACTAAAAACTTTCTATTACAGTTAAGTTTGCAGCTTTTAATGAGCACGCAGAAAGCGTCTTCAAATTTTAGTCATATATGCATTTCTTGCTTTATAATTTGCATTCAAGTCATTTTTTTCCTCTTAGTGTTTCACTATTTTAGCTAACTTTTTTTTTTTAATTCTACTTCTTTCAGACGTTTAAAATAAAATTGACATTTTCCGAACATAAAATTTATGTACAATTTATGCAAAGCTCATGACATAATTAATTATTCATATTTTATTTTTTGTTTTCAAAATATATCTTTAAAAATTATTTTACAAGATGTTTTATTATACAGAAAATTAATATTAAGAGAATGACAGATTGACAAAGAAAAACTCATCTCTTCTCGATAATCTTGTTGTATTTTTTAGAAAATATTTTGTATATATTACCTGTGATACAAATTTTACTTTAAAAAAAAGAGGGGTCTTCATTATTACCATTAAATTAATTTGTACACATTTTGAAAAATTAAGCAATGTTTTATCTAGTAAACTCTAATTATGGATAATATTATTATTATAATTTACATAAATGAAACTTTACAATTCAATAAAACTGATAAAAATAAAAGGTGAAATACAATAAAACATTTCCAAGCAGGAAATTGAATTAGAGACAATTTGATAAAATTATTACGCATTTAATTTCCTTCCGAAACTGTTTATAGATAAACAAATAAAACCGAAAACATCTGCTTCGAACTTCGAAACTTAAAAATCGTCTGCATCTGCACTATTTCAGTTGTTACGACTCGACCGCAGAATAACGGATAAAAGTAACACTGAAGCTTTTTAGAATAAACGCGGGAAGTTCTGTGGACACTGGACAGCATAGACGTGTTGACATGGATTTAAAAACTGAAACAAGAACGTTCTCAGGATATAAGTTAGTTCAGCTAACAAAATATAAACCCGAGAAAATTACGGTAGCTTTGACTTGTTGAAGATGATTCAAGTCATTGCTATCGTACTTATTATCGGATTTAATTGGTTCCCCAAAATCAAAGTATCACGTACAACGTCAATGAAATTAGGTATGTAAAAATATTATTTTCCCTGTTTGCTTTTTTTTAATCACAACAATTTTAGTTAGCTTCTCATAAACATGCTGTAGAACATAATTATTTCATTACATTTATTTTTTATTTTATTGAAATATCTAAAATATTATTTTCCCTGTTTGCTTTTTTTTAATTACTATGATTTTAGTTATCTTCTAATAAACATGTTATAGAACACAAATATTTCATTACATTTATTTTTTATTTTGTTAAAATATCTAACTTCCTTTTCAACAGCTTTGATCAGAGTATTAAAATTAGTGATTTAAATTGCATTTTAATCTGGTTTATTTTCTTATTTAAATATTTGGTTAAAACCACATGGTGTCATAAATATGAAAGTATATGGACAAGTATTATAATCAATCATTAATATAATTAATAAACATTTAAAGATAATTAAATTATTTAAAAAAGGGCTTTTTATGGAATAAAATTATTGGCAAACATAATTTTTTAATTTTGTATTAAGTGATGGTCTTAAACAATTTGCATTGCATGTTTTTATTTAAAAAAAATTGCATCTGCTCAGAAGAGGAATTTATAAAAAATAAGACACAACAGAAACGTATACTATTAAAAGAGATCGTAGATATGTAATGTTAAGGGGAAAAAATGATTATTTAATGTATTATTCAACCTGAGAAATGTTTTAAGAAATAGTCATAGCGGGTGGAAGCTTTTCAGTTGTTAAACATTCTTACTGAAATGTTTTCAAAGTGAACTAGAAGTTTGTTGGCAAATGAGAATATAGAAGTTACGCAATCAGTAAGTGTTTAAATATGATTTTACTTTAAAAATAACGCAAATACTTGAACGGTAGGAATCTAAAATGTAATAACCATATTTTATTATTTACTTTTTTCTGGATAATTTTATCATTTTATTTCCTGAATGATTTTATCGAGATAAATTTCAAAGTATCGATATTATACACTCTTTATAAACAGCGTGATTAAAATGGATTTCTTATTTATAATTACCATAATCTTGTAAATAAAATATTAGTAATAATAATGAACCTATGTGTGGCTCTATTTTGTGTTTATGGTCTCAATTTTTATACTTTATTTACATTAAAAAGTAGTTAACCATTTGATACTGTCTTCATTATTTTGTTTTATTGTGTCATATAAAAATAAATATGATTATTTGTATTTCTAATACAATATATACAGTAGAGCGCCGATTGTCCGAACAAGTCGGGACCGACCCTAGTTCGGATAAGCAAAAGTTCGGATAAATGGGCAGACAGTTTAAGGGATGTTCCTGACTATTCTAAACCTTCACACTTTATCTAGGTTTAGGACTGACAGCACCACTTAGTACTGGAGTGCTTAAAAATTGTTTTTTTTTTTTTAAATTGTTTTTTGTTTACTTTTTTATTATTTAATTTTTTTTCTCTTTTTATCATTTTCTAAACTTCAGAGATTATAATTTAAGCAAAAAATAAATTGGAAGTTAGGTGTTTTTTTTTTTCTTTTTTAGAGAGAGAAATATTTGGATAATTGGAAATTCGGTTAAAAAGAATTCTTTGTGAGAAATATGCTGCTCGGATAATTGGAAGTTCGGTTAATTGGAGTTCCGATAATCGGCGTTCTACTGTATTTATAAAACTTTCACCCGACTTTATTCTAAAAATTTCGTTGTAGATTCTAATCTCTTTGTACTATTTATGATAATATCAGGGTTATATATGTCATGGCAACATATATCCAGCCAGATAGATCTTTGGCAAAACATAAAAACTTTCATATTAGACGCAAAATAGAGTATCTGCGGTGCTGTGTTTTATAAGCAATAAGGTATTATTGTTTTAAAAAATCATAGATAGTAAGAGTTATTTTTATAATATATAATTTCATAAATAAAAATGTAATTTTGGCAATCAATTATTAAAGTTATTTTTTAATAATCAAAAAGTTGTTTTATATATGGATTTTACTTCAAGCAAACCCTGATGTAAAATAAATTAACCCTTTGTATCCCCGTTATATGCATACCCAAAAGTTTTACTCACTTTTGCAGTGAGCTTAAAAATACGATTTTATTTATTGCTGCTATCTTCCAACATAACGAGTATTGCCGAAATTGTTCTTAGAATTCTCAACATAATGATACTGGTGATACTCAGTTAATTTTCTATACCAAAGCTGTATTTTTCATTTGAGTAGTTTCAAATGGTTATTGCTAAAATGTACATCGTAAATTTTGTAATGCATGTATGTGGCATATAAGACGTAAACAATACGTATATAATGACTATATGGCACATGATGAGCGTTTCGAGTGTATATATATATATATGTATATAACGCATGCATAAACTTCACAATGATCTTAGCAATGTCGTTACTGCAATTTTTGCATAATCAAATTTATTGGGGCCTCTATAACAAAGAAGTATTCTATTTTCTCAGCCCCAACTTATTTGAATTACAATCATATATATATATATTATGGTAATCAATATCATAAAACATATAAAAATTAATTACTTAATATCGGCATTTCTTTTTATCTTTCATTTTTTTTAATTATAAATGTTGTGTAATCGAAAAAATTCAACTTCACCAGTGACTTCGAGTTTGTAATGCGTATTAAATGAAATAAATTAATTTCATTCAGTATTTTCTATAGCTTAAAGAATATAAAAAGTACTGTATATATTATAAAATATTATATTTTTAACACAAATTTCATTTTGATAAAGATTTGAATATTTAAACAAATTGTTTCTTTGGTAATTTTAATGCTTTTAACAAATAGCTAATTTTGAAAAAAAATGTGATAGATCGATCATTCAGTTGTCTTCAATATTCTAATTTATTGCAATGGGAAAGAAAGGTGCAACAAAAATTGAAGTCTGCGGGGTATTGCATTTTGATTCAATAAAATTCTTTTGGTATACCCTTGTTATAGCGGCCCCCAAGTTTTAATTGCGATGTATCGCCGAAGTATATTAACGTTATAGATGTAAATGATTTTACAACATGCATAATTATGACTATGTGTGACATGCATACGTGTTTACAACTGTAAAAGTATGTCATAGTGTGACTTCACAACATTGCCACTAGTCACATATTCGTGACAACGTTAATTACAAAATCGTCACAAATCACACAATTTTCACAAAATTGTCACAATGTGACTTCAAAGCAAGTGTCGCTGTCGTCACAGAATCATCACAGTGTTAAAGACAATTTCGTCACAAATGACACATATTTCACAAATTGTTCTCAATGTGACTTTAAAGCATTGTCACATTTGTCACAAATTCGTCACAAAGTTAATACCAAGATAGTCACTCTTCACAAATTTGTCACACCGTGACTTCACAAAGTCGTCACAATGTGACGTCACAGAAGAGCTCTAAAACGGCCATAACGACCTCACATTCTAGTCACAATGACTTCACATCGACGTCACGTGACGTCACATCGACGGTCACAATGTCACAGCGTGACTTCACAACGACGTCGACGTGACGTCACCATGCCGTACGGGTTGTGACATTTTCACCTGTACTTCAATGAAATATAAACATGTAAGCTTTTTTTTTCATTCTCCAAATTAAGTAAAACAATTACAAAATTTTGTTGTCATTACACCAGATTTTAAATTTTTCGTTACATACTATTAGATAAGTTCTTTACTTTTAGACATTATTGACATAATATCATAAAATTTACTATATGTATTTTCTATAAGTGTATAAACAATATATATATGCTTTATTAAACATGAATGAATAATTTTTAAATAATTTGTTTGAGAGCGGGGATATATATATACACACATATGTATGTTGAAAATCCGTCTTACAGCAATATTGTGATGAAATAAATCAAATTACCGTAATTTCCGGTGTATAGCCCGCGGATCAAACAATCGTGTTTCGACCCAGAAATTTTTAAAAATAAAATGTAACTTTTTAGATCACAGTAAATATTGGTCTTCAAATACTGAATAAAATTTCTGGGTCCAAACTAAATTGTTTGATCTGCGGGCTATACACCCGAAATTATGGTACATATCATTAGAAACTGAATAAAGTTACAAAAGTGCAACTCATTAAGTTTTAAATAATTTTTTAGATATAGTTATTTGAAAAATATAAATATAATGGATTATGCATTTTTTGCATATATTTAAAGCACAATACGTCAAAATTTTCTTCAAAAGAGTGAAATTTGGTATTTTTTTCAATATTAGAAGCTCAACGCTAAAGTTTCAATATTAACAGCCAAATATGAGTTTAAAGATTAGGACTGTCATTTTGAAAATTTCTATTGGGCGGTGAGGAGCTAGTGATTTTTCTCTTATTTTGGAAAGGGATAATTGCTCTTCGCCCTAGAAGTTTTACTAAAAAACAATATTGTTAATTTTTTTCCTTAAGAAACGAACATAAAAGATAATTTGAAAAATAAAATAAATGTATAAATAAAAATATTTCCAGGGATGATACATTGGATAGATTTTACATCTGAAAATATTGATAATTTTAAATATGATTTAAATACTACTAAAACCTACCAAAATCCCACTATTTTTATTTCAGATTCAGTTATAATGTAGTATTATGTACAATTTAAAATTAAAAAATTAGTCATAGAAACTCCGCCTCTGATTGATAAAGATTTTTTAATAATTTCATTATTTTTTGTAAAATATTTTTGATTTCAAAGATTATACAATTTTTTAGACACATTTAAATATTTTTTAACATTACAGCAATATTTTTTTCATAATCTACATACTTTATTTACCTTGCTTAAATTATTCGAAGAAGATTTCTTTATTAGTTATTGAAATATGATTTTATATATAAAATGAGGCCTTTGAAAATTGAACAATCATTAATGGCAACTCGTGGCATTTTTCCAAAACTTTGATAATTTTTTCTCATATTTTCACTATTTTTATTTTATAACAATTTAAAAGATATTTTTACGTACAATTAAAAAAAGCAATAACACCCTGCCTTCGGTTAATAATAAATTTTAGATTAACACATTATTTTTGACAAAATTCTTGATTTTAAAAATTCACAAGATAAAAGACACTCTTAGTGTTTAAACATGATAAAAAACAAGAAATAATAATCTGCCTACATTATTTGTCACATATACATTATTTGAAACCTATTTAGGGATTTTATATTGAAATGACTTTTTTTTTTAATGCAGTCTTTGAATATCGAACTGTCATTCAAAAAATTTAAAACAATTTTTCAAAATTTTGATATTTTTTTATCTTAAAAAACATTTTACTTAGGATCAAGGAAATTAAAGGTGATTACGTCTTAAAATAAGCTATAAATAAACCCAATTTCATTGAAATTTGTGACAGTGATTAAATTGCTTGGGGGAACTGACATGGAATGACTCTGCTTGATTTGATTTGAAATGCACCTCAAAATATTTTTAAATAGTAAATACTACCAAAAACACCCAAAATCCCACTATTTTTATTTCAGAATAAGGTAAAGGACACCTTTAAGTTTATCTCCACAAAAAATAAATTTAATAAAAATACCGCCTTTTGTTGATAATGCTTTTTTTGTTAATGCATTATTTTTCATAAAAAATTCACGACTTCAAAGTTTAAATATTTTTTTAGACACACTTAAAATGTTATAAGCGTAACAATATATTTTTTTCATAAGCTGCGTACCCTAAATATTATGCATAAATTCTTTGAAGATGATTTGTAGAGTAGATATTGAAATATGATTATATATATGACATGCTACATTTGAAAACCGAGCTGTCAAGAATGCCAACTGACGGCAGTTTTTCAAAGTTTGACAATTTTTTTCTCAGAAACTATTTCACCAAGGAGCAAAAAAAATTACTGGTGATCATATCTTAATAGTAAGAACAAACACACGCAGTTTCATTAAAATCTGTGATGGTGGGTTACATATTGATATTTTACTGCCTGATTTGATGTGGAATGCCCCGTAACTTTTTTTTTAAGCATCATATTTTCAAAAGTAAATTTTTTTTTTCTAATTTGCGGAATCAAAATTAAAGCAATCTATTTGAAAAAGACATTTTCCAAGTTTGAACCATATATCTTTGGGGGTTTTTGAGTTATAGCAGTTTAAATATGAGAAATGGTGAAAAAACCCATCATGAAGAAAACGCATTTTTACAAGAAGTCGTTTGCATGACAACCATTGCTTGAAAGCTAGACTTTGAAAACAAACTAAAACGGAAAAATTAATATGTTCTGTTCTAATAAGGATAAAAACATGATTCAAGAGTCATTTTCTGCAGAAAAAAGTGCAGAATGTTTTACTGCAATACATTATTTTTTTAAAAATTTGAAGATTTTTGTTTCCCGGAATCCCTTAAATTAGTTAAAAGCCAGAGAAAACCCTGATTATTTTATATTCCATTTTGTAACTATAAAATGTAAAAGGTCTTTTATTAAAATATTTTCTAATTAAAATATTGTGATTATTCCTCAAGAAGAAATAATGATGAAAGCGTTCATAACAGCTTAGAATAATCATTTTTATGTAACGGAATATACATAATTTGTATATAAATGTGTGTGCGTAAGTGCGTATTTGTGTATATATATTTACGGTTGGTGCAAAATTTTCATCGGATTTTAAAATTTTGCGGAACACAAATACTCCACGTCAGTATAAATCCAAGATTTTTGATGTGTATGTCAACTGTCGAAAGTTTGATGCTGAACTCCTTTGCAATTGCTCTAACTGGTTAGATGTGAGTCACTCTGCAACATGGACCTCAAAATGTCATTATCGAAATTGGATGGCGAGGATCTTCTTTTATGCTGAAATCTCCGGAAAGAAATTCGACAAGCCAATTTCATAGGTCCGACTAATCCATTTCCGAAAGTGTCACATAATTTTTTACATGTAACCTATGCGTTGCTTGCTTTCTGGAACTCAAACCAAATACAATGTCTTAAATGCACTTTCTCCACTAACATTTTAATCACTTTCACAAATAAATGATGCAGTATATTGAAAATAGTCCTTTTATATCATACGATAGGTACTTCAAATAATAAAACCCCACATGTCGTATTCTACCAGATTATTTTCAATTGATAGGTAAAATTATCTGCAGGTATTAAAATACGACAAAACGTTTGCAGCAACCTAATAATATATATACATACAGTAATATATAACACGCATTACATTTTGATTTCACTATTATAGCCAAGGATACACTTCTTTAAAATTTGCTATTAGAGGATGAATGAACTTTATATTATACTGCATTTCAATCTCTGGATTTAATACCGCTCATCAATGCGAATAGCTTAATAATAATAAATAAAAATCAAAGAGCACATTTATACTTATACATCTTTCCTTTTACGCTTAAATCAAATACTATATGGACGTTACAAATTCCTCTTCCGGAACTAATTGCTTATAACACTGCGTATTTACAATCTTTACGGTTTTAAACTACATTACGTTCAACACATTTTTACTAAAAATATCCAGATGCTTCAGATACCTAAAGTTAAAAGTTTTTATAGTGAAAATGTCATTTAAAGTCATGTTTATCGTGCAAATTCACATTTGTTTCGTATCTGGAAGAATAAAATAATAATTGCCTGTAGATGTTTAAGAAAATATAAGATCTGGTAGAATAAAAATCAATATTTATCACAATCTGTGCATAGTTTAAATAGCTTTTTAGGTACTTCTCCATTTTCCCGTCGTCGATTTCCCATAAATACAAGATAGAAATTAAAAGTCAAACGTGGAAAATGAAACGCGCTCGTACTAGTTTTATAAACAATTTTGCATCGTATATCATACTTAACGTATATTTTAGAGCACTTCACAAGTACATATCAATTTCATTCTGTTCGAAAGACTGTAACATCATTAAAGTGCCCTTGAAATAATTTTGTCTCATTGGCCGTCGTGTAATGAAAAACTTCTGACTGTCCCTGTGATTAAACTATACATCCGATTTTCATAAAATTTGAAATGACTCGACTAAATTTTTCAACAATTATATATTTAAAATTTCAGACCACTTGGTTGGGTAGCTTTTGCTCTGTTATATGCGGACGGACGGACGGACAGACGGACAGAACGACGACTATAGGTGTTACCTATTTATATAATTACGAACGCACCTAAAAACTACCTCCAAACAACAGTACTTAACGCCAAAAATGCACGATCGTGGCGTCACATTTACTTGACATCGGATGCGTTTTTTATGTCTTATGTCTCAAGTAATTTTTAATTTGACATTTACCTGTAATTTGAATGACATGATGTTTTACCGATTTATTCAGTTACTTTTGTTAGTTTAAATAACAATTATGTGTACTTTTCGGTTAGCCGGGCGCCAGTGTTATGTATACATATATATACATATATATACACATATATGTACACATATATATGTGTACACACACGTACAAATATATATACATACATATGTGTACATATATGTATACATATATAGGTATACATAACACTGGCGCCCGGCTAACTGAAAAATACCCAATTACGTCCTTAAACGGCAACGCAATGATATATATAACAGAGAAAAATCGCTGAAGAAATGTTAGGATGCATGGTTATGTGCAATAGATCAGTTTCAACTGACGTCACAAACATTCACCATCTGAGAGGGATAAATAAGAGATGAAATTTAAATAAATAAGTGTCCTTCGATTTTTTTTTCTTATTGTAAATTTTAATGTTTCAAATTACTAATAATTGACTCTTTAGTAAGTGATTTCTTTTTTTAGATTACAACGGCTACATCACCATCAGCCATTTGTTTATTGGGCGTTTCAGTATGGTGAAAGAATAAAAAGGTCGACGGGATAACGGAGAAGTGCCACTTTTTCTTTAGAATCTTTAAAGGGATCATTACTATTATATCATTACTATCATTACTATTATATATATAATACCGCTAAGTGTGTAACACTTCCGGAGTGAACTCATCCGGATCCCGATAACCACTTCGTTTTTTTATATTCCATTCAACCATTTTTATTCAAAATTATTTTTTCGAATAAAACTTCATAAAAGCTACATCTTTAGAAATATTATTCAAAATAAATTAACATTTGAGAGAGGACTTACATTCACTTATGTATATATTCTCAGATAACTTGAGTTGAAATTAGATTGGCTGCTCACTTCTCCTTCCATGAAAGTAAACAAACAATTGATTTATTCGCCTTGAACATTTAAAATTCTAAAACATGGAGGTAATTGTTTAAAAAGCGAACCCGCGATGTAGCCTGGCGTCGAAAAAGTAAATCGCATTCGTTGTGACGTTTATGCTTTGTAGACGACATCTGTCAGTAGTTTAAAAAAATCTTTTGAAAAAGTTCTTTGAAATCTGAAGACATTTAGCATTATTAGACTAATTTGCATGTTTTTTGCGAAATAGTTCTTTAAATTTTGTGAGTGAAGTTAATTTGCATATTCTATGCCAGAAAATTCAATTAATTGTTTCCTTGCAAATTATGTTTGAATAAAAAATAGGCTGCTTTTATAACTATTTTACCGCATCTGACCCAATTAACCAGATAAGATAAAATTTATTACTTCATGATTCTTTTTATAATGCAATGCTGTATCATTCTTTTAAAAATGCAAACACCTATCTTCTTGTTATAATCTTCTAGTTATAAATAATAGCACTTTTAACTATCCAACAGAGTTAAAAAGTGTCCAAGAAAGGATTTGAACCCGGGACCTTTACATTACGCTGCCAATGCTCTGCCTACTCAGCTATCCTGGACAAATTTGACAGGCAAAATTCACTCATACAATCTGACTAATTAGAATAACTGTGTTAAATTAATGAGTTGTCATATAAATAAACTCATCCCTTTATGGAATGGAAACGCGATACAATTACGTCTGCGGTTGGCTAAAAAATAGGTCTTGCTTCGCGATTACACGGGGGTTGGTGAGCGTAGCGAGCAGGGGGCCGAGGAGCCACAGTAGTAAAAAAAATGTGGGAATTGTTTTTTCTCGAACAAATAATTGGATTAAGAGAGGGAACATACGCCTTACTTTATCTCCCTTTCACCAAAGTTACTTTTTTCTTCTTTTGGGGCATGGCCAAAAAAAAAAAAAAAAAAAAAAAAAAAAAGAAAAAATAAGAAATTATTTGACATAACCCTTCCTAAGGAGGTAAACGAGTGTGCGGTAAGATAACAGAAATTCTTCAAAACTGTCAATTGGATATTTCAGATTTGTGAACTGAATTTTGTTAAAAAGAGTATAAAACTACCTTAAAATCAAATCTTAACAATATTTTAGAAATTTGGTGGCTTATTTTCGGAAAATATGGAAGTATAATAATTTTTTTTAAATTTTCATTGCCGAAAGTGTTATCTTTAGAGTGAGAACGTTTATGGAATCTATGAAGTCAACTGTAAAACCTCGACCAATGGCAATGGATTTAATGTAATCTAATTCAGCTTTTAGTAAACTGTAAGAAGAACAAATATTTAAATCTCGATAGACATAAGCGTTGAAGGCAGCCAACTTTTGGTTAGGTGGGTAGGATGATAAACGATGAGGGGTAAAAGATACTGCAAATAGTTTACGGTAAACTGTAGTGTTAAATAAGTTATTTTCGCGGAAAACCATGACATCAAGAAAGGACAAACGACTGTTATTTTCGAGTTCGGAAGTGAACTGAATATGTTCCTCTATAGAGTTCATAGTATCGAGAATATTTGTAAGATTTTCCGCGAAAATGACTTATTTCACACTACAGTTTACCGAAAACCATTCGCTGTATTTTTACCCCCCCCCCCTCATCGTTTATCATCCCATCCACCTAACCAAAAGTTGGCTGCCTTTAACACTTATGTCTATCGGGCTTTATATATGAGTTCTTCTGACAGTTTGCTAAAAGCTGAAATAGATTACATTAAATCGATTGCCATTGATCGAGGTTTTACAGTTGAATTCATAGATTCCATAGACGTTATCACTCTAAAGTTAACACTTTCGGCAATGAAACTTTAAAAAAATTAATTATACTTCCATATTTTCCAAAAATAAGCCATCAAATTTCTAAAATATTGTTAAGATTTGATTTTAAGGTAGTTTATACTCTTTTTAACAAAATTCAGTTCACAAATCTGAAATATCCAATTGACAGTTTTTCACATTGGGGTATTTATAAGAAATCTTGTGAATGCAATAAAATGCGCATTGGTCAAACGAAAAGGCCCTTTAAGGTCCGTTTGGGGGAGTGTTGGGTGGTTTTCTCTTCTTCTAATTACACTCCACTTTTAATTTACTCAATTAACTGCCACTAATGATATTAGCCTGACAGTAAATTTTTACACAAGGTGTGAACAGTTTACCAACACCTGGATGTTGTTACAAAAAGAGGAAAAATAAAAATAAGCAATATGCTTAGAAAGATACTAATTTGATTTTAAAAAAACTCTTAGAATAATTACCAATAAAAAAAAAAAAACAAAGAGGAAATGCATAAACTAACTTAAAGTAAATCAAAAAATTACTATTAGAAATGTGAAATTAAACCTTAATTATTTAACAGTAACAACATCCTCAACCATTCACAACTTATGAAGAGAAAACTACCAACACTTCTGAATTTGAGAATACAATGCATTCACAATAAAATAGGAAAAGCTAAATTGATTACCACAGAGCTTCACAACCGAAAGGCAAACTCTTGAGTCCGCATTAATCAAATAATATGTTTTGATAATTTAAAAGGATTTAGTAAAATTATGACTGCACCTTATATTCTCAAATCCAGGGGCCAAATAATCGTATAGTGTAATTAGCATTGAAAACCATAAAATCTAACTGATGTTTTACACTGCAAACAAAATTACTTCTTGAATTCTTTTCCTTTTTTTTTTTATATTTTATGAGTTGCCCTGAACATTCTAGCAATTATATCAATTTCAGTTTTTTTTTTTTAAATTTAATGAACAATACATACTCTTTTCAGAAATTATTTATTTATTAAATTTATTTTGATTCAAATCTCTCAAGGAATATATGTGTTTATGAATTTCCACCTAGCACAGATCTTGTTACCATAATACTTAGTTACCAAAGTCGAAGGATTTAAGAGTTGAAACAAATACAACCAGAAAAGAAAGGTAATAAGAGAGGTGACAACCATTAAAATTAATTTTTAAATCAATCATAAAAGGTAACAAAACCCTCAATTCATCTCACACAACATTCCTCACTTAAAATCTGATAGAAATAATTACTCCTGGTTATAAAACTTTAAGATATATATATATTTTTTTTATGTACTAATTTTATTTATCAATGATATTAAGCTTCCTTCATTTTAAAGATTAAATTGGTTAAATAAAAAAGAAACAGAGTAATGCAATGCATTTAATATCATTTTATTAAGTTTTAAGTCTTATTTTTTTAAGAATTTTCTATTATTTTAAAACAATTTGTTGCAAAGAAATTTTAGTATAGAGATATCAAATTTATATTTACATAGCTGAATTCATTTCAAAATAATTTTCAAAACTTCGAGAAATTACTACTATCTTGCAAAGAGTCTTGAATTCAATAAACATTACAAACAGATACTTAAAACTACTTAATTTAACATGACTCATCCCCTTTCCTTTTTTTTTTAAACATATATTTTCAACATATCAAAACAATAATGCAAAAGTTACTTACATTGTACATCATTGAGCAGGGTAAATGCTGAACCCATGGCTTTACACTCTATTATATCCTTTTTGTTGGCAGTCCTCTCGAGGGCACATATATTAAAATTTGGAAGTTGGAGATACACTATAAAATAGTACTGTTAGCTGTGCAGTTAATTAACTCATGAACATCAGAATCTTTGGAGGAGATAAGCCACTATATAAAATTCTGAAAAGTGTCTGGTGATTTATTCACATTTTTCTTCTCTTCAGATTTTGAGTGTGTTGACGATTGTGCGAATACTTTTTTTTTTTTTTTTTTTTTTTTTTTTTTTTACGGGATGTATAGCTGCGTGTTTAGAACCTCATCGGCTGGTCCTCTGCACTAGACACAGACTCGTCCAGTCTTTCAGATAGAAAACAGGATTAGTTGAACGAAATTTTACCAAAAAGTATCGACGAGTATTTCTGTTTCACAAGTCGTCACTTTCCACCAGCTGGATTGGATTCTCTGTATCATGATTCTTATTAGGCATAAACTGCTCCATCGATGCTAAACTGCCCGGCGTACCCTCGGCTCTCAAGAGAGTGCCCGTGCTTGATACACAAGAGAAACAGACGACCTCCTTAGTCAGTAACTATTCTTCTTCTTTTTAAACTATTTTTATTTTTTGTCACTCCAGAAAACTCCATTGGTCAGGGGGAGGGCTAAAAAGAAAACCCTAAATTCTCCCTGCCCCCACATATTCAAAAAAAGGGAGCCAAGAATCAGCGTCTTCACTCTTTGCTGCCCTTGCCTTGACTCACTTTTCCCCGTAGCGTGTAATAAAAAATCACACGTGCAATACTCTTGCTGACGTCAGATGCTCCTATTCGCTAATCTGGTTAGGTTTCAACCATTTAACTAAAAGGGTGTGTTGTCCACTTTCCACCCTACACATTTTTCTAATGGGCCACCCATCTTTAAATGCCAGGCAAACTATCTATTTCCCACGGCAGTTTCCCATAAAATCTCTCAAATTGTCTGTTTGACAATAACTTTTAAAAGGAGGGTTATAAAATCGCACCAAGCATTTTACTTAAAAGGCTCATAAAATTTTATATATATGGATGGCCACCCAAGCAGGCTTTTAGGCTGTGATAACGAACGTAGTAAAAGAAGTGTATGAAATTCACATGGAAAACACGTTTTTACTGCATCCTATGTGACATAACAAAGGCAGACTGAGGGGGTTTTGATTTTACGAGCTGGCGTTGCTATGGTAACACCGCTCTAAAGTGGGGGAAATACTTGACCGTTTCCAACAGCTGTCCAAATCCAAGGTTAAAAGAGGAGTTTCGCATTTTTCTTGGAAAAAAAAAAGGGACGGGATATCTTGCTTGTGTTTACGTTCTCAGATAAAAGATTACACGTATCCTAGTATTTCTTTCCACTGAAATAATACGTGTTTTTCTAGATCTGAAACTGAGAAAAAGGAATTCTCTGGCATTAAGTAATATTCTTAAACTATGAAAATTTTGTCTGACATTTTTCCTTGAAAAAGGGGGGGATATAATTGAAGAAAATTAATAATTTTAAGATGAAAGCATACAATGTTATATATATATATAAAGAGGGGGGATTTTAATAACACCAGAATTTGTCAAAATAAGGATATTGTTAAATATTCTTCAACATGGCTCCCCTATCTTGAAGAAAAAAACAAAAAAAAATTTCTAAAACACAATTTTTTTTTTTTTTGGAAAGGTAAACGAAAACTAAACTCCCAGCGGAGAACTCAATTTTTCCACTCAAAGTAAGTTAACTAAGGATATTAAATTAAAAATTGGGAGAAGCGAAAATATTAGTATGTCCATTGCAATGCTGGGGTATCATCGACATGAGCACTTGATACTCGAACAAATCAAACAGCGACTCGAAGAGTCTCGAAGCACTACGTACCTGACACACCACTCTGCACAGTCCGGAATGTGCAATATGAGCTGCTTACAAGGAATCGATTACCTGAATACTTCCTTAACAGACAGGAACTTTAAGTTGAATAAGCCAAAAAAAAGTTAAATATTAAGCCATAAAAGTAATCCACAGCCAGCTGAATCCCAATCCCAGCCGTCACACTAGCACAAAGTTATCTGCACAACATAATATTTATCTATAATTTTACCTATTTATACTTTTGACCTAAACATGTAGACAGTGAACTCTCATTTTAGTACTACTAGTACTCTTACTGAATGAACACCACACCTGACCATACATGCCCATTATATCTGCAATTGAGCCTAAAAAAATTCTAAAATAGAGAAATTTAAATTAATGTGGAGGAATAAATATATGAAGGACTGCCAACCGGTACTTACACATATGCATAAACATCAATTAGACACAGGCTGGAGATGCAGATGCATACACATAAACAAAAAAATCAAATCTTTTGCAAAACACATAACAGTATCTGATTCATAACTTAAAAAAAGATCATTGAAACTAACTTACAGCATTAATATGATATTATATACATACATATGATTAAATAGAAAAGCATCAATAACATTACAGGGTGTGTAAAATTTGTACTGTGAAAAAAAAAATTGTAACCCCTATCGTGAAAAAGTTCATTGTCCAAAGGGGGGGGTTTAACTTGAAATTTACAAATGCACTTACAGACCATTTGTGCAAACAGTGTATGTCTGCAGTTCTGTACTACTAGGAATACACTACCCATAGCTTAGAAAAATTTAGAAAAAGGCAAAAATAAACTACACAAACAATGCAAGGATGGTGATGTATTGTCTACAATCATTCAATAAACATGCCTACCAAATTTAATCAAAGAAGAAAAAAAATTAACAGGAAAGAATAATAATAATAATAAAATAAATAAGGAGAATTTATACATTTACTCATATTTACAGCTAAAGAAAATAAAACATGTAAAGCATGAAGAACATGAGCGTGTGCTAGTATGGCAGTAGATAACTCACATCAAAAACACAGAGAAGTATAAACATAATACCATTCCGAAAATTTTGCAAAATACTCCAAAATTTATTTATTTCTGAGAGAAAAAAAAATTATCTATGTAAAAGATATTGGATACACAATACAAAATACACTTAACTAAACGTAAATAGACATTTAAACATATCGCTTCAGTTGCAGCACCTAATTTTCAAAACACACATGAAAATTTCAAACTCTCCAAAATTAGCTTAAATTTTGGCTAAAATTGGCTAAAAACTTTTTAGAAAACTGGTGCGGAACGGTATGCAGGCCATAATATAACACAAAACATGAGAATTTTTCCAAACAGGCCATATAAAGCCCCAAAAACTGCTACTAATATTTACGGACGACAAATCAAAACAAACCCATTTTGAAGCTTCAACATTTTCGATATTGAGTTTTAAATTAAATACATTTACCTAAAAACAGATTAAAACACATATAAATACAAATTAATTAAAATATATGTACAGAAAACATTAAAAAAAACAAATAAAATCGTTACTCCCTATAATCTGGTCGCACACTTCTATCCCGAAACGAATATTCGGTTCGTGTAGTCGACCTGGATCCACTGACGCGTTTCGATGTCGCGACAGTTCGAATCACCCGACGTCCCTGCATTGTTGCTATCTGGATGATCAATTTCGTCCCTGACCCTTTCAGCAACGCTAGATGCATCTGGTGAGCAACCTAAACATTCCCCTCCCGGTGCAATTTCTGGTTGCGATTCTATTCCTCCCGGAGCTTCCTGCGGTTGCGGGGAAAGAGCAACAATTTCCGTTGGATCACTACGTGCGTCATCGGGAGTACTGCCTCTATTTTGATTAGTTTCGATTTCCCTGGTGCTTTCCCTTACATTACGTTGCATTACAGGGGGCGGTACCCATGCATAGCATCTCCTACGTCTACTAGTGCGGGGGTGGGTTGCTCGCTCGCTACTCTGAATCGGTTCTGTTTCATCGATGGGCGGACTGTGAATCGAATCCTCATTAGTCGTTTGTTGTTGTTGTGGATTGTTTTGGTCTGCAATCGTTCTGTTTTTGAATAAAGTGAGCCTGTCAATATGCACAACTTGAGTATTTTTCGGGTTAGCAACTAGCGCGATTTTAAAATTAAAATCATTTAACTGCTCTATTATAGTGAAAGGACCATTATTTAACTTACTTAATTTTTTTGTATGACCTGGCTCAATTTTAGGTGTGTAAAGCCACACAAGATCACCCACTTTTAGATTTTTACAAACTGCTGTTTTCTCTCCGTACTTTTCTTGCTTCTCAGCTACTGAAATAAGATTGTTGTGAACTTCAGCATACACTTTTTGAAGGGCGGGGATTATGAGTTCACAAAAAGATGGTGCATCGTTGTAATTGATTCTAGGTGGTTGTGAAAATAGACTATAGGGAAGGTTTAGGTTTCTTCCATACATTACGGCTGCCGGAGTAAGTTTTGTTGAAGAGTGTACAGCAGTACGCATTGCAAGAAGGGCAAATTTGAGCTTAGTATCCCAGTCAGATTGATTTTCATTCACAATATGAGAGAGTGCATTTTTTAATGTACGATTTTGGCGTTCGATCTGGCCATTGCTAGAAGCATGATAGGAAGTTGTTCTGATATGCTTTATGCCAAACATATTGTACACATGTTCAATTGCTTCTGATATTAAGTTTTTACCATTATCTGTTGTAATATAACACGGTGCTTCCTATCGCGATATGAAATCAGCAAAAGTGTCTGCTATCACATCAGATGTGACCGAACTGACAGCATATGCTTCTGGCCACTTTGTAAACGAGTCAATGTAGGTAATTATATACTTATTTCCAGAAAAGGTCAGTGGCAAGACTCCAATTATATCTAAGTGTACTTTATTAAGAGGGAATTGGGGGGTGGGAAGACGTTGCAGTGGTGCAAGATGGTTTGCCTTATGGGCTCTTTTTTCTTGGCAGCTAATACATGATTCCACTAGGTGCTTGACATCTGACGACATCCCCGGCCAGTAAAAATGCTCACGGATGCGGTCAATCGTTTTTTGGAACCCCTGATGACAGGCAGCTAGAGAGTCATGTGTTAGAGTGAATACTTGTAAAATTAATGCTTTAGGAACAACTAATTTGATAGGATTATTTACAATTAAAGAATCTCTCGTATCTTCACATACTAGGATATCATCTCTAAAAAAAAACTTCATGTATTTAGGTGAAATTTCCAAACCTTGCTCTAATTTCTTTACAATCTCACAACACTTCTTGTCCGCTTTTTGGCATTCACTAATTTTTTCTATAAGGTTGGAGTATGGTTCAAAGGATGTCTCTTTAGCAACTTGAATATTGAAATTGCAGCTGACTGCACATGTAGGCTCGTCTACCTTAACAAAACGGGATAAAAAGTCTGCCACACTATTACATTTACCACGGACATAACTTATAGTAAGTTATAGTCTGATAGCGTACAAATCCATTTTGCCATTCGTGACGTCGGGTCTTGAATCTTTAACATGAAAGTTAGTGGTGCATGATCTGTATAAATGGTGAAATGAGTGTTGGCAAGGTAGCATTTAAAATGGGCAGTGGACCAGACAAGAGCGAGAAGCTCCCTCTCAGTGGCCGAATATCTTACCTCAGCATCTTTGAGTCTCCTGCTAG
Organism: Maratus speciosus; assembly: GCA_963932465.1. Taxonomy (NCBI): domain Eukaryota; kingdom Metazoa; phylum Arthropoda; class Arachnida; order Araneae; family Salticidae; genus Maratus; species Maratus speciosus. Next base: position 637,863,875 of record OZ010788.1, read on the forward strand.
CAAAGGCAACAGGGTGTATCATCTTGTTCTCGTCAAGTTGTGAAAGGACTGCCCCTAGAGATTCACTACTTGCATCTGTATATATAATGAATTCTTTGTTAAAATCTGGCAAGGTGAGACATGGTTTTGAGATAAGCGCTTGCTTAAGATCCTCAAATTCCTTTTGGGCTGCCTCATTCCAGACAAAAGGCCCAGTTTCTTTAGTTAAATCTATTAAATTAATTGCTCTTTTAGTAAAATCTGGGATAAAACGCCTGTAAAAAGAAAGTGTGCCGATAAAAGATCTGACACCTTTACGAGTAGTAGGAGGTTGCAATTTTTCAATAATTTCAATATTTTTATTAATGGGAGACACTTTGCCACTATGAATTTCAAAATCAAGATATTGAATTTTATCTGTTAAAAATTTACATTTGCTAGGTTTAAGTTTCAGTTTGTGTTGGCGAAGCCTTTCAAATACAAGATTGAGTTTCTTGATGTGAGACTCAATGTCTTTCGACGAGACCACTATATCATCAATGTAGACCAAAATACCCAAGTTTCCTAGGTCCCCAAAAATGGCATTCATAAGTCTTTGGAACGAATTACCAGAATTCGCCAAACCGAAGCAGTTGCGGGACCACTCAAATAATCCTTTATGTGTTATAATGGCTGTCTTATGCTTGTCCTCAGGTCTAATAACTTGTTGAAAAAACCCACTCGTGAGATCAAGAGTTGAAAAATATTTAGCACCTGACAAAGAGTCTACAGAGTCTGTGATATTAGGAATAGGGTACGCATCTTTTACCAAATTCTTGTTAAGCTTTCGAAAATCGACAGCTAGGCGATAACTACCATCTGTTTTTTCCACTAAGATGACAGGAGAGGCAAATTCTGACATTGAAGGTGACAAAATATTAGCTTCTAACAAAATATTCAATTGATCCTCCATTTCCTGGCGCAGTTTGTAGGGAACTCTATAATCTTTGCAGCGAACCGGTTTGTCAGAAGTTAAGTTTATAGTATGGGGAATTGTGTCACATCCGGGTAAATCGAGTACAGAGGCTGCAAACACATCTTTATTTTTATCAAGGAATTCTTGCATTTGAGTTTTTAAAGGAGGTGTTAAGTGATCCAAATTAATTTCTGAACTCCACTTTAAATCAGCGTGATCAAAATCTGCTATTGGGATGTCAAAATTTACATTACAGGTTAAGTTACATTTATTTGGAGTTGAATCACATTTACTTGAAGTTAAATTACATTCATCATGAGTTAAATTTAAGTTATCTGTACATTTAAGAATTTTAGCTACAAACGTTCCTTTATTTAAGTGAATCATTTTGTCTGAAAAATTAGCAAAAGATAAAAATAAACCATGCTCTTGTGTGCAAATGGTTCTGGAAATAAGGAGGCCTTGATGCAAACTCCTAGCAAGGCGTTCTAACATTATAGGATCATTTACGCTTACATTTAATTCTTTACTACACTTAACATTTGTCAAAATTTTAGTTTGGGGAGGGATTGTTATTTTATCACATAATGCGGCTATACCTATGATGGTTTTGTCATTACTCTCATTTTCATTAACTTTATTTTCACTTTCACTATTCTCATTGTCACCACTTAAATCCTCCTCAATATCAGCAATTTGCACCGCATCAGGTTTCTTTTTATCTACTCCTTGCTGTATCCTACCTGTGTCTTGCGAAATAAGGTTTACTTGGTGAACATGAGTAGTTTGTTGTATATTGTGGTTATCTATGGTACTCTCAACTTCCTCGGTGATTTTCTCCCTTTGCAAGTCACTATTACTTTCATTTAGTAACTTCTTTTTCCCTCTATTACCTAATTCTTCCTTCTCATTACTTATGGTACCCTGAACTGCCTCTATACCACTACTACAGGCTACTTTTTGTTCACTATTAGCTTTGTTTACACTTTTGCACTGGTAGTTCTCACAAGTAAATTTCCCACAATTTGTACACATTTTTGCTATATTACATTTACATTTACAATTACATTTACTTGAATTATTTACAGCATTATTTACAAAGTTTTGACACAATTTGGTACTATTCTGACACTTTTCTACATCCTCGGTTACTGTGCTAATACTATGGCAACTTGAATTTCCCTCAACTTTGGAATGATCCTGGTCTTCAGTTGTTTGTTTACCTTGTGTTTGTTCAGAGCTTTTAAGACTGACAGTATTATTTGAACAATCAATGGTAACTCTGTACTTTTTTAAAAAAGGCATTCCTAAAATGGCAGAAAATTCATCCGCCAGTTTCCCTGGGACAACAAAAAATTTAGCACTGCACAGAATATCATTAATTTTAAACGTTGCTACCACACATTGGTTTAGATTCATTTTCTCGCCATGTTACAGTCACAATGGGTGTGCAACATTCCTCTACGTTACTCTCCAAAAAAAAATTTAGCATAGCACTACTCAAAAGATTTATCGCAGATCCAGAATCGCATAATGCAGTGATAGTTTTATTATTTACAATCATACTCGACACTGGGAGACTGTACACGTGTGGGGAAAAAACACTATATACTGGGGTGGAGTCGTTCGGCTTCTGGGGGGATCAGTCCGACCATTTCAGATCCAGCCTTATTTAGTTTAAAGGTACTTTAGGAGCACCCTGTGTATTGCTGTCACTACTAGGTTGATTTACATTTACATTATTCGTTTGATCCCTATTACTATTCCCTTGATTATCAGTATCCCTATTGCTATAATCATTCCTATCCCTATCACTATAATCATTTCTGCCCCTATTGTTATTACCACTTCTACCCCTAGTTCCCCTATAGTTAAAGTCCTGTCTATCTCTACCATTATAATTATAATCATTTCTGTCTCTATTTTCCCTAAAATAAGTATTATCAGGCTGGCCAGGATACCCTCGATAATTGTTGCCATAGCCCTCACGGCCCCTATAGTTACTAAACCTGCCCCTACCATAATTGTTTTGATACCTAGCTTGCGGGCAATCTCGTGCAAAGTGGCCTATCTCAGAACAGATGTAACACGAAAAATTACGCATATTTGTTCTTTCCTGGCTCTGCACCTCGCTCCGTTTATCATTACTTTGCACCAAACTTTCGATTTTCGCTGTGAGTAATTCTACTTGTTCCCTTAGTTTATTTATTTCCTGCTGTGACTGTTTCGATTCGCTTTTTGGGTGCACAGCGGCACACGCTACACTTTGTTGTACACACTGAGGTGTAAAAGGGGTACTAACGTCATTTTGCAGATTGTAGAAAGGGTTTACACTAACACTCCTACATGCTTTTTCTTCTAAAAGCGCAACTCTGAGGATTTCTTCGGGTGTCTGTGGATTTTTTGTGATAACCCCCCTCCTAATTTCAGGGGAAAGGTTACCAAGGAGCATCGAGTGCAAAATAGCATTCCTATTTTTTTCTACTACATCACCCTGCAGCCCATCAATATCCAACGCTTTAAGCGACATATCATATGCCCTATCATAGAAATCCTGCACAGACATATGGGGTGTTTGCTTGAAACTGAAAAAATTCGAGAGTGCTACATCCGGAGTGATATGGTGGGTATATCTTTCTTTAAAAATTTTTATAATATCATCTACTGTTTTTCCCTTATTAAGCTTATATAATCTAGCTGCTCCCCCATTTACTCTACTAAACAAAGCAAACTTTTTTTCTTCCTCTTCCCATTTGAAAAAATTAGCCAAACTATCAAATTTTTCAAAAAATTCATTGAAGGGCACTGAATTTGCCTCACCGCTAAAAGGTGGAATGGAGGAAATATTTTCCATAAGTCATTCCTCTTTTGGACCAGTGCAAAATCTTTGATGTGCTCGTCAGTAGCCATAATTAGTACAAGAAAATTTCAAGAGGGGTGTAACTATTCACAGAAAAGTAAATTCATAAAAATAAATACCAAGAAAACTCTTAAAATTACACCAGTATGGAAAAAAAATATCCACAGCAATCCTCAATCAGTAGTACAGAACCAGACACTTACCTTTCACATATGTTTATATAAAAATGCAACAAAATTTCAAAAACAACAAACCAGGACTAAATGTCGCGGTACCATTCTTGTTGGGTGGTTTTCTCTTCTCCTAATTACACTTCACTTTTAATTTACTCAATTAACTGCCGCTAATGATATTAGCCTGACCTTAAATTTTTACACAAGGTGTGAACAGTTTACCAACACCTGGATGTTGTTACAAAAAGAGGAAAAATAAAAATAAGCAATATGCTTAGAAAGATACTAATTTGATTTTAAAAAAACTCTTAGAATAATTACCAATAAAAAAAAACAAAACAAAGAGGAAATGCATAAACTAACTTAAAGTAAATCAAAAAATTACTATTAGAAATGTGAAATTAAACCTTAATTATTTAACAGTAACAACATCCTCAACCATTCACAACTTATGAAGAGAAAACTACCAACACTTCTGAATTTGAGAATACAATGCATTCACAATAAAATAGGAAAAGCTAAATTGATTACCACAGAACTTCACAACCGAAAGGCAAACTCTTGAGTCCGCATTAATCAAATAATATGTTTTGATAATTTAAAAGGATTTAGTAAAATTATGACTGCACCTTATATTCTCAAATCCAGGGGCCAAATAATCGTATAGTGTAATTAGCATTGAAAACCATAAAATCTAACTGATGTTTTACACTGCAAACAAAATTACTTCTTGAATTCTTTTCCTTTTTTTTTTATATTTTAGGAGTTGCCCTGAACATTCTAGCAATTATATCAATTTCAGTTTTTTTTTTTTAATTTAATGAACAATACATACTCTTTTCAGAAATTATTTATTTATTAAATTTATTTTGATTCAAATCTCTCAAGGAATATATGTGTTTATGAATTTCCACCTAGCACAGATCTTGTTACCATAATACTTAGTTACCAAATTCGAAGGATTTAAGAGTTGAAACAAATACAACCAGAAAAGAAAGGTAATAAGAGAGGTGACAATCATTAAAATTAATTTTTAAATCAGTCATAAAAGGTAACAAAACCCTCAATTCATCTCACACAACATTCCTCACTTAAAATCTGATAGAAATAATTACTCCTGGTTATAAAACTTTAAGATATATATATTTTTTTTTTTATGTACTAATTTTATTTATCAATGATATTAAGCTTCCTTCATTTTAAAGATTAAATTGGTTAAATAAAAAAGAAACAGAGTAATGCAATGCATTTAATATCCTTTTATTAAGTTTTAAGTCTTATTTTTTTAAGAATTTTCTATTATTTTAAAACAATTTGTTGCAAAGAAATTTTAGTATAGAGATATCAAATTTATATTTACATAGCTGAATTCATTTCAAAATAATTTTCAAAACTTCGAGAAATTACTACTATCTTGCAAAGAGTCTTGAATTCAATAAAAATTACAAACAGATACTTAAAACTACTTAATTTAACATGACTCATCCCCTTTCCTTTTTTTTTAAACATATATTTTCAACATATCAAAACAATAATGCAAAAGTTACTTACATTGTACATCATTGAGCAGGGTAAATGCTGAACCCATGGCTTTACACTCTATTATATCCTTTTTGTTGGCAGTCCTCTCGAGGGCACATATATTAAAATTTGGAAGTTGGAGATACACTATAAAATAGTACTGTTAGCTGTGCAGTTAATTAACTCATGAACATCAGAATCTTTGGAGGAGATAAGCCACTATGTAAAATTCCGAAAAGTGTCTGGTGATTTATTCACATTTTTCTTCTCTTCAGATTTTGAGTGTGTTGACGATTGTGCGAATACTTTTTTTTTTTTTTTTTTTTTTTTTTTTTTTTACGGGATGTATAGCTGCGTGTTTAGAACCTCATCGGCTGGTCCTCTGCACTAGACACAGACTCGTCCAGTCTTTCAGATAGAAAACAGGATTAGTTGAACGAAATTTTACCAAAAAGTATCGACGAGTATTTCTGTTTCACAAGTCGTCACTTTCCACCAGCTGGATTGGATTCTCTGTATCATGATTCTTATTAGGCATAAACTGCTCCATCGATGCTAAACTGCCCGGCGTACCCTCGGCTCTCAAGAGAGTGCCCGTGCTTGATACACAAGAGAAACAGACGACCTCCTTAGTCAGTAACTATTCTTCTTCTTTTTAAACTATTTTTATTTTTTGTCACTCCAGAAAACTCCATTGGTCAGGGGGAGGGCTAAAAAGAAAACCCTAAATTCCCCCTCCCCCCACATATTCAAAAAAAGGGAGCCAAGAATCAGCGTCTTCACTCTTTGCTGCCCTTGCCTTGAATCACTTTTCCCCGTAGCGTGTAATAAAAAATCACACGTGCAATACTCTTGCTGACGTCAGATGCTCCTATTCGCTAATCTGGTTAGGTTTCAACCATTTAACTAAAAGGGTGTGTTATCCACTTTCCACCCTACACATTTTTCTAATGGGCCACCCATCTTTAAATGCCAGGCAAACTAACTATTTCCCACGGCAGTTTCCCATAAAATCTCTCAAATTGTCTGTTTGACAATAACTTTTAAAAGGAGGGTTATAAAATCGCACCAAGCATTTTACTTAAAAGGCTCATAAAATTCTATATATACCCACACAGCACACAACCATCCATAAGTCATCTACAAGCTGTAAACACAAGACGGCCAACACATCTATAAGTAGTCTAAAAATATCCACGATACACTCTTTTCACATCTAATAGAAATAACATGTGTGTCGTTTTTGAGTTCCTTCAGACGTCGATTATATCCAGAAAATCTATGAAACCACATCTATAAGACCTCCAAGCATAGATCACTTTTCGACATGGGGTACTTCTTATAGATGCACCCAAGACTTGCACTGTAGCTACCCAGGTACATCTGATAAGCATCTATAAGAACTCTAAATGTTCGTCTATTTTTTGATATTCGGTACTTCTTATAGATATACTTAAGATGGGCAAGAAACAGCTGTCATTTCATGGGAAATACAGCCTTGGCTAAAAGTATTGAGCAACCATATATTTTTAATATATTCGTAAATATAATAGTAATACACAAATATTTAACTGCATACAACTATGAATTTTCTTTTTGAGTTATTACAGTTGAAGAAAAAATACAAAGTAACAACTAATTTTTTAATGAAGCCATTATATATATATATTTACTTTGTTGTGTTATACATGCCAATTAATAGATAATCATGAAAATAAGAATAATTATAGCTAAAAATGCTAAAGTATAAAGAACTTGTCTTCAACAATGAAAATAAAGATATCTTATGTTGAAAATACTTTAAATTTACATTTAAATTTCAATGTGTTAAAAATATTAAGAATTATTTTCATGACTATCTATCAGCATGCATTATATAATAAAACTCCCAGAAAACAAATTAATTTAACAGTTTTTTTAAAAAAAAGGGGGGTTTTAAAATAAAATGACTTCATTAAAAGATGAGTTCGTTGGCTTTTTTTTTTTTTTTTTTTTTTTTTTTTTCAAACTGTGGTAACTTAAGAAAATTTCTAATTGTATGTACTTAAACATTTGTATATAACTATTATTTTTACAAATATATTAAAAATATTGGGGTGAAGGGAGGTTGCTCAATACCTTCGGTCAAGTATGTATTTCCCATGAAATGACATTTTTTTACATGTCATAAGTATACTACCTACCTATATGAAAATCAGAATAATTCTTGGAATTTCAAAATACAAATAATCTTGTCTTCAACAACAAAAAAAAGAAATCTTATGGTTAAAAAAAACTTTTAAATTTATACATGATTTTTATTTTTAACGCATCAATAAAAATTATAAAATATGTACTTAATCATGAAAATTAGAATAATTCCTAAAACTATCTATTGTACTAGCATAAGCATAACAATTGCTATGCCATGCAAATTTCATTAATGAAACACTGAGCAAGAATTTTTTTTTTTTTTTTTTTTTTTTTTCAAGCAAATGTTTTAATTAAAAGTACAGTACTTGGTTTGCTGCCATTTTTCTCACAAACTGTAATAACCTTTAAAAACACTAATGGCATACTAAATAAGCCAAACAGTTAACAGTTGCTAATGCTAAAACAATCATGTAATTAGCACCATATTAGCATTATTCTAACATTAACACCCAAAGAGCACTGACTAATTTTTTAGATATTTCCAATAGACATCTTTTATGTTGTTGCTTTTTCATGTCGGGGTCAACCAGGTGGGGAGGCCTACCAAATGGCTTGAGCTCTCACAAGCCCTGCTTTTCATGTCACGGAGAAATTTTAGTTTCATTTTTGGGATACATGAAGCATTCAATTTTTACTTTCATTTCTTTTCAGGCTCCAAATTGAAGACCCCCCCCTCTTATCTAATTAAAAACTGTATTATAATTGGGCTATTTAAGATTAACCATTTTGTTCACTGAAATTTCTCAACTGAATTCAAAAACTACCAGAATAATTTAACATATTGCATACATTTTCCCCAAAATTTCATGTCTAGAAAGTCGTGAGTACATAATACACATTTTTTTGCGATACAAATATGCTTATACAAATATAGAAGTAGAAAATAAAACGGAAGTAATTGTATCTATGCAATATCTTGTGTATTATGAACAATCATGTGACATCGACTTTCTGCAAAAACCTTTTATTTTATGGTATTTTAACAAGGGGGCAAAATATACATGAGGAAATCTGATAGTTTAGGTTTGAGAAAAAATTTCAAATCACGATTTCTACAAGTTTTTCCCTTTTTTTTTTTTATTCTTTATATTTTATGTTAATAGAATGTTGTGCATATGTAAAAAAAAAAATAAAATAAAATAATAATAATAAATTCCTAATCTAAATCAAAATGCACTTTATAGTTTATACACGCGCAAATATGGTATTTAAAATCAGTTTGGCTAAGTTTTACTTTGGGAGAAATTTCTTAATCATCCAGTATTTTGCAAAGAAAATGAAGAGGTTAAAAGATTTGCTATTTCTCATTATTTAAAGGTAACAAATCTTCCTTTCAGAGGGAGGAAAAAAAGAAGGAAAAAGTATACTAACATAGAATAGAAAACTTTACGTGTTTATTGCAATTGTATTCGTACGTATAAAAGAATCGGCAGGGGATATGACTATTGCAACAAACATCATTCATATATACATTACATACAGGAAACATAATCATTAATTTTTTTACACTAATATTTTGGAATGGCAATTTTATATTATATATTTTTTATATTATATTTTATATTACCTGAAGGGTTTAATGCAAACTAATAAATTTTTTATTCTGTTTTTAATTTCCCAATACAGAGAAGAGATAAAACTTATTTTAATTACATTACTAGAAATGTTTTAAAAAATCCATTTTGTGTACTGAACTCAATATTTTAAAACTTTTATCAATAAAAATATTGCAATCAACACATTACATTACAGACCATTCAGAATTTTTTTTTCTCATGTCTGCTTACATCAAAACATTTTTAACTCAATTATCTTAGTTTGAGAAAGGAATTGCCTGTTACCCCAGTTTTGCATGTTCAGAAAGAAAGGAAAAAAAATTAAAGTAATAAAAAAAAAAAAAAAAGAAAAGAAAGAAAGAAAAGATAGGAGGCAGTCAATTTTACAAAAATTACATCTTGCAACATGATCTTATTTAAATGCCGAAAATTATTGCATGCTTTATTTATTATTATTATTATTATTTTAGGATACATCTTATTTTTCAAATACTCTTTCACACAATAAAATTTAATAAACAGATAAGTAATAAATTTTGTTATTAATACTTGTACTAGGTGGCACAGAATTTACTGAAATAGAAAAAGTAAAGAAAATTAAGACTTTATTACATGAAGAAATAATATTTTATTAAAAAAAAATAATATTATTAATAGTTATTAACAAAGATAATTCTTGGAATGGGCGTTGACATGCCGGAAGCAGATCTTATGTTTTCACTACAATGGTTATAAACTGATTTCTTTGAGCAGCACCTACAATAAAACGAAAAAGACCACTATTTTAGTAATTAAGGATAGGCAACAGAAAAATCATGTAATATATATATATATATATATATACAACAATAATTACGAGTCATCTTCCCTCGCTATATAATTAAAACATTAAATCTCATACATAGCTCAGATGTAAAGTACGTCTGTAACCTTAATGAAAAAATCATTTCATGTAAATCTCAATCCCACTCAGGAAGTGGGCTCGATTCTTATAGCAGTTTTCGGGCTCAGGGTCAAAGTGAACATTTAGTAATTAAAGTATTAAAAAAAAGTTATTTGAGAAACAAGAGTGAATTTGAAGTTTCTTTAAAGTGTTTTACAATTGCTTAAAAAACAGTTTGAAATGTAGTTGAAGTGCTATCGATAAAATAAGAAATATTCTATTTGCATTAAAATTATTTAAACAGCAATAACATTATGAATATCTTTATTATTTATATTGTAAAACTGCATTTAAATATATACTTATTATCAGGGCCCAACTTAGGTTAGGGGGGGGGGGGCAAGAATCATTCTGGGGGCCTCCCTTCTATCTATAGATTTTTTTGTGAATAATGTGAAAGTGTCTAGTACTAAACTTCATACATGTTGTATTATATGCATACATTTTGTACCCGGTACTGCTCACATTTGTATACAGAGTGTCACAAAAAGATGGTCACAACTTTAAGAAAAAATACTAGTGTAGGATAATAGTAGAAAAAAAGTGATATATTGGTTGATACGAGTATTTCTTTGCAAACTTTTACTTTGCTTATCTGTGTATGTCATGTCTAAAAGAAAATGCCCCAAATGGGTCGCAATCAATGGTTTTCACTTGCCACATTACAAGGAAAACATTAATAAAGAATTTCTGTTGAAAACAATAGAATACTAAGTCATCATAATAAAATATTAATCATTAGTTTTCTTATGATATAGTTTGTTTTCTACATGGATGGAGAGTGTACTGGAAGGAGAGGGGAAGGGAAACCGCACTCCCTAAATGTTTGAAAATATATGAATTTTGGCCACTTTTGGCTAATTTTAATCACTTGGCACCTTTTAATGAAAATCCTGACTACTCTCATGGGGGGGGTCTAAAAAGGGGAGGTGATGGGGCGATTTTCCCGCATGCCCCTGCATAAGTCGGGCCCTGCTTCTTATGCTAATAAATTTCTTTTGAAATAATTGTAGATAAAAAGTTATTAGCTCCCAATATGCTATTTCTTTCAGTCAACAATTAAAATGTCACTAAAAAGTAACGTAACGTTACATAAGCCAGCCATAAAATGAAGCAGATGTATCATTGTATGGTTAAATATTGATAATCTGTACTGCAATTTTTTTTAAACTTCTAAGCATCACACATTTTCAAACTTTACCCTTCGTTTAAGGGGAAAAGTACTTTTAACTTCAATTTGTTTGGAAACTGCATCTCATTTTATTTTAGAGATATTCATTTTTTTTTTTAGTTTTTAATATCATTTTTATAATGGTGGCAACTGAAGTCCTCCATTTCTGTAGAAAGTAAAGGGAAAACAGTTGGAAAATACTAGATTACTATCTTTTTATTGCCATTTTCTCATTACAACTGAAAAAAAATGTAATTAAAATACATGCTATTTTCAAAATATATATATATATATATATAAATGAACGATTTCTGATAAAACATGGAGCTACAATAAACTATATTTAAGTTTAAGTATCCATATTAACATCACAAATAAATAAAGGCATACCTTAGCTAGGCAATCTTTTTGTCGAATTTACATCCGTTTTTTTCTGCATTTGCGTATTATACCACGATTGTGACATCACACGCTACTTTTCTATAGATGTTCTTTAAGACTGGATCGTAAATGTGGAATTCTTCAGCAGATGCAAATGATGTCATTTTATGTATAATGAAAGTTGAAAAAAAATTTAAATTTTGTACAATTTTTTAATGGGCCATGGCGCTAATAAATTTTAGTCTCCCCTCTCATCGGGGATAACACTAAATTCTGAAAAAGCAGAATTCAAGCTTATTACTTATTTTTTGAAGAACGGATACTCGCTTTTCTTGCTCCACACTTTTTGCAGCAACTCTCATAAAACACAAATGAAAACACTCTATATGAAATTTACAAATTATGTTTCTTCTCTCATTCATTATTTCTGAAAAGAGGCAACAATTGTTTAGTTAAATACGTGAAGATTAAAGTTGTTTATGCTTAAATTCATTGGTTCAGCTAAAAAAAAAATAAAAATACATTTGATGAAAACCATTGAAATTTTTCTTTTAAATATGAGGCAAGCTTCAGCAGTGAAATTATGCTTCTAATAGCTGGAATGTTTTAAGACAAATTTATTTTATGTTACTGTGTTTGCTGCCAAAAGAAAAGCTACAAATTCAGCATTTTTTCGTGCTATGTAAGAGAAATACACATATAGAATATAAATTTCAGATTTAATAATAAAAAATATACAACAATATCTTTAAAATTTGAATTCTTGTAGGAGGGAAACTTGGATGAAAGTTTTCCGGCCTTTTTATATTCTTTAAAATCACTATTTTCATACAACATTCTTTTACTTACCTAGTCAGAAACTAAATTAGGTGAATATTGTTATAGTAGTATTAAATACCCGTAAAATTTTTACCTCTGGTAAAATGAAAAATTGGTAAATAAATTTTCATAAAAGTGAAAAAAACACTAATTAATAAGTTTTTTCAAAAGATGGTAAAAACACGTTTTACCAAGGATGATAAAAACCATCAGACGGTAAATACTGTCCAATCTTGATAACCCATAGAAAAAGCCTTAAACACTTTAATAAAATTATTAGTGGAAAATGGCATCAACAATAATCTGATTTTCTTTTTTCTTCACAACAACAAGATATTTTGAAAACTAAAAACGACATCATTAGGAAAGTTAAGCAAAAATATTTTAGATTTATAAATTAAAATAAATGCTAAAAACAAGTAATTTTTCATGCAAAACCATTCCTCTTTTTCCTCCCTTGTAAAAAGTTTTAATATCCAATTTTATAAAACAATTAGTTGAAACCTGTGTTTCTTCTTTAAATACATTTTGAGTAATACGTGCAGATTTCCAAAATCTGGAAGGAGTCAGTGGCTCCTAAACTCAAAAAAATCGAGTGGCCACAATATGTAATAAAAGTATGAAAACAATAGCGATTGGTTTTATATGGATAAAAATCTCAGGAATTCAAAGCGAAAAATAATTTACTTAATATAAACGCATGTACAACAAAACAGATTAATTACATCAAATGTGTTTAATTTAATCATAAAATTCTTTAAATCTGAATATTACTTAAATATATGCATCTTAAACTATGTACCGTTAGAATATAAAGTTGGGCTAGATATAGTTAAAAATATGTATGTATAAGTTAAGCAATCATGACTAAGGAGTATTAGGAAAACAATATTTCTTATTTTGATTTTGTCATATAAAAATACACATTAAAAAAATTGTGAATATGGTGAGAATCTCGCATTATAAGAATCAAAATGTACTTCAAACATTTGTTTTTCTAAAAAAAAAAAAAAAAAATCTTGGCGACTTAAGACACCGAAAGTTAATGGACACACAAAAAAAGAACATTACTCGCCACATGGCAACTGTGAATCTGGACCTATAGCAAATAGGTGTCAATAACATTTTAGGTGATGCGTTAATTTATGGTTGTTGCCACACAGTAAACTACAGATTATCATTATTTTCTTGCTATGTAAGAAAAAAATACATGTAGAGATAAAATGCATTAAAAATACCACTACTTTTACATTTAATGAACATAATTATTTTTAATTTCCAGAAATCCTCTATTTTTACAATATTTTAAATATTTACTTTCTGAATTCACAGTTAATTTCAAGGTCATCAAATCCATATATTCACAGACAATAATATCAATTTTGCCTGTAAGAAATAAAGTTAACTTTTTTTACTCACAGAACATTTTAAAATAAATTTAGAGCAAAATGATTATCATTTATTACAAAGCAACTATTATTTTGAAATATATAGGGGCTTGGCGACACAAACAAGACTCCAACATGCACAGGGGAGTGGGCAGCTAACCGTTCGCTCGTAGGTTGTGTCAGTCCTGACTACATGAGTTATATTATACATTAAATATTTTGTTTAAAAATTTTTGGTTTAATACTTATTTTAAAATCTCACAAACTAATTTGTCTAAAAAAAAGAAACAAAAAAGGATTTTTGAATTTAAAAATATACTAACTCAGTATTCATACAAGTCTTCCTCATCTAGGACTTCTTCAAGGCTATCTTCAAATGTTTGTGACGGTGTGTTCCGACTGGAAGTTCTATCTGTAAAAGAAATCAAGAAAACCTTCATTCTTTTTGGGGCATTGTCTATTATATTAAAATGTGACTGCGTGTTTATATTTCACATCAACTTCTATATGAATATGATTACTTATGGGATGAGAAGAACAATTATTTGCAAGGATATGAGCATGCCAAATTAAAGAAATCTTAATATTTAAATCAGTTTCAGATGTGAAATTAGAATTTAATTAAAAAATAATTAATTTTTTGTTTTGATCATTTGGAATAGTTTTACTTTTAATACCTTCTGATTGTTTACTAGTAATGCTTTGAGTATTCTTTTCTTCCTTTCATTCTGATTTTTTAAATTTACTCTTTTTTTTTTTTTTTTTTTTTTTTTTTTTTTTTTTCTCTCCAGATTTTTGAGTTTGTGAACCAAGATTCTAAAATTTCACTTTTTTCTTTTTGAGTACACAGAAATAACAAAATTTTAAGTTTTTTCCATCTTTCCTCAATTTTTGGGTCTGTGAAAGATAAAATTAAGTGCTTTTTACAAAATTTGCTGACTCACAGTGATGAATAAGTCAACGTTTTTCATTGCAATTGAATTCAATTATTGTACAGAACCCTTTGTGTGTGAGTAAAACAATTTTGCTGAACTACTGACCTTTTCAGTTTTAGTTGTGCTTTTGTTAGTGGATAGCACCCCACATTTTTTTTCTACTACTTATTTATACAGTAGACTCCCTCAAACCCGCATAGCTTGGAATCAAGAGTTTGCGCAGATTTCTGGTCACTGTTTTGTTTACATAATATTGTGTCCCTTGCTGCTATTTTTGACATGCATTTTCAATTCATTTCCTTCCTGGCTGAGGGGGGGGGGGACCCACAAAATATATCCATTAATCTTGGGAAATAAACGTAAATTTTGACATTTTGTCGCAGGGAAGCATCGTGAAATTTGTCATTTGGTCTTTGAAAGAAAAAAAAAATGATAAATTTGCCAGTTGGTTACGAAAAAAACAACTTCCATCAATTGCATGAAAAAACAAGTACGAGTTTTGCCAGTAAATCACTGAGAAAAATCTACAAATTCATCAACTATTTACAGGAAAAAATGAAATTATTGATCATCTGCAGGAAAAATCTGCAAAATTCCTCCCACTGTATCAGGGTTGCAAAAAAGTCACGCCGGTGGTTTTTATTGGTTTTAACCGGCTTTTTTTTGGCAAATTTGGCTTTTATACAGTGAAGCATTTTATTTATAAACGACTCATTTTTATGTGTTTTTTAATTAGTTTTAAAGATATTTAATTGAGGTAGACATCAATATAACCCAATTTTTCAATAATGAAGACATTAATATTGGAATAAAAGGTCATACCAATTGCTTTGTCTGGTTTACACTGACCGTAACAATCTTTTTTTTTTTTTTTTTTTTACTTCTTATATAATTAAAAAGGACAATGGTTGCTTAGTTCTATATTTTATTAACTAATTTTAAGGGATATTAATATTACAAGTCTTATTTTTTTTCATAAACATTTATTTAAAATCACACACAAAGTCATTAATAAAAACATTTCTCTATTAAAATAGTATTATGAATAACATATGCATTAATTTATGCATGCATATGCACTATTTTAAATAACAACTAGCTTTTCAAAATTCTAATTCAACAAGTTTTATTCGGAGAATTAAAAAAAAAAATTCTCTTTATTTTTAGCACTTACATGTACTAAAATTTCCTCAAATATTATATCCTTCCTAATTTCTCTTTCAGAATTGTTCATTTATGATTTTAATCTGTCAGTATGGACATATCTGGAATAAGTTACATAACAGCTTAGTAGTAGAAAAACTTTTTACATAAGTCGATCATTTTTATAAGTATTTTTTATCTATCAATTGCTTATTATTGCTCAAGTATTATATAAGATAATTTCAGTTATTAAATACATATAGCTATTTAGTTTTAATCAATTTTAAAAGTAAATATCAGTAGGTATATGAAAGAATGTTTCTATTTTAATGTGTGACATTTTCTTATTCTTTCATACAATCTTTAAAATGTGTAGTATGTGTAAAACCATGATAAAGAATTCCAAACCAATACTTTAGAGTCTAATTTAATGTATTCTTCTGAATATTCATAATTTTTTTTTCAGACATAATGCCTTCACAGTTGCATTTTAGCAGTTATAAGGTCATATTTATTTGACAAAATTTAATAAAGTTTATATTTTTTTAGTAGAAAATATTTATAGGTGTATTAAAAATAAATTAATCCAAATTTTATATGAATTATCTATAAACCGTCTTTCTGAAAAATAAAAGCTGGCTTTTTTAAAGCGGTTAAAACCAAAAAAGCTGGCTGGCTTTTTTTGGCCTGTCTAAAAGCCGGCAAACCTGCACTGTATGGAAAATAGAACAAGAGTTTTGCCAATCAGTCACAAAAATTCCCACAAATTTTGGCAATCTAAGAAATAAATAGCACAAAAATCATCAATCGGTTTCAGGAAAAAAATTGCCAAAATCGCCATTCTGCCGTCAAAGAAAACCCACAAAATTTGTCAGTTGATTGTAGGGGGGGGGGGGGGAGAACACAGAAATATTTCAGTTGGTTGCTTTAAAATATTGGGAAATTCATCAATCAGTCACAGGAAAACATTGTATTCAGCAATCAATTGTGCGGAAACGTTACAAAATTCTTAAGTTGGTGGCAGACAAACATGCAAAATTCGTCAATCAGTTGCGGGGAAAGAAATTACAAAATTCTATTAGGTAAAGTAATAAATTACAAAAATAAATAAATAAATAAATCTTAAAATAACCATGTTTTATTTCATGTTTAATCAGACTACTAGATAAAAAAAGCTGGAAAAAAAAAAAAAAAGATTATGCTTGCCAGAGATATCTGTGTTGTATCTTGAATTTCTTTGGAAATAAATTCATTTCATTCATGAGAAAGCATTAATTCAGTCATATTAACCAGAATTTCATATAAAATGTGTACACAATGACATAAAAAAAAAAACCCTTGAAATTTCCCTGAACATCTTAATTGTGAGTTTCACTGTTTACATCTGCATTGAAGTGAAGATTTCAGTCAGTGTTGAATTCAAGGAGTGGATCCGGAAGATTTGAGATTGTGTTTTTCAACAGTCAAAAAGTGCAATTTTCACCTTCCCCCGGAGAAAAGTATCTGAATTGAACACTGATTTCAGGGAATCGACTGTATATAAATAAGCTTTATTTAAGATACTTAAACACGCAAACAATTAATGAATAATTATGAACATGGAAGGTGGGACGAGGGGGGGGGGAGATTACGAAAATCTTACCAGCAAAGGATTTATTTTACCAGCTAGTAAGAAGCCATGTATAGTTGAAAATTGCTATGACAACATTTACATGATTACAAAAAAAAAAAAAAAAAAAAAAATTACTATTACCAAAATAGATTTTTAATTTTTTTCCTATAAAATTAAGAATTACATATAAACAGAAGAAAATTTTATAGAATTTAATAACACATTTACAATTGCAGTAAGTTGGAGAGTTGAAAAATATAGCTAACAAGTAAAACATATATCTTCTATTATAGCCAGGGTTGAAAAAAGCCACGCCGGCGGCTTTTATTGGTTTTAAGTTTTTTTTTTTTTTTTTTTTTTTTGGCAAGAAATGGACTTTTTTTGGCTATAATTGGCTTTATAATTATAAACTATGCATTTTAAAGTGTTTTTAATTAGTTTTAATGACATTCAATTATTTAGAGTTTAATAAGTAACCCAATTTCTCAATAATGAAGACATTAACTGAAATAAAACTTAGATGGTTTTGCTAGTGATTTGTAGTTAGAATTGCAAATATGTCAGCTAAATTTTAAAAGCACCATATCAACTGCTTTATCTGTTTTACACTGACCTTTAACAGACACCCCCCCCCCCCCAATTTTTTTTATTTCTACAGCTTTATAAAATTAAAGAGGACATTGGTTACTTAGTTACATGTTTTATTACTTAATTTTAAGAGCTATTAATATAAGTATTATTTTATTTCTATTAAACATTTAAAATTATGCATAGTCATATAAAAAAATACATCATTTCTCACTATTAAAAACATTATGAATAGCATAATTGCTTTTCGAAATTTTATTTTTCTTGTTTATTTTTATACACTTATGTACCAAACTCTCCTCAAATATTATATCCTTTCTAATTTCTCTTTTAACATTTATAACTTTCTTCATATGGACACATAAGAATGTTTCTATTTTGATGTGCTACATTTTGTCATTGTTTAATTAATTATAATCTTTAAAATGTGTAGTATATGTGGAGCTATATATGTAATATAGAATTTCACAACACCAATTTGGAGTGTAACTTATATTCTTTTCAATACTTATATATATTTTTTCAGATATAATGCCTTTACACTTGCCTTTTAGCAGTTATAAAGACATTTATTTGACAAAATTTAATAGAAATTCATAATTTTCTTAGCAGAAAATATTTATAAGTAAGTGTATTATAAATTATTTGATCCAAATTTAAAACGAATTAGCTGTAAACCAACTTAACCGACTTTTTTAAGTGGTTAAAACCAAAAAAAAAAAGCCAGCCCCCTTTTTTTTGGCCTGGCTAAAAGCCGGCAACCCTGATTATAGCCTGTAGTTTTTAAGAGACTACTTAAAAATTCACTTGCCAGCGATGAGTAAAATGAGGTAATTTCCCACCCATGATTATAAATATTTAAAACGTTGAGCGGCACATTAGCCACCGGTGACTGACACTGAATTTTCCGTTCAGAATGCATCATTCGCCGATGACTGACGGTCTAAAATATGATATGAAACTAAAAAAATATAATTGTTTTATGTAATTACTGAAAATGTATTTAATATTTTACTTACCTTTTATTTATTACAGGATTATACTTTCTTAAAAATTAAACATTGTAAATTTTTCAGCTTAAGTGTCAGTCACAGTGTTAACTGATAGCAATATTTGAGCGTGGCCAAATACTATGATACTCGGCTATAATAATACAATATCGCTCAGACTAATCCCTCTGAGGGAAGTCCTAGTAGTAGTTTTTATTTCTTTTGTTTTTAAATTCAATGAGTAAAAGACATGTATTTTAAACATAATTGTTTTAAATAAAATAAGTACAAGAAAGTATTTCTAATGTAATATATTTTAAATAAAGTGTGTTAAAGGCTTATATATTAAATGAAATGAATGTAATATAAATAGCGGCTATGAGCAGTGGCATATCTAGACTTCATCATTTCGGAGGGGGCTGACATACAGTAAAAGACGGCTGAAACTACCTTTTTCTCCCATGTTTGCCAGGGCAAACATGGATTTTGCACCCCCCCCCCTCTTCCACTTAAGAGCCACAGAAATGTAGTCATGAGGGAGCAATTAGCATTCACGTGCGGAAATTTAGTTTAAAATGCTAAATTTTATGTAATTTTTGGAAAGACTTTTCTTTTATTGAAAAATGGAATACACTATTTGATCACATAGTTTCTGAATAAGTGAACTTGCAAATTTCTAGAGATTAAAAAGATTTTTACGGATGTATCAGAAATTACCTAATTTTGATTTGATTCACATTGTTGAAGGAGGGGAGGGGAATTTAAAATATATTTCATTTTTTAAATAATTTTTAGCATTTTCCTGTAGTTCACGGAGGTGGGGGGGGGATGTGGATCGTGACCCCCGTGACTTCCCCCTTGGACCCACCATTGTAAATAATACAACACTTATTTTAAGGGTAAAAGAATTCAGTTGCTAAGATGTTGAAATTTTTTTTTCTATTTTATTGAAACCAGAATTAGTGGAATTCATTTAAAATTAACTGCTTTTTTTCTGCTACACATACAACATAAAACCTAAATGTTATTTGAAAATTCTGGTAAACATTATGGCTGAGGATTAAAATTTATTGTATAAATAACATAACAATACAGCCTTTCAAAAGGTCAAGTTCAAAATAGCCAAGACTGTATCGGCGATTGGTGATAAACAAAACAATATGTGGCTCTAACACTCTTTCTTTTACTATACCGTTCGTTATATCTGCAAGATATGTGATTAAATTTCGATATTTATGCAACTAATACAGCAACAATTTGCAAGTTTATTTTCATTTTATACGAAAATTATCGTAGCATTAAGCCTAAATCTATCTGCACGATACACGGATATAGCAGTAATCGGGTGTTAAAATATAAACTATACAGAAAAGTAAATACATGAAATAAGAAATGAATAACTTACCTTTTATGCAAGTCGTTAATGGCTGAACAGAGTAAAACTGGGGGGAAAATGCACATAGAGCCTTACCAAATAAATATAAATGGCGAATCACGCGGGTTGAGCGGGAGCAGACGTAAACATCGTCGTTCGCGTCCGGAGTTTCTAGGAGTGACCTTCGACTTTCCATTTCCGCATGCGCGGCAAGATTGAAGTAGCAGTATTTTTTTTCCATAAGATGTGCGTGATAGGTGTTATTCGCAAATCCACTGGATGCACTAAAGAGTACATCCTTTGGAAATTAAAAAGAGCATTTCCAGTAGACATAAAAAAAGTCATAGTTATAATACGTCTATAGCAGGTCATGGACGTTTAATACATATCTAAATGGGAAATGCCCGATAGACATCTATTGGTTTAATGCTATGCACATGTAAAAGATGTTGTGGACGCTATAGATGTAATTACACTATACATCGACATCCTATAGATAACGTGTGCTGTGTGGGTATGGATGGCCACCCAAGCAGGCTTTTAGGCTGTGATAACGAACGTAGTAAAAGAAGTGTATGAAATTCACATGGAAAACACGTTTTTACTGCATCCTATGTGACATAACAAAGGCAGACTGAGGGGGTTTTGATTTTACGAGCTGGCGTTGCTATGGTAACACCGCTCTAAAGTGGGGGAAATACTTGACCGTTTCCAACAGCTGTCCAAATCCAAGGTTAAAAGAGGAGTTTCGCATTTTTCTTGGAAAAAAAAAGGGACGGGATATCTTGCTTGTGTTTACGTTCTCAGATAAAAGATTACACGTATCCTAGTATTTCTTTCCACTGAAATAATACGTGTTTTTCTAGATCTGAAACTGAGAAAAAGGAATTCTCTGGCATTAAGTAATATACTTCAACTATGAAAATTTTGTCTGACATTTTTCCTTGAAAAAGGGGGGATATAATTGAAGAAAATTAATAATTTTAAGATGAAAGCATACAATGTTATATATATATATAAAGAGGGGGGATTTTAATAACACCAGAATTTGTCAAAATAAGGATATTGTTAAATATTCTACAACAGGAGCATAAAACTTGTGACATCAAGCGTTCCGCTATTGCTAATCACTGCTGGTCCAACAATCATAATTTTAAATTTTCCGAAGCCTCAATTATACAGAAATGCTCATCAATTTACGATCTTGACTTTTGGCAAGCATACCACATATGAAAAATTCAAACAGCTTAGTAAACGATTTGTCCAGCACGCCCAATTTTTCAAAGTTATAGTTCAATTTTCTTTAATTCGTCCTCTCCCCTCCCCCTCTTTTTTCTCCGCTTTTGTTTGAACTCTCTCGGAGCATATGGGCAGTTTTTGATTGGTCTCCTTGTGTGCGCGCGAGACTGACTCCGAGGCTGTTTGTCAACAGTGATTTTCATTTCGCTGTTGACGGTCGGGATGTGAGGTGTGCCTCTCTGGCTCTGCCTTCCCCCTCTTTTATTCCATAGTTTTCTTTTATTTTTATCCTTAATTTATAAGCACTGATGATGAGACCTTAGAGGCTTCAAAATAGCTATATGCTTTTTAAAATTACTTACATTTGTGTTTTGTAAACGTTTTTTCTCTCTTTTTAAAAAGACATATACTCTATATATAACATATACTAACATGTACTGTCGTTTAACTTACACTATATCTATAACGTTATTAAATGCTTTAAATAATTATATAAGCATCTATTGACTTTATATTTAATTTCTGATTATCTAGTTAATTCGAAATTTAAGAAAAATAATGCTTTTCTATTTAAAATGTATATTCGTTTGAAGATTCATCAGGTTAGTTTACTTAAATATTCAAGCATAATTTTAAAACTTCCATTCTTATTCAATTAAGAGATTAACTTCTCGCAAAATAAAAAGGTGTGCATGTTCATGATTGAAAGGGAAATTAAGTCATCGTCAATTCTCTGTGTCAATGAATATTTTCCTCTTCAATGCACTCGAATATGCTCTCATTAAAAATTTCGAAAGCTTAAGAAGTTTCGAGTTATTAAAAGGCGAAATTCGAAAACATTTTAAATGCATTTATGAATATTTAATGAAGTCTATAAAAATCTATGTGTGTATATATAAAATGTAACATAAGTAGCACAATTTTCTATAACCAGTAAATAGTATAAAAACATTTAAGGTCCATATCTGAAACATTCTTTTTCATGAGTGTTAGTGAAAAAAAAACCTGAAATTGAAAAAAAAAAAAAAAAAAAAAAAAAAAAACTAATTGTTTTGTTTGAAAGTTAAATATTTGTTAAAATGCTTGTGATCTCTTTAAAAAACTGTACAAATCAAAAACGGGTGTATAGAGATTTAGGGTTGATTAAAAAATTTTTGAATGCATATTATTTTTTTCTTTGAGCTTTGCTTATCAGGAACAATATTATGTATATGTGTACACATCGAAGAGCCATTACATTATGACGACCTCCATCTATAACAGTGAGCTCGCCCAGAAAGAAAACCACGGTGAGTGCGCTGCGGATGTTGGAGTATATAAAGCCCCGATACATTGTATTCTAAAATATAGCGTGATTAGCGACATAATGTGAACAGCATTAATTTATGAGACTTTGATAAAGGTCAAATGGTTACGGCTCGGCTACTGGGAAATTCGATATCAGGAACTGTGCGTTTTGTGAGCTGCTCACGTGCTCACGTGCTCGTGCGTTTTGATTACGTATCGAAAGTTGTGTATGGATGGTGAAACGACAAGTCGCAGAACAGCGGTATGTCGCCCGCGGCACATCGATTCCAGATGGTCGTGGATATTGTTAAGCAATATTCGTCGTGCGCGCGGCGCGTTGATTCCAGATGGTCGCGGATTTTGTTAATCAATATTCGTCGTGACCTAAGAACTACAACTGCCGAATTGAACAGTAGATACTACAACAGTGACGACCCAGACATTGTTTCTCAAAACACAGTGTTGCGTGCACTGTTGTGTATGGGGCTATTCAGCCAACGGCAGAAGCACATCCCAGCACTTACAATATGTCATCTCCAGCAGTGCCTGAAATGGGCCAAGGAACTTCGAAACTGGACAATAGAAAAATAGAAAAAAGTTGCATGGTCCGACGAATCGCATTTTCTGGTCCATCACATTGACCTGCGCGTGCAAAGCGCCGATTTCCAACGGAAATCATGGTTCCCTGATGAACAGTTGGCAGGAGACAATCCGGTGGCGGCGGAAGTATGGTGTGGGTGATGTTTTCAGGGAGCATATTGGACCCCATCATCCTCATACAAATATCCCTGACGTCTCTGCGCTACCTGAACATCGCTACAGACCAGGTGCACCGATTCATGACAACAAGGTTTCCGGCGGGTGATGGCGTTTACCAGCAGGTTAACGCACCATGTCAAACGTGTCGAATCGTCAGGGAGTGGTTCGAGGAACATTCTTAGAGACTTTCAAATCATGTCTTGGCCTACCTGACATGAATCAAACAGAACATGTTTTGATTCACCTGGAAAACCTCTTTCGTGCTGCCACGATGCCACCTCACAATGTGCGGGAATTACTGAATCAAATGGTGAGCAGCTTGGTACCAGATATCTCAGACTCACTATCAGCACCTTGTCGAGTCAATGCTATGCAGGGTGTTAGTGGTTTTGAGGACGAAAGGTAGTTCTACGTCGTATTAATCAACTTGTCATAATGTAATGCTTCTTCAGTGTATATTGTATATATATATATATATATATATAGATTACAAACAACAAAAGGAATGGTTGCATTGTAAGGAGACAAAACAACAGATGGAGTTCAAATATGCTACAATGGTATCCCAGGAATGTAAAGCGACCGTGAAGACGGGATTAGGTAGCGACAAATACAAAAAAGAAGTCTGTGTTAATGGGCTGATCAAAGCGTTAGACAGGAAACAATGAAAAAAATCTGAGACTTCTGGGAATTCACAGTAAAATGAAAACTGTTAATGATTATACATATATATATATATGAATAAAAATATTAAGTTCATTTTAAATAAGTTCATATTAACCTGCATATAAAGTTTAGTTATGATATAAGTGTTTCGTATGAATGGTTACAAAAAAAAAAAAATATTCCACATTCTTTATTTCAAGCGATGAGGGGTCTGAAGCACAATTACATGAATATACAATATGCATCAGGTACCTTATTTAACCGCATTAAATATATATATATATATATATTAAAATTTCTGACTTGAGGAGGGGAGGGGGGGGTTAATAAACGCACAGCCCAAACTACTGAAAGTAGAAATATGGAAATTGACAGAAAAATACTTCTTATGACGTCAGCGTGCACTAAGAAATTATTTTCTAAAATTCCATTCGAAAGGGGGTAACAAACTTTTAAAAAATTGATTGAAAATAGGATGATATTACAGTTACATGTCAAATGATAGTATATTTTGTATGTTGAATAGAATGACATTCAGCAAATTCTTCTAAGCCCACGACTTCGTGAGATATTTTTTATTTTTCTAATTTTGAGATGTCTTTGGGGTCAAAAGCCTCAATTTTTCTAACAAAACAAATACTCTCTTAAAATAAATCCATTGCTATAGCAATGGAAGAAATTCAAAATAAGAGTTTTTTGTTAATCAGTTATTTTGTTTAAAGAAGTTAAACCAGTACATCCGTTAAAAAAAAAAAAAAAAAAAAAAATATATATATATATATATATATATATATATATATATATTAAACATCTCGAAAAAAAAAATTTTAGTAATTTTATTTTTTTTTAAGTTTAATGAGAAATGAACTTTATAAAATGAAAATACTTAATTTAAATATAAAAGCAATGCTTATATACATTAAAAAAATGTTCTCGCTTCCACAGATTGGAATTTACCCATTATTTGGTAATTTAACTTTTGCTCCAGTATTACAAGAAAAAGTGGGTACTTTTATGCTAGCGGTGCACAAATATCGCCAAAAGTATTTTTTAAATCGCCAATAGCAGTATTTACATTTCTCTGTTTGTTTGCAAGTGGTTAAACTCTGCAACTACCGAAACGGTTTCAAAAGTAATGATGCGAAAATGTATGTGACGATATCTGCTCCAAACTACACTATAATTTTATGTCGGTACAATAACACCGAAGGGTTGCAGAAGTAAAAAACATTCACAAATTGCTGTTATTGTGATATTGTTTGGGTTAAAAAACTTTAAATTTAGCGTAGTGGTGTAATGGTTACTTTTAAGATATAATTACGTTCTATGAATTTTGATCTTTAAATGCGTAAAAGCGCTTAAAACGTTCCAAATTACGATTTCTGTGGAATTGTGAAAGCTAGAAACTTGAAATTTAATATGGTTGCCACCTTTAAAACGAAAATGAATTCACAGAACCTTTTTTAAAGAAAATTGGAAAATTAAAAGTGTCAAATCGCAAAAAACGTTTTAAAAACTTTTTAAATTACGATTTTTGTAACATTAAAGGAACTAGAAACTTGAAATTAAGCATGATAGGGAACTTAATTAATTTATTAAAATCGAATTCAATTACATGGCTTTAAATCTAATAAAAAAATACTTTAAGCTGTACATTTTATAGTTAAAATGGTTCAATGTATACGAGAGTAAAAGCTAATTTTGGTGAATAAACAAAACTTTTGGACATACAGGACAAAACTAATAAAAGCTATCGGCGTGGCTTTAAAATTTAGTCAGCTTTGTTTGCAAAAATTCTATGTAGTAACTTTTCTCCTCAGCTATTTTTTGTGAATATTATTTTTTTTTTATTCCAGGCCAAGACAACGTCGGGCGTATCATCTAGTGTATATATATATATATAAGCTTTTATAGACATTTAATTCAATTTTTAATACTAGAGATTCCACAAAGCTTAAATATTAAACTATTTCAATTAAAAATCCCTTCTTATACATTGCACCTATTAACTTTTCCCAAAGTAAACAAATTTTGCATATTCATATCTGAAAGACAAATTAAGTCGTCCTCAGTCGAAAAATATGATTTCATTGAAATTTCGAAAGTCTTCCCTTTCAAGCTATTAAACGGCGAAATTTTGAACATATCGGAAAATTTTAAATGTATTTTTGAATCTCTAATGAAGCATGTAAAATTCGCTGCGTGTGAATGTTAGGCTCATTATATGTAACAGAAATGTTAAAATACACCAATGTGCGGTCGTGGAAAAAAAAGTAAACACCCCCTACTAACTGCTCAACAAATTATCGTAGAATAAAGTTACTGGTACTAAACGATTGAAAAATAAAGCCTACTTTTAAATAATGTATTCAAAATTTCCTTAGGGGACCATCTAGATATTAAAACGAACCCAAACGTCATTTTTTTTTTCAATAGCAATACTCAATTTTGACAATATAAATGAACTCTACGCCCTTCAATTAGTCCAAAAACAAATTTTTATGCAATTCGTACCATAAGTTTCCAAGAAATTAATTATTTTAAAATGAGCGTATTTTAAGGGCTGTATCCAAATTGAAATTCGATACTGGATTGTTAAACGAGAGAGCCCCCTTCTTGATCAAGGCACCTTAAGCTCCACTCAAGCAGCCAATGAAGCCTGCTAGAGCAGAAGAAATTCCAAAATATGTAGTCACTGCTATCATAGACGGCCCCTTAAATCATCATTTTGCCGATTTTTAAGCATAATTTTAAAGCTACTTGGAAGAAAAATGTGAAACTTTGGATTTCCATAAAGCAAGACATAAGAAATCTAAATCCATAAAAAAAATTGTAGGTTGCAATACATATTTTTTTCGAATGCTAATTTCATAATTTATAATTCATATCATAAAATTATAAAATTTGCAAATTCAGCGTATTTATGATTGGGTATATTAGTATTATTGCTACACCAGATATTAGTACATTAGGAACATAATTTCAGAACATATAAATAAAAATATGAAAATGTAATTTAACATTAGAAGCACTAAATTTTCAATCTTTATAATTCAAAAGCTTATCATTCAAATGACTGGAAATTTTGTCTCTAGGCATAGTTTGAACCGAAGTTTTGAAATATCTCGTTAAAATTGGGTATTGTCATTGAAAAAAAAATGAAGTTTGGATTTATTTTAATTTTAAATCAAATTTTATATACATCATTTAAAAGTAGACTTTATTTCCAATCGTTCGGTACCAGTAACTTTCTTCTACGATAATTTGGTGAGGGTTTAGTACGGGGTGTTTATTTTTTTCTCCACGACTGTACAAAGATATCCATTAGACAGATAAGAAAAACGAAAAGAATATGTGAAACGTTATTTTTCCCTGAGAGTCAGAATCGAACAAAAAAAAAAATCATTTCTTTTGACTTGCATTAATTTATTAATTAAACAATATTTTTTTAAACTATATTATAACACACAAACATGCCGGTGATTAACGGTCCAGTCATTTTGAAGTTGACAACAGCTGACAATAAAATGTCACTTTTATTACAATTTTCTAATTTTCTATACATTACATATTTCAGTTCTCATACAATAAGATGTTCTATTACATACTATTTGTTTGGACACTATCTTAATTTGTGGATTTGTTTTGGTTTTTAAAATAATTTTTAATCACAAACTAGTATTTTAGACGGAATTTTTTTTTAAGTTAAACTGAAAACTAATCTCTCTTTGGTGAAACTATTAAGCAATTATTCTTCTATACGTACTTAGGAAAAAAAAATGTTCGTTAATTATTTATGAATATTTTGTTTTGAATAAAAGGAAAACTAATATTCAAACATTGTTTCTAATAGTTTTATACATAGAAATTAGGGCATTTATTTATTACTTATTATGTAGATATTAGAACAGAGAAAAATAAATCTTCAGAGTGTATCCCTATTTGAGATACACAGACATATACATAAATAGATGGCCAAAAATTAAGGGGGAGCGACCGAATAATATTTTTCTGCACATTCATGAAAAATTTCATTTTTTCATGATTCGATAGTCAGTTATTTAAAGCAACTTATATTAAAATTCCAGTTAAATGTGTGAAAATTCAGAAAGATAGGACCGATATAGTGAATTACATTCTAAAAATACCTTTATTATAAGGGATTTTCAACAATTTTTCAATCGGTGTACCTTTCTGAATTTTCAGCATATGTGACTCGAATTTTCATACAAGTTGGTCAAAACAGACGACTACCAAATTGTGAAACAAAAACTTTGGAATCTTTCCCGCATGCATAGTTAAAAATACGAATTTATACAATTTCATACGAGTTCATACGAATTCCCATCATCTCAGTGTATCTTTATAAGTTTTCACCATATGTGACTGGACATTTTATGCGCTGGCTTATATAGCTGACTACCAAATTATACAATTTTAGAATTTTTTACTCATGCACAATTAAAAAATATTTCATACGAATGCCCACATCTCATCAAAATTTCAATATATTTATTTTTAATTGCAATATACTGTTTCTCCTGTTCTTTATCCTTAACCGAGAAAATTGTGTTAAATGTGGTTGAAAACTGTATGCTATAAAATAATATGACTTTTTCACAGAAATGTTAATACCTTGAAAAATATGCCTGATCTGGTTACACAAATGTTAAACTGGAACTTCATAATAATTTGCTACAGTGACAAATTATTTTGAGAAATTTCTGTTACATGGAGGATCACAAACATTTATTAAATTATGATTATTATTGATTATTATTTATTATTTATTATTAAATTTTTTGTTGGCCTCTTAATACTCATCGATACAAAACCTTCAGTGAAACAAATGAAGTCAAACATGTTATTTACATCGTACAAATTCAAAGACAGATGAATTTCACTTGTTCATTCGCAAACCTTGTACAAAAGTAGGCATCCGGTCACTGCCCCTAAATGTTTAGACATCAGTGTACATATATGAGCCAGAAAGAGACACATAAATATATTTCGAACTCACTTCTTTTCTTCTTTCTATGCTTTAATGTATACTGGAATATGAACTTTGAACTCCATGCGGTTGCCAATGCAAGTCATACATATTTTACACGGAGTTGTGTATTTCGCTGCGATATGCCTATGATTGTACGTCAGAGATTACATTATTTTTTACGTTTTGCATTAGTACGGGAGTTCTAGAACGATGCAAATTTTTGATATACAGAGTAAGTCAAAATGAATATAGCGATTACAAACGGCTACAACTATTTAATGGAAAGGAATTTATCAATAAGATTAACACAGAATGTAGACGAAACTTCAAAATTTATTTAGGTAAGGCAAGTGCAGTGAAGCGGAAGCCTATGCATGCGTGATTTGAAACTTTGCAACGACAAGAAACCTGTTCATTGCGGCCGTCTGATTAGTAAAAATGGCCAATTATGACGGTAAAAATGGCCTTTTTTCTGCGGTGTTATGTGAAAGACAGAGTGTCTCCCATTCCCAAAACAATTGAAGACCTCAAAGCAGATTTATTAATGCGCTTGCGTTGGTGACTGAACAAATGCTTCAGAATGTATGGCGTAAAATGGACTACCGCCTAGATATTGTTCGGGTGACCAAGAGAAGCCACATAGAACATCTATGACGTATGTATACAAAATTTTGTAGTTCCATCAATATTCTGTGTTAACCTTATCGATAAATTCTTTTCCATTAAATAGTTATAGCCGTTTGTAATCGCTATAGTCATTTTGACTTACCCTGTACATTATTTTGTTATTCCTAGATAAACTATTGCATTATAAAATACCACACAAATTGTTCGTGCAAATATCTTTGTAATTTTTTTTCCAACTATACGTTTAAGAAAAAATAAATGCTGTAAAATGATCATTTTCAAAAGAAATTATTCTTGAGTACATTAGAAACATTAAAATTTTGTTGTCATTTGATAACAAGAAATCTGTGAAAAATGAACATCTGTTTACTGAAAGTCCGTTTTAAATGGATATATTTCATGTTCTTGATAGAAATAATATGAAATAATTTAACCTTCAATCCATAATGATGTTCAAGATGGAATTTTTGTTGACCAATTCCTGTCGATTACATTTTCACTTACTATATATATCTAATTTTGTGTGCCTCTGCCAACGTTGATTAGTGTTTGTGCGGTCATTGTTGCAAAATCTGCAATGGTCAGCTGTTTGTGGAGGCACATACACACGAACCTTTATAAACCCCGACAGGTAGAAATTCCATGGCGTCAATTCCGGTGAGTATCTGAGCAGAAATTCTTTGCTAATCAACGTTTGGGAAGAACTGAGCTATCGACTTGATGTGTGCCGTGTGACGAAAGGTGCTCACATTGAAACCTTGTAAGCTTGTACATAAAACTGTTTGAGTTGCTCTTTCATTTCATGTATTAATTATAATTTTAAGTTTCATGTAATAAATACTACCAAGCGTTAAAACCCCGATAATCATTTAGAAACACCCCGTACATTAACTTTTTTTTTTTAATTTACAACTATTGGTAACGGAATCGATTGAAATATATTTAAGATGCTAAAAAGTATGCAATGATACGTTGTCGC
Organism: Maratus speciosus; assembly: GCA_963932465.1. Taxonomy (NCBI): domain Eukaryota; kingdom Metazoa; phylum Arthropoda; class Arachnida; order Araneae; family Salticidae; genus Maratus; species Maratus speciosus. The sequence goes on from OZ010788.1 coordinate 637,895,006, forward strand.
ATCATATCCGGAATGTTTTTGTAGAATAGTTGAACAAGTCTGGGAAGCGAACTGTAGATGGAGCAACGAGCGGAGTTGAAAATATAGAAGGGATTGTATATTCACTTTAAAATAGGAATTGATCTGATATGCCAATGTTTCATGTACATTGACTTTGTGTTTTTTATGTTTTCTGATAAAGATTGAGTCAATCAATCAAAACATGTTTTTATTGATATTTGACGTCGTTTATGCAATTGAAGTGGTTTTAGTACATATTTTGAAGTTTTTAGAATTATATTTTATGATATTAAAAGTACACTATTAAACATTTGTCGCAAACTGTCCAGTTATTCGACAGTTTCTAAGATAACGGTTAATTGATCATATTCCTAGGCCTATTTCATCATATTATTGACAGTATTATGGTCAGGACAAAGTTAAATTACGGTCATGTAACTATTTTCTATTAAAGCTGTCCAATGACTTGGACTGAACACTTTGCTGCACATTTTTAACACTGTAACCGTTTTGAACAAACGGTAATATATCAAAATAGAAGTAATCGTACAGAAGTTATATATGATTATACATGAAGTAAAATTGCGTCTGTATTACGATACTGTCTAATCTTCTTTCTTTGAAGTCGATTACGATGTGGATGAAAATTCATTTAATCATTTCTATTACAGCCCCACCAGTGGGCGAGAGATTCTGTTCTCGAACCTGGTAGACGGCAGGTGCTGGTTTCGAACCCAATCGTGCCCGTCGGCCTAATCGTTCGGAGGTTTCGTGGTTTTCTTCGAACCATGGATTTCCATGAGTAAATACGGGTTAGGTTAACATAGAAAGACCCCCACGAAGGGCAGTGCCACCCCCTGGGCCTATATCCCTCGAGTAGATAATTGGCCGTCAAAAATCAACCCAACCCCAACCCATTTTTATTACAACTACTTACATTTAAAAAACAAAATATTTAAAAAAAAACTATAATATCTTTTCCTTAGAAATATAATTATAAAATGACAAAATAATAAACACGATTCATTACCGAAAATATTAAGTTTTATTAACCGAAAGTATATTAAACATTTTTTTAGAGCTATTGGACATTTTTTGAGGTACAAAAGTTTTATATTTTACAAAATTTTCACGTATGTGCAATGAGATGCCGAAATATAATCATAATGTTATCACCAAAGCTATTTAAAGGTTTGTATAGCTCCTATTTTAAATATATATATGTGGCTTCAAAGTAGTTGGTATTTTTCCCTGATAGAGCAACTAGCCTTCTAATCTTCACTATGCATAATACACCAAGACGAATGACGACGGTTAGAATTATCGCTTCTATTCCTTGTGAAAATGAGGGGTTCTTTCAATTACTCAGCATTCCATTAGACACTTTTCCATACTACTTTCGAATACTCTTCAGACTGAACTAACCTATGAATGTAACAGAAAAAGAAAACAACTTAAATTTTTAAAAAAGTGTCATACCAGTATTATATAGATTGCAAACACATACATATAGATATTACCGAATATGTATAAGGACTATAAAACTTTATTATTATAGGTAAGGATTTACTGTGCGCTACAAATTTCACTCTTAGTCTAAAATTATTTAAAATACGTATGGCAATACATTTTATGACAATATACAATAAGTGCAGTTCTTGTAGATGACCTAGCATTATTGAAAACCACCCTCTTAATAGTTTTCAATTATCAGCAAAATAGTTTACATAATTACAATAATACAGTTGCTGTAAGCGGAATATAAAATTACATAGATCACGACTCCGGTAATGTATGTTAAATTTTGTTTGAATACATTACCGGACATATTTTGCTTCATTTTTAGCTGACATCATTATTTTCTGTAACTTACACCTCTATTCCAAGAACGACTAACCTAAATTTTCGAACAACGTATCTTACTATATTACGTTGAATGTTGAAAACTTATAATCAATTGTTCAGTTTAAATGTGCAATGAAATTTACAGCTTGTCTGTTATGTAAATACATTAGAAAAAGCTATCCCTACACTAATTTAAAATGCTACACTAATTTAAAATGCAAGATGATTTGGATTATACTACATTTCCTATGAAGAGAGAAAAAGGTAAAAACATAGTCTGTTGAAGCATGTTTCTTTTTAATACAGAAACATAAACTTATGAAAAATAGAAAATAATACGAAAAAACTATCAGTGATTGAAGACCGGGAGGCAACTGAAAGAGACCATCAGCTCATCAAGTTGGCGGCTGAAATTATAGGATTAGACAGAACTCAATTAACATATTAAAATGCAACTGGTCTACTAAGTCATATCTTGGTGGAAACCACCTTTATACATGATTTTAGTGTTTGATGGTTAGGTTTATTTTTGTGTTTTCATGCACTCAAAGGTATGAAAATATGGAGGTATGGGAGCAGGCGAACACAATTGTTAAACTATCAGTCAACCCCTAAAATCAAATTTGCGGTTGTTTTACACCAGGATATGACTAGGCAGACTAACTGCCTTGTCGTATCGAGATTTTACAATTCCTGGAATTTCAAGAGTCAACTCGATGAGCAGATGGTTTGTGCAGTTGCTTCCCGATCTAATAATATATAAGATAGGAAGTTGAGCCGCTACAAGTAGCAAAACTACCGTAGTTTGATGTGCAAAGCGCTGAATTTTGAACAATGCAGCGTAGTCAGTAGCACGATAGCAAAATTCAGTTCAGTGTTGCGAGAACCGATTCTACTTTTAACAGTACTTTAATGAAAATATGAGCAATTCTGCAGATCACATGACAGTAACATGAGTTTTTTGTGCAAAATTATTTCTGCTCAACAATTTACGAATCTTTGTGGCAAATCTCAGCTGTAGTGTATAGTAACGCATCGCAAAAAGTCATATATTTTCCCTATTGGTACTTGCTGCTAAAATCAGGTACTAAATTACTTATCGTTCACTTAGACATTTTGTACAATTTTAAATGTTCTCGATTTTTTTTAGTTTTCTATAAAATTCAATCGAACTTTTTAGTAGAATAAATAATAAAATCAACACAATGTTTAACACTTTAAATTATAAATAACAGCAGAACCATTTAAAATAAAGAGCTGTTTTAAAGAATAAACTATATGGATAGAGATTAAACTTTTGTGTCCAAAATCAAACTAAACAGCAATTATGTATTTTTTTATAAACTTTGTAAATGTGAATAACTGTTTCTACTACAGCAGATGACAAACATACCATAGTTATTAATAAATTTGTATTAGAAGTTTATGAATTGAACTTTTCGGAATGATTTAACGACTTACATTTAGCAAAAAAAGAAAAGAACACATCGTCTTAATTTGTTACTCATGCTTTTAATTTACTATGGAAAAAAGTCGTGTCCTTAGAGACTAAGGTTTAAAAAATGCATATAGAATGTTTAAAAGAGAGCGCACTTTTCAGACCGATAAATATTTCTGCATGCACAGGACAAAAGCTTACTTATTTCTTTATCCCGTGTAGTTACTTTTAACTTAACTTAAATTTTTGAGTTTTTTAGTACCATTTTATGTATTAATTAAAATACAATAAAAATAACCCTGGTGTAGTAGAGATAGACATCTTCCCATGTGCACTTTTTCAAACATTTTAGTAGGATATACTTTATGGTATTTTTTGCAAATATATCTTAGGCAAATTTTTAATCTTTATTTTTTAAAAAGAGAATTTTCTTCAGTTTAAAAATTTTAATACTGTCAGCTTTAAATTTAATTGCACGTGTTTCAAAAAAATAATAATCAGTTCAACCTTAAATTATTAAAATTACCCAATAAAAATAAACGTTGTAAAATAATTCCTATATTACTAATTAATAAAATAAAAATAAATCTTGTGCAATTGTGATTCTCGTATTTGGAGTACATTTTATTTATTTCTACAAAGTCTTTCGATTAATAGAGTACGCTATCTTCCTTATCCCTTAAATCTCATGTGCAATATTCAATGAATTTTCAGAAAAAGCATGCTTCTTTGACACTATTATCAAATTAATTTAAATGTTTTTATCCCGTTTGAGTTGAGACAATCCTACGTGTAGAGCGGTAGAACAATCAAAGAGCTGAGTGGATGAACATGTTATGCTACATTTTCTTTTTAAAAAATTTATCTTTTGGAGGAACGCGTTATGAGGTATCCTATCACATGGTGAAGATAAAATACTAAGATTCTATTTAGTCTTGAATATTTTAGACATTAATCATAAAAATTTAATATATTAATATTTAAAAATGTCAATAATATTAATAATGTTTAACATTCGAGAATTAAATATGAATAAGTTATTCTGAGTGAGTTTAGTACCATACCTGTTACTATTTTAAACACATGGTATCAAACAGAAAATAAATCATTAAAATTTACAGCAAAAACTTTCACTTCAAATTTCTTCAAATGTAATTTTTGCTACTTAACATGTTCTTCTACTTAGCTCTTCAATTGGGTCATATGTTTAAATATAACCCATTATTCGGCATAAAAGAAACATCAATATTTCTAACTGATAAAATTTATAAATTAAGAGCTCAGATGATAAAGGTGCATTGTGACAAAATAAAAAGTAGTCGGAAATTGGACGTGAAACGTGGCGAATGGGGTGCGTTCGTAGTATAACTAGTTTTATAAGTATTCAGATCTTCACGCAATTGCTGTTGCCCTTTTATACAAAAATGCATGAATACAAAGTTTATTACAATTTTATAGATTAAATTAAGTAATATGGAAATAATGGGACTCGATCTTAAATAGGACGAACCACCATGGCAACCTAGCATCACTACCTATCGTGGGATATCATTGAATTAACTGTGAATGAAAGGATTTTACAGAAGAAACATCATGATAACCTAGAATAATTACCTGTCATGGGATGTCATTCAATTCATTACGTATGATAGGATTTAATAGAATGAAGAAATAATTTATTAATATCTTTTTAAGTTTTGATTTAATTTTCATAAAATTTTAAAGGAATGGAGAAAACTATTATTAATATTTTTTAAGTTTGGATTATTTTTTCATAAAATTTTAAAGGACTCGACATTATTCTGCAAAGATTGTACATACTAAATTTCAAACCATTAGGTTCGGTAGTTTATGCTCTGTTATATGCTGACAGACAGACGGACTGACCAGACGATGACTTTTAAAACGATGACGACCTCTTTTTAAAATGAAAAATAAAACCAACTTACCGTCAGTTTATTTCTGGAGCAACAGCAAAATTTATACAATGCATTACAGAATCGTCTCTTTTTTACTCTTAGCCAGTTATAAAACTTTTGTTTTTTAGTCTTAGTCTTTTCTGGTTCAAATTCCACTAATTCAGGCTCTTCGCTTTGACAGCTGCTCTCCAATTTTAAATGTTCCAATTTTGCTAACCTTTCTTCACGATTTTCCTTAATCAAGTCATTATGAACGGTGTCTTGTTCTACCTTATCGGCGGGTTTGATGAATTCTTGAACGTCCTTCAAGGGTAAGTCTTTTTCAACAGAGCGCCTGGCATAAAAATTCACCAAAACTTTCACCTCATCCGCCTCGCCTATAATGGTCATAATTCAAAAACATGTATTGTGGATAAAATAAACTTTTAGTATCATTAGTTTGGATATCTACAACATAATCAAAAGTCAATGTTACTTATACAGTGGGCTCTAAAAGTACCTCCTTTCTAATAGAGTGATGGATGTACAAATTAACCAAAAATTTCACCTCATCCGACTCACCCATAAAGGATAGAATTTAGAAACATCTATTTTCGATGAAATAAATTTTTTGTATCACCGCGTTGCATATCTGCAACAAACTCAAAAGTCAGTGTTACTTATGCAGTGGACTTTAAAAGAACGTCTTTTGTAACTGAGCTATGGATGTAAAAATGAACCAAATATTTCACCTCATCCAATTCACCTATAACAGACATAATGAAAAAATGAAAGAAAAAAAAAACATGTATTGTGAATATGTTAAATCCATCACCCTGTTGCATGTATGAATCCTACCCAAAAGTCAATGTTACTTATGCAGTGAGATCTAAAAAGCAATTTCATGTATAGCTGCTATCTTCAAATACAGAAGTTAGTAGAAATTGTTCATATTGTCCTCAACAGATGTCGATATTGAGTTAATTTTGATCCCCGAGGTTTATTTATCGTTTTAACAGTTTCATTTCGTTATTGCTAAAATGAATTTTGTAAATTTTGTCTAATTAAAAAGGTTGCAGTCGTCCAAAAATACATTTTTTTAAAAATAAATGTAATGACTTTATTTGGTCAACTACTGGCTGGGTCACCCTATTTTGATGAACTTCATAAAAACACATTATTTTATAAAGAGTGTTAAATAATTAATATTTTAAATATTTTGATGGAGAATCTAAGTTATTTAAGAATTTTCTAACAATAAAAATGACTGTAAGTACAAAACTCGTGTGGAAATATAAATTATTTAAAAATAGCGATTAAACTCACAATAAAATAAGTTAATTTAAACAGACGTATACGTTTCGTGAGTTCCAGTACTCATATCTTCAGTGTATAAAAACTATAAAAACAATATCCCCCCCCCCCCAACTACTTGCACGGTGAAAACCTAAATGTCAAAACACAATACGAAAAGACCATCAAGTTCCAACAGCCAATGAAATTAATGCGGAAGTGAAGTGCCGTCACACAACAAATCCACCCAGAAAGTTGAGATGTATGGTACACTAAACAAATCATTAACCAAGGAGTTTTTAAATCTATGGATATGAACAGCTTCAAAAAAGTCTAAATACAGAGGATTAATGCATTTCTTGATAATGGTAGCTGAGTCAAAATTGAGTCGTTGTTTTTAATTAATTTAATAAAAATGATTCTTAATGTATTTTTAATAATTTTTGCTTTAGCTGTGAAATTTATAGTAGCAGATTACTTTTTTGAGGCCTTTCTCGAAATCTCCTACACTATATATTGAATATCTGTTTAAGTCTTATATGGAAAATTGTGCGTATGCGAAATTAAATTTCCGGAAATACATTCTAGTGATAAAATTAGCTGTTTGTTTTGAAATATGTCAAGTCTGTTGTCTTTCAGTAAGGAGCTAAGGATATGGCTCCACATACTTTATATATTACGGAATTTTAAGAAAGCATAAATACTAGGCGAACGGTAGATTCTACCGTCTGTCTTACTTGTGTAATGCAAATTACTTTATAATTATTTTTTCTATTTCAATACTTATAAAAACATAATATTTGTCCATTAATATGTCATCTATGGTAAAAAAAAATATATGTTTAGCGAGATATGTCTATGTAGATATTAAAGCAAAGTTTGGAGTTTTTTTAATTATGGAAATTATAAATATGCATCGGAAAGACCATAGGAAGCTATCACAAATACTCTTGCGTAGTGCATGACAAAATCACGACGACTTCAGTCACATATTATTTAGATATTTATATAAGAAATTAAAAAAAAACATAATACCAAGGAGAACAGTTGAACAGTTGAACAGTTTAGATGATAAAAGTGGTAAGTAACACAATCAACATTTTGATTAAAATGAGCTCAAAGGTTGAAGTATTTTTTTGCCTTTATTCACAAATGTTTCCTTTATCAAATAGTAATTTAACAGATGATAGAGGATTATTGATTAAGTTCAATCGTATGATTAACTCGCTGTTTTTAATTTGGTCACATAACACCTTTATCACCTGATCTCTACAGTTCTCCCTTTGTGCTTCTGATTTTTACCACTTGATATCTGGAAATGATTATAATATTTTCAACTGGAAGCAGTGTCAAACATCACTCATGTTTAAGACATACAGATGAATATTTGAATTAGGAAATATTTATAAAAAATTGTCTTGCTGGAAATTTTAAAATACTTAAGCTAAGGGGATTACTCACATTTGACAATCCAAACATCGTTCTTGATGTCTTTGAAATGTTTGTCTCCTTTGAAAATCTCATGCTGCAGTAAATCTTTAATACTTGGACGTTTTGGAGGATTTATATTAAGGCATCCTCTAATAAAATCTCGAATTTTACAAAGTACATCCCTTCTCACTTCTGACATAAGGAAGACATTTTTACAAAGAATCTCGAAATTGTTTTTCTGAAAATGGAAATCAGGAATTAATATATAATTATTTCAAACAGATTTTAATGTGTTGAAGCTTTATTTAAAATGCGAAGTTCTCAATATAATTACTCTAACGATTGTATTGACCATCTACCTGAACTCACTTTAAAGGTGAATAACTTGGTTGAACGCTCAAATAGTATTCAACAATAGCCTGATTGGACATTGGCTGAAATTCGATATAAAAAGGGTAAAAGTAAATAAAGATTAAGTGTTTTATTGAAGCTCTTGTGTTTCAACGAGATTTGAGGTAGATGATGAATACTAGCAGAAAAAAATTCAGGCACTGCGAAAGTTATACGAAATGAAGTACGAGTATATTTCAATCTATCCCTGATAATTAGAATTCATCTAATAAAATATGTATTCAAAATATTTTTGCGTTTCAAAAATCAAGGCATCTTTTAAAGTATTAAAAGAAAATTTCAAGCAGTAAATGAAATTTACAGGCGACAATTTTATGTTAATTGACGAATATTTGTTTCTTTTTTGTCCGTTACAGGATGTAAAATATGCAATTGAAGAAAGTTGTGATAAAAGTTGCTGACATTGCAGTCGAACCTGCTTTCATAGTGATACTAGTTGAGCACGCTATTCACTGAGCTACAGTTGTTCAGAAGTGAAACACGTCTAAGTAAATATATTTTTTTCAGATGAGTAGGGCTTGGTAAATCTTTTTAATAAGCTTTGAATTTTGAACTTAATCTTGGGAAGAATTCGTCTTCAATGAGATTGTGGATAGGTTTTTAATACTTTAGATGATAAAAATATGAATTATAAATATTTTTACGCAGATTGCTAGATGTAAAATTTGAATATTATATATTTATTCGATAGGAATCTTGTTTTTCTTTTTTTTGCGTAAATCCATTTTTTTTCATTTAATAGTTAAATTAAAATATGTTTTAAATGTGTTAATTAAAAAATTATTTTAAAAGGGAATGTTTTTTTATAAACAGCTTTATAAATTCAATTTTATTTAACTTTATTCAACTTATTCGACTTTTAAAACATAAATTGTAAGTATTTTTGAAAGAATGAGAAAAGTAATTGTTATTTATTTTTAAATTCAAAAACTTTTTTTTTCTTTTCTATTGAAGTTTAAAACCTTAATTTGTATAGCTTTTGATTTTTCATTTTAAAAATAATTTGTGACTTTAGTATTAAGGGGTCATGGCACTCTTAAAATTGGAGAAAATTTTAAAAAAAAGACCATTTTCAACATTTAATATCTTAAAGTGTATTTGATTTTAAGACACAATTACAATTGGCTTAAAAGACACTTGTATGCTCTTTCATTTCATGTATTTACAAAATTGCAAGACACAGAGTTTGCATTTACAAGGGGCTCCAAACTGCCAGACATTTGATGAGCAGAAAATTGGCATAACAGCTTTCGCGCTCGATTACAAAAAAAATATTGTAACTAGAATGAAAATTTTGATGCCTACATATACGACAGATCATGAAAATTATCCTGAATCTAAATAAATCTGTATTTAAAGCATTTTTATATTTTTAATTTAAGCTGTATTTAGTTAATGCAAAATTTAGAAAATTTCGACCGTATAATCACATAAAAATATTGTTTATGAATAATAAAAAGGAAATTTTAGGTTCAGTTTATACAAACTCGCATGAAACATATGTTTTGCAAATTTCATGGGAAAATATTCAGAAGTTTTTGAGACATCGTGCGCGTTATGCAAAAAAGCATCATTTGTAGAAAAATGACTTCAAAAGATTCGTAAACGCCGCTTCAACTATTGAACTTGTATAAATCTAAAAGCCATAACTTCTGTTCTAATAGGATTTTCAAGGAAACACTTATATGAAAATGTTCAGAAAAGATAAGAGTTCAACATCTAAAAAAAAAAAAATTAAAGTTTCGAAAATTTTAAAGCTTTAACAGTCCTGAGAATCCTTAGTAGAATACTTGCGTGCTAGGAATAATCGGAATTTCACCCTCTTTTCAATCTTTCGAGAAAAATTCACTGATAAAATATGTTTTCTACGATAGAGGAAATTATTTGTTAAACATTAAAGAATAATGTAGTATATATTGACGAGTTTTTCCGACAGTGTATTGTGTCGCGTTTTCATGTTACAATATCTCCATGACTATTTGTTACGAAACTATAATTAAGTCTGTTATGGTATGTAGAAATTTGCGCATAAATAGAAAAAATAAGTGCATAAAATAGACACAATAAGTATATAAATGTAAAATCAATACCAACCACTAAAACGTTGAAGATTTTTGGATACAGATGTTCTGTCCAGCTAGGTTGTATATACTCCAAGCTGTCTGATGAACAAATGGCTAGTTTCGTAAATAATTCTAAACACAGCATACCCATCGTATAGATGTCGTACTTAAATCCGTTTACAATGACTTTACGTCCATATGTAGTTCCCAGACCTTCCGGGGGGCGATACATTCGTGGTGATATATAGCTAAGAAAAAAGGTTAAAATGTATACAATTAGGGATTATCATTTTTAAATCATTTTTGTTAATGTCGTAATTATAATATATATACATTTAGGCTCAAATTCAACATCACACGAAACACATAACTTGATGGCAATTTTGGCAACTATTTTTACGTTTTCAGAAATATTGAGTGTCTCAAAAGTTCGGTACGCAAGTGAAAGACACTAAATAAAGATGTGTAGGTTGGAGAAACATGCGGTTTGCAGATAAGTATTTATTGCGGTACGGGATTATGTATGACACCAACAACAAAAAATTAGTTCAAAATCTTGACAATAGAGGGCACCACTTCAGATAATTCCATAGAATAATTCCATACTGCTTACAGAACGCAAGATTTGAATACAAAAAAGTGTATATTCAGTATTCTCTAATCTTTTGTATAAAAATCTTAGGTTTTGTTAGAAATATAGAATTATATGCAGTAGCGCCGTCTATTGTCATGATTTCTAACTAATTTTTTTGTGTGTGTAATTAAAAATATCGTAATACACTGTATATTTATCTGCAAACTGGTAGTCTTTCCGACTTATAAATCTTTTTTCTTTAATCGCGTTTTACTTTCGCACGGAACTTTCGAAACTCCCGGTAGGAATAACCTTCATCGCTCTCACTATGAGAAAATAGCCGTATTTAAACGGGTGTTTGTATGTGAAATTTCGATCTTTAAACTTAACATTTCTATTTTGAATAGTAATCGCAAATTTTCCGTTAATAAACGAATAATTCTTTATCTAAAGTCGTTGAAAGTTCAAAAAGTAAATGTTTTTTTCCAGACTATACAAAGAGGAAGTGTTTGTTCCTTTTAGATTGTTTGAAAATGAAAATTTCCAGTTAAATTTCTGTAATTGGAGATTTGGGCTATAAATAAGCGATTGGGTATAGCCAGTTTGTGTAGGAGGCAGGGCAATCATGCTCAATAGGCGAGTTCCCAGGTTCGAATGAAAAGGAATTCATGACGATAAAAAACACGTGTGATACTTTTCAATTCAGCTCCGTGTAATTATGCATAAGTATAAATAAATTGTATATTGATTTTTTTTAAATATTGCTCCTTTGCCAAAATTTATCATTAATAACAGACGTTTTCCGTCATTATTGTGGAAAAATGCCATCATCAAAATAGGTTTTTTTGGAAACACAGAGAATATATGGAAACTTTTCTGCCAATATATATTCCGATATAGAGGGTGTTCAAAAGATCATGTCAAAATGGCACGTGTGTGTATGTCAGGTCATGAGAAGCAAGAATTGCATAGGTCAGGGTCGGAAACGTGATCGTGGCGGTGCGATTACATCGTGACCTGACACAAACAAAACATAACAAACGGTGTAAAAAGTCCTTTATGTTACAAAAAACGTAACCGAAGTACAAAATAGAAATGTAAATGTTACAACTCAAATGAAGTACTAAAAATGTTCCCCATTAGCAGTGATGTATGTTTCATATTGGCGCCGCATGAAATCGAGAACACCTTCCCAACGACACTGTACCGTGGCCACGCGATTCCCGGTCATAAACCTCCTGGATTTCTACCTCTGGGGATATCTTCAGTCTCTGGTGCAAGAAACGCCCGTTCCATCGTCTATGGATCTCGTGGCACGGATCGCTGATGTGGAGGGACGTGTCGGGAGTCTCGTAGCCAATTGAAAGTTGTTCGCGATTCCATGCGGTGCCAATGTGAATAATAATAAAATATGCCCATGAAAAATAATAAAATATGCCCAATCACCGCCATCACGGATAATTGGACATATTTGGAGCACTTGTTATGAGTTGTACCATTTTTCATTTGTATTTTGTACTTCGATTAAGAATTTTGTAAAGTAAAGTTATTTTTACTCCGTTTGTTATATTTTCTTTGAGTCACGGTAACGATGCAATTCCACCGCACTATCGCGTTTCCGACTCCCGGCTCCTATGTAATTTTTGCTCCTCATGATGACACACCCACACGTGCCATTTGGACATGACATTTCTAACCACCCTGTATATATATATATATATATTTATTTATTTATTCTTTTTATGCATTCACCTTTCTGTTAATATGTTAATATCTACCTTTCGCATAATTTAAATTTTATGATTTTTTAATACTTCTTTTATAAGTGATTGGATCTAGTTTTTAATAAATTCATTAGTGATTAGTTAATTTAATCATTGTTGATCCAAATTTAATATATATAATATCTGTATCACGTCTTGACACTCAATTTATAAATTTTATTTAAAAATGATGATGTAATTGTAATATTCTATAATGGTTATATATATATATATATATATATATATATATATTTCACAGTGTACTTAGTGAAATAAAAATTAAATTATTCTTATATACTATAATATAATTTTCTGTTAAACGACATTTATCTAACAGAAATCCTGTCATATTTTTTTTTTCTTTTTGTTCGAATTTGAAATATACAGAATAATATTATAAAAGTGGGAAAATATTTAATACCATTTTTCTAATTGAAAAAAAAAATTAATCTTTCTAAAAACAGCACTGATAATAATGTATTATTTAAAACCTTTTTTAAAATCAAATATCAGTTTATAATTACAGTCTTGTTCATAATGTTCAAAACATTTAAAATATTAACTCATTTGTTCTCATTTCGAATTAAAAACTATTTTAATATATTACGTTTACTATTATGTTCATTTTCGACATCACCTTTTGAGCCGATTTGATGAGTCGAGATTTTCTGTTTTGAATAGGGGATGAGACTGATTTCAATGGGAATTGATTCACTTAACGTAGCGTATATCCTTTTACAGTTTTTAGTGCACATTTCACCGTGAGGGACGCGTTCTTACCTCGGGTTTTATAGGCAGATAACAACAGGCCTTGCCTCATTCAGATTGGTTTTTGATTGTCCTACACGTTTTAGTTTCACCTCCAACCGCCAGAAGTGCATTTTTATCTCGAGTTCTGTAGGACAGATTTCAGAGGCATTTGGCTCATTCTATACTTGGTATCCGATAGTCTACGATGCCCCAAATACTAGTGAGACATGCGACAAAAACCGTTAGACAGTTGACAAATTCTGATATGCAAACCATTTCTTCTTTGTTAACCGGTCAAAATTTTCTTCTGAGCTACGCTTTTTTGTCGCATATGTCACTTATATTTAGTTGGCCTTATAGCTTTTATTTCCACCTAACAGCGTCTTTACCTGGCGCATCCTTTTATCGGGTTCTATGGTCCCGATTTCAACAGATTTTGACTCATTCGACTTAATTTTCGACATTTTACAGTTTTTAATTCTACCATTCCCTGCCAGCGGGCGCAATCTTTTTTCGGATTCTACGGGCCCGATTTCAATGGGATTTGGCTATTTGATATTGATTTTCGATTGTCCCACAGGTTTTAGTTTCATCTACCACCGCCAGAGTGATTCTTATCTCTGTCTTTATGGGACTGATTTCAACGGAATTAATTTATTTTAAGTTAGCTTACAATTCTCATCAGATTTTCTGGCACGTGAGCATCACTCATGCTATACGGTGTCGCAGGTTTATCTGGAAAGATGTTTCCTTGATCTACACTGCGTAGTAACAAGTGTACGCTACCGAAGGAAGCGGGGGCCAATCCTACAGCTTCAATTGCGCTCAATTTAAAAATCGAAAATTCCCCGTAGTTTCGTAATTACGATCAATTTCAATAGCGACATTTTCAGCACATCAACATACAAAAACAAGTGAAAATTAAATATTAAAAACTACAGGAGTAAGGTTCGATTATAATAAATTTACTATCTAAATATACAAAATCGGATCGTAAAATTCAGTTAATATCAAATAATATAGAAAAATTACTTACATTATGTTGACAAATTTTTCAAGAAATTTATGAGTACCAGATCTTTAATAATTTTAATTTTAAGACTCAAATGTAAAAATATTTTGTATACAGGATGTAAAAAAAAAACAAGTACTCTTTTATGGAGGTTTTTTATGTCAAACGGTAGACTGTAAAGTTCACTTTTCACAGTATTTAATTAAAAATTCACAAGAAAATGTCTGCTTTTGGACTACAGCACTCACTCGTTGAGTTCCACAAGCTCAACTGGTGAAAAAGAGAAAAATCAATAATAATATCCCTACATAGAGGAAAGAACAGAGTACGTGTTCTACTTATCCCTGCGCAGTGGGAAAAGGGCTAATATTCAGCCTTCATTTTAGCACAACTGAAATATATGCAATTAAGAATTAAACAAGTACAAAACGAGATTGAAGGATTTCATAAGTCTTAAAAGCAATATAGTAAGCTACGGTTAATATTAATCTAGGTTGCCATAAATAACAGTTATTTGCCAAAATTTTGCCCTTTTTTTCGACAGGTTTATTTTTTCATATTTTCGCGTAATCACAAACACTTCAGTAAAAAAATTAAAAGATATTTTTACATTACATATTTAACTCAAAATCAAATGTAACTAACTTATCTGTCGGACCATCAGTCCGGGTTAGAGATCCAAAATCACAAATCAGGGAGGTGTCCGAATCACTTATAAGAATGTTTGACAATTTCAAGTCTAAATGGCAGAGGTTTGCCTTGTGTAAGTATTCTACGCCACTGCATATGCCCTGCAGCCAAGATATCGATCTATCGATGCCTTTCTTGTCCTTAGCTAGTTGATGTCCTTCTACTATTTCTTGCAACGATATGGGATGAATCGGTGTTATAAATACGTAACTATATGCTAGGGAAATATGTTCCACACTCAAGAGAGGTAAGAGATTTTCGTGATTAAGTGAAGGCCAAATATCTTTTTCGGAATTTGATACATATTCTTGCAGAACAATTTTAGCAGCGATGTTACATTCCAATAACGGATCTTTGAATTCCAACACAGTTCCGAATGATCCTGAACCTATTTCTTTTATGAATTCAAATAGATGATGAGTTTTCAAATATTCCATTGTTGACATAATAGCGTCAACTCTATAGTCATGCATCGTGATGACATTTTCCTTCAGTTTTTTGCGAGCTATCTCCATAATCAGAGAAAATATAAAGCAATTTCTAAAAGTTGAATTACTTTTAAACGCTAACAAAACACAAAATCAAACTTTGGAAACTTAACGAAAAATATTTAAAATTAGCCTTGAAAAAGCAGCAAAAAGATTTGCAAAATTAATCAAAGTGGCTTATTTCTAAGATTTTCGTCGAACAATGATTTTCAACAATCAAGATAGTGCTAAAAAATCTGTATTATTGTCGTGCATTGTTGACATTGTATTATTCGCAAAATACTTTGTTTCTTGATTGGACATTGTTATAAAAAGGAGAAATTTTAATAGAAAATAAAATGCGGATGCAAAAGTGTTTCTTTAAAATGATGCATAAACAACCGTGATTTTTAACAATCAGGAGAGTGAACGATTTTTTTTTTTTTTTTTTTTTTTTTTTTTTTTTTTTTTTTGTATGATTGAGACGTATTGTTGACAATTTTTGTAAAAACATTACGAATCGAAACTCGTCGAATTGGACGAATGAAAACGTTTAAAAGAACTGATTGATTGAATTTATAAAAAAATAACAAAAATAATTACAAATTAATCAATATTATGTTGGCTAGTCTAACAAATATTATTTTCAACTAAGGTTTAATTTCAGGTTTTCAAATTATTGAAAAATTAAAATTTATTCGTATACTTAATCAGTAACATGCAATTAAAGTAATGAAATTATGAAGTTATTAATTGAGGCTTTGTTCTTCGGTATTACGCAATGAAAAATCAACGGAAATTGCGCCACTATAACACAATTATAATGTTTGTTTTCAACGAAATCTAAAGATAACATCTTTTTCGCCATCGTAAAATTTACATGCATACTTTTCTTATTCACTATTTTAAAGATATTTTAACATGCATTAGATTATTAATAACTATTGTCCTGAACTTGATGTCACGTTTGCCACCTATATTTTTTCATGTAAACTTTAGACCTCTTTACTTGAGGTTCTAATCCGGGTGCCGGCGAAATCCCGAAATTTACTTTTAGACGCAGTCGTAGTAAAATATTTAATTATACATCAAATAAAATACTCATTTCATGTTTACTATGACAAAATTTTCACTCATTGAAGATTAGTGTCTCAATCTCAGTATCAGCGGGATGAGAAAAAAGATTGAAATATAATAGCCTTATAAGTAAAATTGCGTTATTTTACGTTGTGATGTCATTTTCTGTTCAAAAGTTTCAAAAAAGTTATTTTTAACTGCAATACGAAAATGGCATTCATAATGATATGGTTCGAATTTTGTTTATTATTTTTCTATTAACCTAAAGTTAAGGAGAGAAGGGACCTTTAAAATCATTTTTTTCATTTTCTTTTTGTAAATTTCACTTTAAATATTATTCACGGGTACACTATATGCATTATGGCATACATTTAACATGAAAAAAAATGGAATTTTCCGTAATATTTTAGATTTTACGGAGAACATTTCAAAATGTCTCATGCGCATTCCACATCAATGAAAATAAACAATATTTCTAATACAAGTTTTATTTATATTTATATAAAAAAAAACTGTGCATCGAATTTTATATATTTGAATGTAAAAGTAAGGAAAAAAAATTCTAAAATTTTTGAAATTTTGACCAGCAACAAGGCTCAAAATTTCAAAATTTTAAGAAAATATGCATGCAAAATTCTGCCAAGCATAAATGTTTATTTTATGTAAATGGGGAATTTTTCTCAAAAAAAGCTTGATTTGGTGAAAAAAAATGAGTTTCAATTAGTTAAACGTTTTTTATAGTGGTAAATTGAAACCTGAAAATTTACTCTTTTGAGTAGAAACGGAGTTGGGGACTTTTTCGGTAAAAAACACTAGTTTGGGGAATATTTTAGAAAATTTGGGGAAATTGACTTTCGACTATCCGGCAACACTGCTCATTATCCCGTAGTTTTCAAAAATATCTGTAAAATTAATTATTTAAATTTTCCAAGGTTAACATATTATTACGCAAACAATAGTTTAATTAAAGAGACAAACGGATTCCTATTATCTATATTACAGTTAATTTTCTGTTTAAGAAAATATATTATTTATCATTCCCGCATGAGCTAAGGAATACAAGTTTAAAAGCTATTTATGTGTATGCTAATCTTATCCAAGTGCGTAATATATGAAATTCTTACCTCTTTCCAATAAAGCTATTCCTCCAAGAAATTTTAATTAAATAATTTCTTAATAAATCCTTCTCTACTATTAAATATGCTAATGACTTATTGCTAACAATATTGCTAATGGCATTGTTCGATTAATTTGTTAATATATATCTTGATTTGGGAAAAATAAATAAGTAAATAAATAAATGTATTGAATTGCCTCAAGATTATATTTAATGAATGAATAACCACGTGTCTTTTTAAAATTTAATAAAGAAATGATTTAAATCTTCCAAACGTAAAATATCCCCAAGCAAATAACGGTTTTAATAAATATCCAGATAGATTCCAGTTATTTACAGTACAGTGATCTTTCTCTTTAATTATTAACATTACGAATAACTATTCCCTACTATATTATGATTTTATATTAATATCTTTCAATTTAGCAATAATAGTCGACAGTTTGTAAATATAAATGTCCTTTCGAAAAACAAAATCTAGAATTACATTAAAGAGAACATAAAACAAATTTATAACCACGCGTCATTTATAATTTTTATCATTGAAATCCTATAAATATCCCAGATGTAAAATATCGTAAAGCAAACAAAAGTTTAATTACATATTCTGATGCATTCCAGCTGCTTGCGGTAAAAATATCTTTCTTTTTAAGAAAAAGTGATAATAGTTATTCGATTCCCTTTTTTGACTTTAATTTTTTTCTGCGCAAAGCTTGCACTTCTTCCCTCCGGCTATTAAATCGTTTAGTAAATTTGTCTTAATCCATTTTATCACGCTCTATTTTAATCACTGTTTTTCACCTTAGATAAATAATTAGTACTTGCAGTACTAAAATAAAATATTTAAACTATTTTTTTATCAAATACATCATTATTCAGACTTTTTTCTTACTTCTTCCATCTTTACAAGAAGAAAGTATTAGATTCGTGAAAAATTTCGACTTCTGTTTTTCGATGTATTTATACGGTTTAGAAGGTCCTGAACACAATTTGATGGTTAATTATTAAAATGCTACTTGGCACAGCATAATAACAATTTAGAAACAACGTTAAAAAGGCCAGAATATGTAAACATTCAGCAGACTAGTTTCGGTACCATATAGGTAGCATTGAGCTGTTTATATATTATAGTGTTTTTAATGTTGTTTTTAAATTTATACAATTTGATGTTTTATTGAAAATGTCTTTTCGTAACTTTCGGCACACAATCGGACCGCAGCCGGCAGTGTCGGTTAAGTGTTACCATCGGCACAGTAGTTTCGGTGAAGTGTCGGCAGCATATCTGCAACTGAAACTTAAGAAGCTGTTTTTCCGACCACCGGTAACCATAATCGCTCATCTTTAGGTTACATATCGGCAAGCGACTGACATTGGCCAGTGACACGGGACCGAAATTTGATTTCTGATAGTGGTCCGACTAGATTTGTTAACATCGATCCGAATTCGGAATTTTTGTCTTAGCCGACATGTTTTTTCATTTTCTTAATATTTTGAGTTTTGATAAGAGAAATATTTGAAATATAATTTGAAACTTATTTCATATAAAATTCTAACAGTGATAAACAGAAAAATTGTCAAAAATAGCCTATATATATTTATTTTAAGAAAAGATTTTTGAATTCATTTTAAAAAGGACTTACAATTATTTGAATCATTTAAATATTTTTTTAATCACTCCTTAAATTTATTATTCATCGTAGAATGACAGCGTAGAATTCAACGTATCACTCTTAATAGTAGAAAGAAAAAAACTTCATAAGTTAATTCAACTTATATAATTTATATGTTCATTTTAAAAGTAATAGATAACCCCAGTAGCAAGAGATATCGGCTAAATTTCGGCCTAATACCAGAATTGTCGGCAAATGATGAGTAGTCGAATGGAAAACTTCACATAATATCGTCTGAACAAAATCTTGCGATTTATCTATACAATGTCATGAGAAAACGTCGGCAGGAAATCGTATTATTACGATAAGTCAATTAATCGGACTTTATTCTTATGCATGTAATCGGCCGGCAATCGGAAAGTAATGAAAAACGAACCTTTTTACTGAGGTGTTATTGTTTGTTTCCGCTGTATAGATACCCCCTGCAGTGATGATAGGGGATGTGTTTCACGTGAATAAACTGTCCAATGCCCTGCAATATCTTATCTCCCTCCCGCTCAAAATACGTTTTCACGTTTCAAGGACATCATTTCTAAATGGACAATCGGAAGAATATAGAAGAAGGGAAGAAGGGAAGAAAATACCTTCCAAGAAATGTTCTTTGGTGAGAATACATTATTATTTACAAATCAATAAACTTAAATCTCTTTAAAACTTACAGATAGCAGGTCAATTAGTGTAAGGGTAAACTAACAATTTAAAAGCGTTTGTTTGTTCTTTATTTCTTTTTTTTCAATAATAACGTATAGACATTCATATTTAAAATTATACTTAATGAAATTATTAGAGATATTTGCTGTTTTGTTGATTTAGATAACTAAATTAAAAATTATAAGATCTGAAATTTAGATTATATCAGATAATATCTGAAATTTAGACTATTACAACAATAAACTATTTGCTCTAAATATATTTTCTTAGTTATGAATTAGAAAGTTTTGATTTAAAAATTAATTTATTTAGAAATACTTCAAGTAAAGTTATTGTATAAATTGCAATGAAGTTGATCATCTTTTTTTTCCCCAAAAAAGTAAAAAAAAAAATAATAATAATTTTATACCTTTTAAAAGTTTTTAAAAATGTCTGAACATTTTTTTTTAATTAAAATTATTATTAGATAAATAAATTGAAAATTATAAGATCTAAATCAGAAATTTAGACTATTAAAACAACAAACTATTGCTTCTGAATGTATTTTTTTAATTATGAATTAGAAATTTCTGATTTAAAATTTAATTTAATTAGAAATTGTTCAGATAATGTTATTGTATAAATTATAAAGAAGATTATCATCCTTCCCCCCCCCCCCCCTAGATAATGAGAAATATAATTTTATACATTTAAAAAGTTAAAAAAAGGTGACTGAACATTTTTTTAAATTAAAATAATTATTAGATGGATAAATTGAAAATTATAAGATCTGAAATTTAGATTATATCAGGATAATGTCTGAAATTGTCTGATAATGTCTGAAACTATTACAACAACAAACTATTTGCTCTAAATGATTGTTTCGTAGTTGTGAATTAGAAATTTCTGATTAAAAAATTAATTTATTTAAAAATAATTCAGACAATGTATTGTATAAATTATAAATAAGTTTATTAACTTTTTTTTTGAAATACTGATAAATTTTATTTTATACCTTTTTAAAAGTTAAAAAATGACTGAACAATTTTTTTAATTAAAATAATTATTGGATAAATAAATTGAAAATTATAAGATTTGAAATTTAAATTATATCAGGATAATGTCTGAAATTTAGACTATTACAACAACAAAATATTTGCTCTAAATGTATTTTCTTAGTTACGAATTAGAAATTTCTGATTAAAAATTTAATTTATTTGAGAAAAAAAATCAGATAATGTTATTGTATAAATTATAAAAAAGTTGATCTTCTTCCTTTTTTTTTTTTTTTTTTTTTTTTTTTTTTTTTTTCTCTCCAGATAGTGATAAATTTCATTTTATAGCTTTTAAAAGTAAAAAAAAAAAAAAAAAGACTGAAATTTTCTTTAAATTAAAATAATTATTTAGATATTGAAAAAAAGAAAAAAAGAAATTTTTTCCATACATAACCAAAATTTAATGAGACGCTTTAAATGATGGAATTTTCACAGTTAGGACGCAATGTTAAATGAGGATATTTTATATTGTAAGATGCAAAAATTATCAAATTAAAATGTATCAAAGTTCGTTTTAATTCAATTGTTAGACGGAAATATTTTCCTCTATAAAATACAAAAATGTTTTCATATTGAGGGCGTAATTAATTAAAAGGTAAGACATTTTGTTTAATTTAAATTCTAAATATAGCTGATCTTAGGATGAATATTACAGTTAATTATTCTTTGTAAGATACAATAATATTTGTATATCAACAGTGTGAGTCACTTATAAGCAAGAACATAATTTTTAAATTAAATGTAATTTAATTTGTATCTTCAATAGAAAATTAATTGTAATTTTAATTGTAAAATTATTTAACAGCAATATTTTGACTTTAAACAAAACAAGATTTATTACATTTCAATTAGTTACATCCTCGATATGGAAATATTTTTGCATCTTATAGGGGAAAATGTTCCCAATTAACAATATTTATTTTTTGAATTAAAACGAATTGTTTTACGTTGTAAATACTATTTTTGCATCGTACAAATTCTTCCATTCGATATGATTAGCTAATCGGCAAAAGATCATATGATATTGAAATGTACTCGGTAAAAGATTACCAAGTGACAAAATTATTGAAAACTAATACGCAAAGGCTTCAAAACCGACACAATTGTAGTCAGTAGGCGATGCTCGAAGGGTGATTTCCCTTGCGGACAAG
Source organism: Maratus speciosus (assembly GCA_963932465.1). Classification (NCBI taxonomy): domain Eukaryota; kingdom Metazoa; phylum Arthropoda; class Arachnida; order Araneae; family Salticidae; genus Maratus; species Maratus speciosus. Next base: position 637,917,341 of record OZ010788.1, read on the forward strand.
CAGTCATATCTGCCGACCACAGAAAATGAGATCGCCAGGACGAAATATAGTCGAGTTAGGACTTTTGGCGGAAGTTCGGCCAAGGATTATTTGCTGTTTGGGAATTTTCTTATTTTATTTAAAAAACAAAATATTAAAAAGTTTTTAAAAGTAGTTGTTTAATATTAGTACAAGCTATAAAAAACTTTAAAACGCATCAAAATTCCAATTCTTCCGTCTACCATTTACCTACAACGACAAACCATTACTTATCCAATTACCCCATAGAATCTTCTCCTCAACAAAGCTCAGTGGCAGAGTGATTAAAGCGTTTAACTTCTGTTCTGAGATATGCTCTCAGATCGAACCCAGCTCTTCTAATGCCGAAATATGTTACTTTGAAATATTGATAGACATGTATTCCAAGATGGCCCATGTATGGCTCATAGATGGCGCCATCAAAACAGATTTTTTTTTCAATTTATGCTGGCGTCGGGCTGCGGCCGGCATTCGCATAGTTATTTATCGTCTTGCTGATCTTGCCGACACCGGTCCGGCTATCACCCGGGGGACCACAAAAGTGTTGAAACCGATATCGGAAACCTGATATATGAAGTTAACTTGAACTTCCGTCCTAACTGATCTTCCGATTCAGTTAGTCCCTGACATAAATGTGTGCTGATTAATTTTTGGTGTATATTGCCCGACAGGTGGCGCTGCTATGAAGAATTTTTTTACGATTTTCGGATGAGCTATATCTGAAGAACTAATGCACTGATTTTCTTAAAACTCCATATTCAGTTAGTACTTGATATAATTTCGAGCTGATATAATTTTAACTTTTTGGTGTAAATCGCACAACAGGTGGCGCTGCTAGGCTCCATTATTCATGGTTATCGCAATAGCTCTACCTCAAGAACAAGTGCACGAATTTTCATCAAATTTCTGATTCAATAACTCCGTGATATAAATTAGTTATGTTAAGTTTTTGTGTAAATCACCCAACAGGTGGTTCTGCTATGCAGAATTTTTCACGATTTCAGCGACATCTATATCTCAAAAACTAATGCATGAATTTTCACCAAACTTCAGATTCAGTTAGTACCTGATATATGTTGGTTCTGAATAGTTTTTGATGTAAATCGCCCAACAGGTAGCACTGTAATGCTTTGCTATTTCCGCAATATTTCTATCTCAAAAACTAATGCACGGATTTTCATCGAACTTCAGATGTGGTTGACATAAATTTTTGCTGATTAGATTTTGGTATAAATCACATAACTGGTGGCGCTGAGATGCTATATTTTTCAGCAAGTATTAACATGAAAGAAGTAGAAGAAAGTTTTGGGATTGTCACATCAGACTAGTTTATCCATTTCCGGCACAGGCAAATTTTGTTGTAAAATGATGAAATCATCGACTGACACCGGAATTTACATACGACTTTTTTAGAAATTAAAAAATTGTTACATTACACTTTTATTGTTAATGCAGAATTTTATTAAAATATTCTTGGTGCCGTTTGTAAGTTTGGAAATAAAATTAGGTATTCCGACCCGGGCACGCTGTGCCGGTAAGGATTAAGACATAATTTTAAAATGTTCATACATCTTATTTATATGAAATCCAAGTCTCTGTGTGTCCCTCACAACTCCGGTTTGACCGCTTCATTGAATGAGTAATTGTTGAAAAATGCTAATTGCTGGGTTGTTACAATAGTGCCAAAGTTGACCAACTTGGCAAAATATCGCCAGATTTGGCGAGAAAAATAAGTTGTTATATATGAAGCCAGCAACTAAGTTATCCCGTTGACCAAAAATCTATCGCCAAACTATAATATTAAATACCAATAATGTTGGTCGACGGGATAACAAAGTAGTACTTTAAAAACTATAGTACAAAACAGATTATAATTTTTAAAAAGAAAGTAAAAATAAATAAACAATTTATTAATAAATAAGCAACAATAGCTGGTTTACCATATCGGGCAAAATAACACGATTTTGGCGGCAGTTTGGAACCCCGGTGCATATGACATCTGTGCCGTAATTTGTATATAAAGAAATATTATATATATTTAGTATTGAATGTTTTTATGTATACAAATACATATATAAATAAAAATGAAAGTTCATTACATTTGTTTTCATAGCTGTTTATATATTTTGGCAACATATCCCACTTTCTGAAGCCCGAATTGCGCCAAGCTTTATAAAAAAATGCAAAGTGTCCAATAGTGAAAAAATACCTAAATAATTAATTAATCAGTTATTAATTATTGCACAACAAACGTAATGTTAAGTACGTAACAAACACGTTCAAGTGATTTTTAATTCGGAGTTTTATTTGTATTTTTATTAATCTTTGACTAATTTATTTGTTCTTTCGTTATTCAAAATAAAAACTATGTCAATTTGTATAATTTGGAGAGTAGTTTGGTGATTTAAATAATGGCGCCGATGTCATATTGGCGCGATTTTTTTCTGACGCCAATGTCATATACGCAACGGGTACTTAACAAGCGCCAACGTGTCGTTATTTTGCTTGCTATGGTAATCCGGATGTTGTTGTTTATGCTGTCGATGTTTTCGCCAAATTCGCATCGGAAAAAAACGCTCCAATATATATATGTATACCAATATAGTATATGACATCTGTGTCAATAAAAGATTTGTTTTCATAGCTGGCGGTACTATTTAATTATCCCGTCGACCAATTTCGCCAAATTATATAAATCGTCAAATCACTCACCAAATTATAAAAATTGACATAATTTTTATTTTAAAGAACGAAAGAACCAATAAATTAGTATAACATTAATAAAAATACAAATAAAACGTCAAAATAAAAATCATTTGATGACGTAAGCACGTGTAACTTGACTAAAGTCAAGCGAATGTGACATTTATCATCAACCATTATTGGGTTTAATCTTATAGTATGGCGACAGAGTTTTGGTCGACGGTATAACCAAGTAGTACCATTTTGGCAACATATCTCGGCACACATGTCATATACGCACCATATAGGTACGATTTTTTTCTGGCGCCAATGTCATATACGAAACGGATAGTTAACTGGCGCCAAAGTGTCGTTATTTTGGCTTGATATTGTAACCCGGGTATTGTCGTTTATGGTGGTGATGTTTTCGCCAAATTGGCATCAGAAAAAAATCGCGCCAATATGGTGCTTATTATACATCTGTCCCCATATCTCACTTTCTGAAGACCAAATTCCGCCAAATAATGGAAAAGTACCTAAATAAATAATTAATAGAAATAACCAATTATATAAACAAACACATTTTATTTCAAGGGGGAAGAGTTCCATATTGTGTGCTGGTTTTTTTTTTTTTTTTTTTTTTTTTTTTTTGGCATTAAATGAGTCGATGTGGTTGCGATCTTCAGCCTTTGGGGTTTCTTTTTTTCTGGAATGGACTTTATTCATATGTTTTTTGGTGCAATTTTTTGCATTTAGCATTTTTTTTCTCGGAAAAAATTATAACTTTTGTTTTAATTTGACATATATAATAAATATATAAAATTATATATAAGTACATGTTATTTATTTATAAGTGTATATATTATGTATGTATAAGGCATATCTCTATATGTAAATATATACATAAAAATAAAACTATCAGTATAAACATCAAATTTTTTTAACATGTGACATATATAACATTTATTAAATATATATATGTTTATAAATATTTAAAGACCCTGTTTTTTCGCCATCTTGAAAATTTTTATAAGATGCTAAAATGGCTTTTTGGCACCATTTTGGATTAATTCGCCAACCAACACACAATATGGAACTCTTCCCTTTCAAGGCCAAAGCATTGTTTTAGGTAGCTTTCATTACAAAAAGCTACCTATTGCAGCCGTTCGGAGGGAAGCGATTTCAAAAAATTTTGGTATATTTTCATCGATCATGACCCCCAGACCCCGAAACCACCCTTCGTTCAAAAGTTGATATATATATATATATATATATATATATATATATATATATATATATATATCTGACTTTTGTCATACTGTAACTCTCGAATTTATGAACCGATTTGGATGTAATTCGGTATGTACATAGTACATACCAATGTCTCGACCGAGTTCGTTGGCCAGCTTCATCCGCCATTTTGTTTCAAAATGGCGGCCATTTAAAATGTTTTTAAAAATTTTAAATTTGAAATGTGGTACCAAAGAATTGAAAATGGAAAAATATTTTTTTCTTATGTATTTTACCTTTATACAAACATTCCGGAGCAGTTTTTATTTCGTCTATATCTTAAAAAATGGCTGAGTTATAGCATTTTGAATTTCTAGTGTGGCTGACATTTTGAAACGTCCTGAACTTTGTCAAGCGATAAAAGGCGTATTTATGAAGCGATTTGGATGTAACTTCGTTTGTGCATAGTACATACGAATGTCTCGACCGAGTTCGTTGGCTAACTTCATCCGCCATCTTGTTTAAAAATGGCAGCAATTTAAATTTTTAAGAAAAATTTAAATTTGAAATGTGGTACCAAAAAATTCAAAATTGAAAAAATATTTTTTTCTTATGTATTTGACCTTGATACAAAGATTCGGGACCAGTTTTTGTTTCGTCTATATCTTAAAAAATGGCTGAGTTATAGCATTTTGAATTTCTAGCGTGGCTGACATTTTGCAACGTCCTGATATTTGTCACGTGATAACAGGCGTATTTATGAACCGATTTGGATGTACCTTGGTGTGTACATAGTACATACAAATATCTCGACCGAGTTCGTTGGCCAGCTTCATCCGCCATCTTGTTTCAGAATGGCGGTCATTTAAAAAAAAAATAAAAATTAAAATTTAAAATGAGATACCAAAAAATTGAAAAACGAAAAAGATTTTTTTTCGTATGTGTTTGACCTTAATACAAAGATTCCGGAACAGTTTTTGTTTCGTCTATATCTAAAAAAATGGCTGAGTTATTGCATTTTGAATTTCTATTATGGCTGACATTTTAAAACGACCTGATTTTTGTCACGCGATAACAAGCGTATTTATGAACCGATTTGGATGTTACTTGGTCTGTACATAGTACATACCAATGTCTAGACCGAGTTCGTTGGCCAGGTTCATTCGCCATCTTGTTTCAATAGGGTTGCCATTTAAATAAAATTAAATTTAAAATTTAAAATGAGGTATTAAAAAATTGAAAAATGAAAAAGATTTTTTTTATGTGTTTGGCCTTGATACAAAGATTCCGGAGCAGATTTTTTTCTGAAAATTTGTTCTTTTGTTTATATCTTAAAAAATGGTTGAATTATAGCACTTTGAATTTCTAGTATGGCTAACATTTTGAAACGATCTTGTATTTGTCACGCGATAACACACGTATTCGCCTATTTCCATGTAAGAAGGCATGTGGATAGTATACATCAACATCTCAGCCAAATATAAGTTACTTTAAATAAAAGCAGCTTGGATAAAGCTGACTGATTTCGCGAAATTCTCATTCATAATGATTTAGTATTGATAAAAATTAGTATTGAATCTCCTATATTCGGTTTCCACTAAATTGAGGTTCGTGTGTTTGAATAATATAAGTTGGCTTTTTTAAAATAAGGAATTTGAAAGCTACCTTTTCCTCCCAGCACTGGCCGGAAGGACTTTTTAATTTCGATTGAAAAATACACATATCCTACGATAATTTCAAATGAAATTAGGATGACAGCTTAATATCTCATTCCCTAAACCTAAACAAACACAAGAGATTCATTCATCCTAAACAGTAAAAAATATTAAACCATTGAGGTAATCATTCAGAAAGTATGTTCTCCAAAATTAATGAACAATATTCTTATGACGTCATAGTAGGTAAAAAGTTGGCGCTATCGTTTGTTTACGGTTTGAATTCACCAAGATTTTATTTTGCAAGTTCTCTTTGGTACATTACTTTATTGTCATATTTATGAGCTCAGAACAAAAGCTTATTTTGTCATTATTTAATTATTAATTATGAAAAAATTATAAATGCATGATTTGAAAAAATAAAATATTTTTTTTTCTTAATACTAAAAAAGAATTTTGAAGTAAGAGCATGTTTAAATTAAAAAAGTTTAACAGTTTTATTATGTGGTAATATTTAAAATAACTGCATTTATTAGATTTCGGTTAGCAACACCAGGGTCCGATTAAACTTTGAAATTAGTGAAATCGCAATGTCATTTCAGGGCCTTTCTTTTGGAGAAGTTTTTCTTAATTCCACATACATGGAAACTCTTCAGTGTTACAAATATTATTCCTTGGACTGCCATAACATCAGAACGGCCTGCAATTTTACACAAGTTTTAGAAAAATACTTCATATCAGAAATTTTATTAAAAACGGTACTACTTAGTTATGCCGTCGACCAATTTCGCCAAATTATATATATCGCCAAACCACTCGCCAAATTATACAAATTGACATAATTTTTATTTTAAATAACGGAAGAACAAATAAATTAGTATAACATTAATAAAAATACAAAGAAAACGTCGTAATAAAAATCACTTGATGACGTAAACACGTGTAACTTGCTTGACTATGCTTATGACAAGTTGCGGCCAATTTCGTCAACGTTGTAACCAAGATCATGAAGCACGTACGTATAATACCATATAATGTCATTGCATTAAATCGTATATGATAGTTTAATAGTTTTTATCTTACTTATATGTTTAAGTGTGTAATTTATTTATTTTTAAGAATTAACAATCTAAATTCTCCAATATATGAATTTAAAAATTTAAACAAAGATTGAATAGACATGACCGCAAAAAAGCCTCAAATCCGCACAAGACTTGAAACCAAACTGCGCGGATTAGTGGTCTTCTACCGTACATACTTTTTAATAAATGTGTTTCGTTCTTAAAATGTATTATTTTCATCTTTCGCTGAGGAACAAGCGAGAAAAATTCATATTCTTGCACATGAGTTGTATATATATTTTTATACCTAATTTTCCGTCATTTTTGACGGGTTACCTTTCTAGTCTTAATATAATTACTTTCTAATTACTAATTTTATTTAGTTGCTAACATTGGCGTAAATGATTTCTGATATGAAAGACACTTGTTTTTATCACTGATAGCCGAAACGTACCGCAAAGTGATAGAATGTTTCTTCCGTTTTATGCTGTCTTCTGTTTCTGCATTACCTTTATTTTTTGTAAGAAATATATTTAAAATTATTGATCGACAAGTTATGAAATTTTATCGTTAAAATTTTATCGTTTTTAAAGAATCAGAAGTAGAATTGCAAATTAGAAGTACGATTTCTCATCAATTTTAAATTTTAATAAATTGTCTTTTTTAATGTTCACAATACCTAATACGAATATTCTGATTGGCTCACCGGATTGACACAGAATTTGAATGCCCTAGATACGTCTGTCGGTGAATTAAAGTTTTGTTTTAAAAAATTTTTGAGCGAGTACATAATAGTTATTTTTTGTGGTGTCTGTCTCCGATACTGTATAATTCCATTTCCAATATATGGAGCAAGAAGTTTAGTTTCTAATATTTAATTTTTATTTTCTAATATTTAATTAATTTATAAAACCAATTTTAAGAAACGTTAGCAATTTATATAATGAAAAGTTTTAATATTCATTATTTTCATTATTTTATTCAGTTGATAAAATTAATGCAAATGATTTCTGATATAAAAAAATACCGAAGTTTTTCGTACAAGTAATAACAGAAACATATGTTCCTGTATTAAATTTATTTTGTCAAAGAAATGTTAGATTTTTTATGTTTACCGACCGTTTTAATTTTACCGTTTCTGATTTTCAAAGCAACAGAAATATAACTGTATATTACAAAATACGATTTCTCATCCATTTTAAATTTATATTTAATGAAATATAAATTATTGAAAAATGGACCATTCAGTGTTTACCAAATGTGCGCTCGCTACAGAAAGATTTACATCATGCAGGCTGCCTTCTACGAATTACAATATGAACTAATAAAACATAGAAAGGGAAAAAACAAACTAGATTTTATTGATCAGATTGTGATGACGGACTTTGTATAAAGAAGTGTTTTTTCATATTTTATGAGCGAATAAATTTAATACATAAATCGGAAAATAAGGACATGGATACAATCGGGATAAAAGTGTGATGCATAACACAATATGAGAACAGGTCGTTACTTGTATTAACGATGTTAAAAATTTCTATAAAAACACAGAAAAAAAGAGCGAGACTCTTTGAATTTACACTAGTTTTCGGTTAAATGCATTCGACTGAGTTTCTCGATCATTATTTTACAGACATTTCCCTTATCTTATATGTAATACCTTGTAGTGATTTCCATGTCTTTATTTACAAAATATTTTTACCTTTGTAAAAACTTGTAATTCAAAATACACACTTTTAAAATTCTTTTCAATTTTATTAGAAATATAAAAGAAGAAAATTTAGTTTAAAAATTGTTTTTTGTAAATCTTAGAATTATTTAGAAAGGGGAAAATCATCTTCTCGGAGTTAGTTGAGATTTTTATCGACAATCACTTTGCAGTTGTTTCCTGCACCATATGCCAAAAGCTTGGGAATATTAAAAGTAAATTGCGTAGTATTATTTCAAAGCTGTTATTATTATTGCAATGCTATTATTATTACTATTATTTCATTGGTAAATGCGTTATTAAAAAAACATGGTAATCTTCTAAAAACATGTTACACAAAATGAATAAAATAATGAAAATAAATAAAAAAAAAACCACTTTTAAATAATAAATTAAATTTTTTCTGTTTATTTTTCTCTGATTTCTTAATAATTTTTTTTTTATATTAGCGCATTAAAAAATAAATAGTGTGGGACAATTTCAAAAATTTTCTAAAACATTATTGTTGTAAAAAAAATGGATTAGATTCAATTTTTTTCATCCCCCACCCCCCCAAAAAATCCATTGAATTATTTTATTTATTACTTAAAATATTTAAAAATTAAAATTGATAAATATATATATATGTATACATGCTTTATGTATCGGTCTAAAATAAATTAAAATGAACCGTTTACGAAATTTCTAACGAATATATTTGAACCGAAATCTTTGAAAAGCACAAGTACAATAGATTTTTCCTGCATAAAAACATACTCAACACATATAAAGACATACTTTGTACACAATAAATACAGCTCCTATAGCATAGTCAGTAAGGCGTTCTTCCAGTGAAGAGGTATCGGGTTCAAGCCCCAGAACGGATAGAAAAATGTTGCGTAAAAATTAAATGATACAGCTGTTCAAATTTACTCTAAAAATTCAAATTCTTTGAAATTCACTGAAGATTGCGTGATTACCTAGTTTTGAAAACCAACTTGAACTATTATCATGAAAAATAAATTTACAGAGTCTTGTGTATTTTTAATGATGTTAATTTACAGACTCTATTGTAAATTTACCGAATAACTTCTGTGTCATTTAACATAATCTCGGTTTTTCTAGACCTAACCCAAGAGTCTTCTCGTACCCGAAAACGGTTGGATACAAAATTTAATCAAAATCGATTGAAACTTTTTCAGATATAATTATCTTGACCCTGACCCATTATGACCCAAAATGACCCAATAATTGAATTTTCTCGAACATGTGACCTAGCTGAATGGTCTTCTCGTGCCCTAAAATGCAAAATTACAAAATTGCTATAGCCGTTTTCAAGCTAAATTTCACACCCACCCACACGCACACACACACATATACACAATTTTCGCTCGTATTATAATATAAGATAACCGATAGTTCAATTTTGTTCAATAATAACCTCTTTAAAAAACAATTACAAAAATTTAAACACATATTGAAAGGAAGAACGGTGTGCTCATAAGGGAATTTAATGAATGATTTTTAAATCAGTCCTTTATGACGAATCTATTGCTAACATTATTTTAACGTGACTATAGTTTTTCATGGATTATTAGACAAATTACTTAAGGGGATCCGGGACACATTTTAAAATATTTTTTTATTTATTGAGTTAAAATTTTCAATTTTTTTGTTGTGGTTAACCATATCATTTGTAAACAAAATCACACAATAAAACTTCTCATAATTTTTTAAAAAATATTTAAAATTTAAAATTTGTTAAAAAAGTGGGGTAATTTAAAATCGTTATAATTCAAAATATTATTTATAGAATTTGATTTTTTTTTCATTTAACTAAACAGAAATATATAAGTTTTAGTTTAGATTTAGCATTTTTTAAAATATTAATTTTTAAAACAATAAAAAATATTTAAAATAAAAATTACGGAAAAAATGATGTAACTTTTTTTTAAAGCATCATATTTTCAAAAGTAATTTTTTTTTCTAATTTGCTGAATCAAAATTAAAGTAATCTAATTGAAAAAGACATTTTCCAAGTTTGAACCATATATCTTTGAGGGTTTTTGAGTTATAGCAATTTAAATACGAGAAATGGTGAAAAAACCCATCATGAAGAAAACGCATTTTTATAAGAAGTCGTTTGCATGACAACCATTGCTTGAAAGCTAGATTTTGAAAACAAACTAAAACGGAAAAATTATTATGTTCTGTTCTAATAAGGATAGAAACATGATTCAAGAGTCATTTAAGCAGAAAAAAGTGCAGAATATTTTACTGCAATAAAATATTTTTAAAAAATTTGAAGATTTTTGTTTCCCGGAATCCCTTAAATTAGTTAAAAGACAGTGAAAACCCTGATTATCAGGTAGCTTTCTTTACAAAAACCTACCTATTGCAGCCGTTCGGAGGAAAGCGATTTCAAAAAATTTTTGTATATTTTCATCGATCAGACCCCGGACACATCCCCCAGACCCCGAAACCACCTTCCGTTCAAAATTGATATATATATATATATATATATATATATATATATCAATATATATCAATATATATATATATATATATATATATATATATATATACATATATATATATATATATATATATGTATGTATATATCAATATATATATATATATATCTGACCTATGTCACACTGTAACTCTCGTATTTATGAACGTATTTGGATGTAATTCGGTGTGTACATAGTACATACCAATGTCTCGACCGAGTTCGTTGGTCAGCTTCATCCGCCATTTTGTTTCAAAATGGCGGCCATTTAAAAATTAAAAAAAAATTAAAATTTGAAATGTGGTACCAAAAATTTAAAAATGGAAAAATATTTTTTTCTTATGTATTTGACCTTCATACAAAGACTCCGTAGCAGTTTTTGTTTCGTCTATATCTTAAAAAATGGCTGAGTTATAGCATTTTGAATTTCTAGCGAAGCTGACATTTTGAAACGTCCTGAAATTTGTCACGCGATAAAAGGCGTATTTATGAACCGATTTGGATGTAACTTCGTTTATACATAGTACAGACCAATGTCTCGATCGAGTTCGTTGGCCAGCTTCTTCCGCCATTTTGTTTAAAAATGACGGCCATTTAAAATTTTAAGAAAAATTTAAATTAGAAATGTGGTACCAAAAAATTGAAAATTGAAAAAATATTTTTTCTTATGTGTTTGACCTCGATAAAAAGATTCGGGAGCAGTTTTTGTTTTGTCTATATCTTAAAAAATGGCTGAGTTATAGCATTTTGAATTTCTAGTGTGGCTGACATTTTGAAACGCCCTGATTTTTGCCACGTGATAACAGACGTATTTATGAACCGATTTGGATGTACCTTGGTGTGTACATAGTACATACAAATAACTCAACCGAGTTCGTTGGCCAGTTTCATCCGCCATCTTGTTTCAAAATGGTGGCCATTTAAAAAAAAATTAAAAAAAAATTAAATTTAAAATCAGATACCAAAAAATATGAAAATGAAAAAGAGTTTTTTCGTATGTGTTTGACCTTAATACAAAGATTCCGGAACAGATTTTGTTTCGTCTATATCTAAAAAAATGGCTGAGTTATAACATTTTGAATTTCTATTGTGACTGACATTTTAAAACGATCTGATATTTGTCACGCGATAACAGGCGTATTTATGAACCGATTTGAATGTAACTTGGTCTGTACATAGTACATACCAATGTCTTGACCGAGTTCGTTGGCCAGCTTCATTCGCCATCTTGTTTCAAAAGGGTTGCCATTTAAAAAAAATGTAATTTAAAATTTAAAATGAGGTATTAAAAAATTGGAAAATGAAAAAGATTTTTTTTATGTGTTTGGCCTTGATACAAAGATTTTGGAGCAGTTTTTGTTTCTGAAAATCTGTTCTTTTGTTTATATCTTAAAAAGTGGTTGAATTATAGCACTTTGAATTTCTATCATGGCTAACACTTTGAAACGATCTTGTATTTGTCTCGCGATACCACACGTATTCGCCTATTTCGATGGGAGAAGGCATGTGGATAGTATACATCAATATCTCGACCAAGTTCGCTGGCCAGATTCATCAGCCATCTTGTTTCAAAGTGGCGGCCATTAAATTAAAAAATATATATATTTAAAATGAGCTGCAAAAAAATTAGAAATTGAAAAAGGTTTCTTTCTTGAGTATTTGACCTTGATATAAGGATTCAGGAGCATTTTTTGTTTGTCTTTATCTTAAAAAATGGCTCAGATATAGCAGTTTGAATTTCTAATGTGGGTGACATTTTGAAAAATTTGATTTTTTGCCTGCGACAGCACTCGTATATATCAACCGATTCCGATGTGAGTGAGCATGTGCACAGCAATTACTAAGGTCTCGACCAAGTTCACTGGTTAGCCTCATCCACCATGTTGTCTTAAAATGGCAGGCACTTTAAGAAATCGCCGAATTTGGCAGCCAAATATAAGTTACTTTAAATAAAAGCAGCTTGGATAAAGCTGACTAATTTCGCGAAATTCTCATTCATAATGATTTAGTATTGCTAAAAATTAGTATTGAATCTCCTACATTCGGTTTCCACTTAATTGAGCTTCGTGTGTTTGAATAATATAAGTTGGCTTTTTTAAAATAAGGAATATGAAAGCTACCTCTTCCTCCCGGCACTGGCCGGAAGAACTTTTTTATATTCTATTTTGTAACTATAAAATGTAAAAGGTCTTTTATTAAAATATTTTCTAATTAAAAGATTATGATTATTCCTCAAGAAGAAAGAATAATGAAAGCGTTCATAACAGCTAAGAATAATCATTTTTATGTAACGGAATATACATAATTTGTATATAAATGTGTGTGTGTGAGTGTGTATTTGTGTATATATATTTATGTATTTATAATTTTCATCGCATTTTAAAATTTTGCGGAACACAAATACTCCACGTCAGTATAAATCCAAGATGTTTGATGTGTATCTCAACTGTCGAAAGTTTGATGCTGAACTCCTTTGCAATTGCTCTAACTGGTTAGATGTGAGTCACTTTCCAACATGGACCTCAAAATGTCATTATCGAAATTGGATGGCGAGGATCTTCTTTTATGCTGAAATCTCCGGAAAGAAATTCGACAAGGCAATTTCATAGGTCCGACTAATCCATTTCCGAAAGTGTCACATAATTTTTTACGTGTAACCTATGCGTTGCCTTGCTTTCTGGAACTCAAACCAAATACAATGTCTTAAATGCACTTTCTCCACTAACATTTTAATCACTTTCACAACTAAATGATGCAGTATATTGAAAATAGTCCTTTTATATCATACGATAGGTACTTCAAATAATAAAACCCCACATGTCGTATTCTACCAGATTATTTTCAACTGATAGGTAAAATTATCTGCAGGTATTAAAATACGACAAAACGTTTGCAGCAACCTAATAATATATATACATACAGTAATATATAACACGCATTACATTTTGATTTCGATTTCACTATTATAGCCAAGGATACACTTCTTTAAAATTTGCTATTAGAGGATGAATGAACTTTATATGATGCTGCATTTCAATCTCTGGATTTAATACCGCTCATCAATGCGAATAGCTTAATAATAATAAATAAAAATAAAAGAGCACATTTATACTTATACATCTTTCCTTTTACCCTTAAATCAAATATATGGACGTTACAAATTCCTCTTCCGGAACTAATTGCTTATAACACTGCATATTTACAATCATTACGGTTTTAAACTACATTACATTCAACACATTTTTACTAAAAATATCCAGATGCTTCAGATACCTAAAGTTAAAAGTTTTTATAGTGAAAATGTTATTTAAAGTCATGTTTATCGTGCAAATTCACATTTGTTTCGCATCTGGAAGAATAAAATAATAATTTCCTGTAGATGTTTAAGAAAATATAAGATCTTGTAGAATAAAAATCAATATTTATCACAATCTTTGCATAGTTTAAATAGCTTTTTAGGTACTTCTCCATTTTCCCGTCGACGATTTCCCATAAATACAAGATAGAAATTGCAAGTCAAACGTGGAAAATGAAACGCGTTCGTACTAGTTTTATAAACAATTTTGCACCGTATATTATACTTAATGTATATTTTAGAGCACTTCACAACTACATATCAATTTCATTCTGTCCGAAAGACTGTAACATCATTAAAATGCTATTGAAATAATTTTGTCCCATTGGCCGTCGTGTAATGGAAAACTTCTGACTGTCCCTGTAATTAAAATATACATCCGATTTTCATAAAATTTGAAATGACTCCACTAAATTTTGCAACAATTATATATTTAAAATTTCAGACCACTCGGTTGGGTAGCTTTTGCTCTGTTATATGCGGACGGACGGACGGACCTAACGACGACTATAGGTGCTACCTATTTATATAATTACGAATGCAACTAAAAACTACCTCCAAACTACAGGATTTAACGACAAAAATGCACGATCGTAGCGTCACATTTACTTGACATCGGATGTGTTTTTTATGTCTTATGTCTCAAGTAATTTTTAATTTAACATTTACCTGTAATTTGAATTACATGATGTTTTACCGATTTATTCAGTTACTTTTGTTAGTTTAAATAACAATTATGTGTACTTTTCGGTTAGCCGGGCGCTAGTGTTACATATACATATATATACATATATATACACATATATGTACACACACGTACAAATATATATATATACATATGTGTATATATATGTATACATATATATGTATATATAACACTAGCGCCCGGCTAACCGAAAAGTACCCAATTATGTTCTTAAACGGCAACGCCATGATATATATAACAGAGAAAAATCGCTGAAGAAATGTTACGATACATGGTTATGTGCGGATCAGTTTCAACTGATATATATAATTCTAATAGATCAGTTTCAACTGACGTCACAAACATTCACCATCTGAGAGGGATAATTAAGAAATGAAATTTAAATAAATAAGTGTCCTTCGATTTTTTTTTTCTTATTGTAAATTTTAATGTTTCAAGTTACTAATAATTAACACTTTAGTAAGTGATTTTTTTTACAGATTACAACGGCTACATCACCTTCAGCCATTTGTTTATTGGGCGTTTCAGCATGGCGAAAGAATAAAAAGGTCGACGGAATAACGGAGAAGTGCCGCTTTTTCTTTAGAATCTTTAAAGTGATTGATACATTATTAATATATATATAATAGCGCTAAGTGTGTAACACTTCCGGAGTCACCACTGTTAAAACTAGAGGTTGCATATGGCACCTCCTAGGGGTGAAACGCTTGTCTCGTGAGCGACCCCCCTACGGGAGCCAGATTTGCACCCTTAACTAGGGTGAAAAAGTGGCACCCCAAAACCAGAGTGCCCCAGAGGGTGAAAGGGTATGCCACAAGGGAGAATAATGGCACCCTTACAATGTTGGCCAGAAAATCGGGTCCGATTGGGAAAATCAATTCTTACCGGGAAATTATATCATTTAATTATTAGACATCGATTCCGATATGTAATGTCTAATAAGTACCGGGCTGAAATTTCCGGTTATAGTAAATTATAACTTTTTTAGATATTAATTACTTTTTTTAATCCCAACAACTGCGGTTTACAGATGTGTTAAACGTAAATTTCTCACTAAGATAGGAGAAGTTTACGCTCAGGAGATTTCTAGCCTTATTCAATATAAGGCATAGAAACCTGGCTCTGTTAAAGAATAACGAAAGTTATCCATGGAAAATGTAGCAGTAAGAAACTTTCAATAGAAAGTGGTGGGAGTAGACTTTTCTGTTAGTGACGAAAAAAATGTCTGCCAAAATTATAATTTTATTATCTCATACTCTTTCAATCACAATAAACTTCCTTTTTTTTTACATTATTTTAACAAAGATTTAAATATCACTTTTTACTGTTAAGTTTGTTAGAAATTTAAAAAGAAATTATGTTGAAAATTAATGACCTACTTTTGAAACTAAACTATTCTTTCAATAATAAAAAATAAAATTAATTTAAAAGTCTGAAATTCGAGATCATTATAAAAATATAAACACAGTATTTCTTAAAAAATACATAAATTGATCACTTTTTTATGTAAAAACATTATGTAATATAAAAAACATCGATGCTTTTTTTTACAATTTTAAAAAGGTAAATATATTTTTCATTAAAAAATATATAAATTGATCTTTTTTTTACGTAAAAACATTGTGTAATAGAAAAAGCATCTGTCGTTTTTTATAAAGCTAAAAATTGTTATATTTTAACATCGTTATAGTCAATACATTATTTTTTTTTACTATAAATAATTCTAGGGTATTAATTGCAGATTTCCTTATTAAGTTTGTATACAATAGCACTATCAATAGATTTTAATAGGAAATGCTTTTCTTGAGAAATTTTTCTATTTTCAATCTCTATAAATTTCTAAATAAATTGTACTACCAAAAATTTTCCATAGCAATCTCAATAGATTCCTATGTAATTTTTTTCAAATATATATACATATATATAAATAACATACATCCCTAAAGAAAAATTTTTATAAGGCAAATTTCATAGCAGGCGTCTCCATCAAATACGCTTCGATGAAAACGATTGAAATGGGTGGTCCTTCAGAACTTTCCATTCACTTTGGTCAAGGTTACAAACTTCGACAGATATTCTAAATGTCGACAGATATCTTGAAACGTCTGAAAAATGATATTATTTTTACGGACGTCGATAGATATCTCTGAATGTTGGAATACTAATATCATTTTTACAACATTGGCCAATGTAAATAAAATATTATAAATAAGGCATTAAAAAATCAAGTTTTCTAAAAATAATAAAATTGTTAAATTTTACAGTTAAGAATACTATTTACTTATTATAATGTTATAAGTAATAAAAAAAAAAATCGTTTGGATGCTTTTTTTTAAGAACTAATTTTAAGTTACATCTGTGAATATCGGCAGATATTGTAAATTTGACGTCTGATATCCAGTGACTTTGGAGATATTGCCCTTTATTGATCGGGACAATGGCCGATATCTGTCTTTATGTTACCTGTATCTTACAGCCGTAGATTTCACTTGCCGACGAAGAAATATGGCACCCCACACACATCACAGCGCATGCGCTAAGTGCCAGTCCCCCAGTGGGTGCCATATTTCGACCACACAGCACCTTAATTACTCCAGTCACCCTTTGAGAAACCAATCGGCACCCCAACCACATTTCGAAGCCTCTTGGTGCCAATTGATACCGTGTTTTCACCCCAGCCTTTCAAAAGTCACCGAAAGTCACCTTCAGTTTTAACAGTGAACTCATCCGGATCCCGATAACCACTTCGCTTTTTTATATTCCATTCAACCATTTTTATTCAAAATTATTTTTTCGAATAAAACTTCATAAAAGCTACATTTTTAGAAATATTATTCAAAATAAATTAACATTTGAGAGAGGACTTACATTCACTTATGTATATATTCTCAGATAACTTGAGTTGAAATTAGATTGGCAGCTCAATTTCTCCTTCCATGAAAGTAAACAAACAATTGATTTTTTCGCCTTGAACTTTTAAAATTCTAAAACATGGAGGTAATTGTTTAAAAAGCGAACCCGCGATGTAGCCTGGCGTCGAAAAAGTAAATCGCATTCGTTGTGAACGTTTATGCTTTGTAGACGACATCTGTCAGTAGTTAAAAAAAATCTTTTGAAAAAGTTCTTTGAAATCTGAAGACATTTACCATTATTAGACTAATTTGCATGTTTTTTGCGAAATAGTTCTTTAAATTTTGTGAGTGAAGTTATTTTGCATATTCTATGCCAGAAAATTCTATTAATTGTTTCCTTGCAAATTATGTTTGAATAAAAAATAGGCTGCTTTTATAACTATTTTACCGCAACGGACCCTATTAACCCGATAAGACAAAACTTATTACTTCATGATTCTTTTTATAATGCAATGCTCTATCATTCTTTTAAAAATGCAAACACCCATCTTCTAGTTATAATCTTCTAGTTATAAATAATAGCAGTTTGAACTATCCAACATAGTTAAAAAGTGTCCAAGAAAGGATTTGAACCAGGGACCTTTAGATTACGCTGCCAATTCTCTACCTACTTAGCTACCCTGGACAAATTTGACAGACAAAATTCACTCAGTCTACCTGAGCAATTAGAATAACTGCGTTAAATTAATGAATTGTCTTATAAATAAACTCATCCCTTTATGGAATGGAAGCGCGATACAATTACGTCTGCGGTTGGCTACAAAATAGGGCTTGCTTCGCGATTATGCGGGGTTGGTTGGTGAAGGTAGCGAGTGTTTGGCCGAGGAGCCGTAGTAGTAAAAGTAAATATGGGAATTGTTTTTTCTCGAACAAATAATTGGATTAAGAGAGTGAACATAAGCCTTACTCTATCTCCCTTTCACCAAAGTTACATTTTTCTTCTTTTGGGGCATGACCAAAAAAAAAAAAGAGAAAAAAATAAATTTTTTGACATAACTCTTACTAAGGAGGTAAACGAGTGTGAGGTAAGATAACAGAAATTCGTCAAAAATCTCCTACTTCCCCATTCTTTAAAAATACAAACAAGTCGGAAATTCTACGTCAAATGCAGCAAATGAGACGCGTTCTTACTATAATTAGTTTTTTAAATATTAAAATCTTGGTGCAATAGCTTTTGCACTCTTATGCAAAAATGCGTGAATACAGATTTTATGAAGGTTCTATAGATTAATTTCCGTAATACGGAAAAAATAGGACTCCATCTTAAATAGGGCGCCATCAAGTAGTAACCTAAAATCATTATCATGGGATATCATTGAATTAATGACGTATAATAGGATTTAATAGAATGGAGAAAGCTTTTATTAATATTTTTTTATGTTTTGATTTGATTTTCGTAAAATTTCAAATGTCTCGAGAAATTTCTGCAACGAATATATATATATATATATATATGTGTTATAATTTTTTTTTTTACTTTTACTATTCATTTAAATTATTCTAAATTGCCGGCATATTCATTATTTCCTTTTTTAATACGCTCTATTTTTTATTCCTAGTTAAATTCCTATAAGTTTAAAACGCGTATCTTAATAATAGTTTTATTCAAAAACGTAATCTAAACTTTTAATCCCTTCATTAATTTTTTCGTCTACCAAACTGTAAAGTTCTGAACGCAGTTACTTATTTAGAATGTTTATAAAAGCCATTTTTACATTTTTTTCTATTTTGATCTCATTTTCCCGCCAGCTGGAAGACAGCTTTTTTTCATCGAAATCCTTCCATTAGCAGAGCCGGGATTCTTTTCTGTGACGTTTCTCGATCGCTCTCCATTGGCTGAGTGACGGATCGCAGTTTCACTTCGAGTCTCGTTCGTGATTTTGTTTGGTTAGCCTGAAGTTTCCATTTCAATCGGATTTACACCGCTCATTCTAATAAATACCTCGAGCATGAGCTCAGAAGTAGATTTTTTGTGCTGTTTGATTGTTTCCTTAATCTGTTACTTGGTGTCCTAAGTCGCGTAGAATATGAATTCGTTATTTAACATCTCTTTCGCATGAATAAATAGCTCGTTGTCAGGCGGGATGGCTCTGATTTCTCAGCCTGTGAGAAATGTTTAATGTTGGTATGTTCTGATGGAATAAACAGTTTCCCATGACTACGTTTCCATGTTTTTAATTGGGAAAACCCCATATTTCTTCATAAACCTTTTTTCACCACTCATGCGGCCTAATCTGCCTTGTCTTCATCATGAATAAATGAGTGTTTGATTGGACTCTACCAATCTTATCATCGCTCCACAGCTGCTAAATTTCCACAGAGTTGACACCTCCACTAGAGATGCTTGCGCTAAGTTGTATGACTGCTATACAACCTCACAAACGGCTGATTAACATGTGGTACTAATCCAGTAATATGTCGTAAAAAGCACGATGTGATTGTTTGACTTAACACATTAATTTGTTTCGTTATATATATATATATATATATTAAACTTTACACCATTCGTTTGTATAGTTTTTGCGCAGTTATATGCGGATAGACTGACAGACAGATGGAGGGACCAGAAGACGACTATATGTGCTGTTCATTTATATAATTACGAAGCACCTAAAAGGTATACTTTGTGCCATTATACAAAATAATTTTACTTATGACTTTTTTTGTAATCCGTTGCATAAAACGAAATTGTTAAACAAAAGGATTTTAACGTAAAAATACACATATCTTGTTTTTACACATATTATACGGGGTTTTCCTAAATGAGTATCGGGTTTTTAACGCTGTTCAGTATTTACTACATAAAAAAAATTATAATTAATACATAAAATGAAAGAGCTAGTCAAACAGTTTTACCTAGAAGCTTATAAGTGTTCAACGTGAACACATTTCGTCACACGGCAAACATTAAATCGATAGATCAGTTCTTCCCAAACGTTGATTATCAAAGAAGTTCTTTTCAGACGCTCAGTCGGTCTGACGCCATGTGATTTTTACCTGTGGGGGTTCATAAAGGATATTGTGCATGTGCCTCCACCACCAGCTGATCATTGCCGCTGTTGCAACAATGACCCCACAAACACTAATCAACGTTTGGGAAGAACTGAGCTATCGACTTAATGTGTGCCGTGTGACGAAAGGTACTCACATTGAACACATATAGGCTTGTAGGTATAAACTGTTTGAGTTGCTTTTTCATTGTATGTATTAATTATAAATTTAAGGTTTATGTAATAAATACTACCAAGCGTTAAAATACCGATATTCAATTAGAAACACGCCGTATTACATACAGATTCTTATACATATCTTGTCTTATTTAAAATGACACACGAGTGGATGTGACATCTACATTTTTAACAATTTGCATCCGGATTCCCGATAATCACTTACACATTTTTAAAAATGAAAATGTATCTACCAGTAACAATATTTTCTTTATTTTATAACTGATTCTCTGTTATCAAGTGAGAGTAATTTTGTTTTCGTAAATCAATTGACATCTGTAAGATCACACACTAAAGCCTTTTCTTTTTTCCGATACTTTTTTAAGCTGCAATCCATAGATATAGATTTTTCAACTGTCGGATATGAGTTATAATGGTTTTACAAAACTTCAGTCCAAGTCTCAATTCGTGTCAAATAATTTTGTGATTTCTAACATACCTTTATCAAAGAAAAAAAAAAAAAAAAAAAAAAAAAAAAGACTGACGTTCCGAAAATTTTCCCCTTTTTAACAAAAGTATTGGAAAACTCTTTTCCTAAACCAGATTACGAGTGAAAATCTTCTACAAAGGTTTGCTCTTTTTCGCTGTTGTAGTAAAAGAAAATGTCGGAATTGTGTTTTCTTGAACAAACAATTGGATTAAGAGACGGAACATAAGCCTTACCTAAATCTCCCTTTCAATAAAGTTACATTTTCCTTTTTTTGAGACATGGCCAAAAAAAGAGAAAAATAAGAGATTACTTGACATAACTCTTCCTAAGAGGGTACACGAGTGTCAGGTGAGATAACAGAAATTCTTTAAAAGTCACCTAATTCTCTATGCGTTAAAGATACAAAAAGGCTACTCGATACCTTAAAAAAACTTAAGCCTTATTTTGTATAATCGTTACATAAAATGAAAATGTTAAACTAAATTATTTTCATAATGAAAAATACAGTGGTATTTTAAAAGTTTGTGATTTCTTATATGCCTATTGAAAATTAAATATTTTTAAAGGTGGATTTTTTTCTAATTCTTAAATGAAGCTAGTATTATTTTTCTATTTTCAACAAGAAATGACTCTGATTCAGTTAGATAAAATTAAGCATACCACATTTAAACATTTGAACAAGGATAGATTTTGTTTTTTAACTTAAGTTTAACTTAACTTTAGTTTAACTTAAACCTCAGTTAAATAAAAAAATATTCGCTGCTGACCATTTTTTCTTTATATTGAATAATTAAGGCATTCGTCTATCAGATTAAAATGTTATTTTAGCAAGTTTAATTTCACCAGATTTTTATTCTCGAAAGTCAAAAGATTGTGATAGTGCCCCATAAATGTAAATGTAACTATATGTGTGCATGTACTATAAATGAATATAAATAATAAATGCCTATTTTCATTTAAAACAATCTAGGAATCCTTATTAAGAAGAGGTTTAGATTTTTATTCTTTAACACTTTCAAATTCCCTGTTGTAAATCACCTTACTCCAAAGTAAATAGAAAAATAAAATGATCTCATTTCCTTAACATATAGTTGCATAAATGGCAGTGCTGTTGGATTCGAGATGTAAGAATATATCTTTCATCTTATTTATTATCGTAGGAAAAGAGAAAAAAACTTTCGAAAATAGGTAGAAGAAAGAAAAAAATAGTTACTTGAAAAACTTACAGGTTTGCTTGCTAACTGAGAAAAATTGTTTGTTTAGTTTTCGAAGATTTCTTTTTTCCTTTTTTCACTATTTATAATAATTATTAAATGGTCTCATGAACTTTAACGCTTCAAAAATTTTCAAAATTTTAATTATTTTAGATGTTAAACCCCTATATTTTCAGACTATTTTGATGTAATTGTTTCCTTGAAATTTTTATTAGAAAAGAAGTTATTGCTTTTAGAATTATACCCACTCAATAGCTGAAGAGGCGTTACCGAAATTCTGAAGTCATTTTTCTTCAAATGACGTTTTTGAGAATAACGCGCACGATGTCTCAAAAACTTCTGAATATGTTTTCATTAAATTTTCAAAACATATGTTTCAAGATAGTCTGTATAAACGGAACCTAAAATTTTTTGTTTATTGTTCAAAAATATTTTATTAGGTGCTTATACTTTTGAAATTTTCAAAATTTTGCATCAACTAAATACAATTTAGTATTAAAAATATAAAAATGCTTGAAATACAAACTTATTTAGGTTCAGGGTAAATATTATAATCTGTCGTATAAGTAGGTACCAAAATTTTCATTCTAGTTGCAAAATTTATTTTGTAATCCTGCGCGTAAGCTGTTATACCAATTTTCTGCTCGTCAACATGTGCGACAGTTTGGAGCCCCCCAGTAAATGCTAATTCTGCATCTTGTAGTTTTTTAAATACATGAAATGAAAACACATACTTATATCTCTCATCCTAGTGAAAATTGTGTTTTAAAATTATATACATTTTAAGATATTAAGTATTGAAAATGGTCTTTTTGTTTCTTTTTTTCCAATTTTAAGAGTCCTGAGACCCCTTAAATGGATTGAAAGTAAGTTATCGGCATACTTTTGATAGATATGTTTTGATGTAGGTTAACATTATAAATATACATAAAAAATAATTATTCATTTATCATTAAAGTAGTCTTTTGACAATTTATATCAAAGTATTAAGGTATAATGTTGGAAGGATAAGTACTTACGTATTATTCGAGAAAGGTGGATAGAGCACCTAAAATGTTAATATAAAAACAAACTAAATAGAAACAAAACAGTAATATATTATACATTTATTAAACAAGTGACATCAAATTGGTTGCTTTTAGCAATAAACGATAATAAATATAATAATTTTATTTCCAGCGATTTGTTACCTTCAGGATGAATATAATATAAATATATCGAATCAATGCATGTCATATATTAATTATTAAGATGCAACTTAGTGCGGTAATATAAATTAAAACAATGTTAAAAATACCAGAATATGTATACTTTAAGCAGAGTAGTTTCGGCAGCAATTAGTGTACCGTCCTCAGTGCAAAGAATAACGGAAACTTGCTCAATTATACAGGAGAGAAGAGGATTCAAGTGAGAAGTTTATTGATCAATAGGAAAGCAGAAAAATCCGGATATCAGCCAATAAGAGAATAGTATAGTTAATGTAACCGAAGGTTCGAAAAATGCTGGTAGTAATTAAAAATAATAGGTTTTATGTAATATTTCCAAAATCTGATAAGGGGGAATAGCAAATTCACAATTAACAATATTGTCCAAATTTTTATAGATATGAAATGCCTGAAGAAAGTTAAGTTCATATATAGAAGTGGGTTTAGAGATGATTTTAACTGAATTGAAATCAAAAGTGTGGTTCTTCTAACAGCAATGTTTAGCAATTGAAGATTTATTAGTTTCCCATTTTTGAAGATAGTGTTGGTTTTCTTTAATACGACATTTTAGACCCCGTTTGGTCTGTCCAATATAGGAAAGACTGCTACCGAAACTAGTCTGCATAAAGTCTACATATTCTGGCGTTTTCAACGTTGTTTTAAATTTAAATTTATATGTCATATATTACCATCTATGCTATTTCATATTATACAGTGTGTCCAATGGCTAATTCTTAAACCGTTAGTCATAGACATATAGTTTCAATTACAAACTAGTATGTTGTGGCCATCACAAAACTTTTTTTATATAAATCACGTCAATGAAATCATTTAAATAGTACAAGAAATAACATCAATTTAGCACCAATCCATATCAAAGTATATCTGAATTCGAAGTTTGATGAAAATTCGTGCATTAGATCTTGGGATAAAGCTATAACGGAAATTCTGAAAAATGTAGCATAGCAGCGCCACCTGTTGAGCGATTTCCGCCAAAACATAAACAGCACTAATTGATATCAAGGTATATCTGAATCTGAAGTTTCAGGAAAATTCGTGCATTAGTTATTGAGATAGAGCCATAGTGGAAATTCTAAAAAATGCACCATAGCAACGCCACCTGTTGAGCGATTTACACCAAAACATAAGCAGCACTAATTCATATCAAGGTATACCTGAATCTGAAATTTGTTGAAAATCCAAGCTTTAGTTCTTGAGATGGAGCTAATACGGAAATCGCAAAAAATACAGCATAGCAGTGCCACCTGTTGAGGGATTTACATTAAAATTTATAAAACCTCAATTCATGTCAAGGACAAACTGCATCTGAAGTTTGATGAAAATCCGTCATTAGTTCTGGAGATCAAGCTATTGTGGAAATCATGAACAATACTGCATAGCAGCACCACCTGCTAAGCGATGTACACCAAAAACTAATCAGAGCCAAATTATATCAGGGACTAACTGAATATAAATTTTTATTAAATTCCGTGCATTAGTTCTTGAGATAGATCATCCATAAAATTTGTGTCACTTACATACAGACATACAGACAGACAGACAGAGTCACAGACTCACAGATTCACAGACAGGCATTTTGTAAAAACATGTTTTTCGGAATCTCTAACCCCTAAAACATGTAAATCCGTCGAAAACCGAAATTCGAAAATTTTCACGAATCTAATACTTTCTTCTTGTAAAGATAGAAGAAAGTAAAAATGCTTTGAATGTGGTGAAGTAAAATATTTTACAAGTCGCTTGGATGAATAAATGATGTCTTAAAAAGTTACGAAATTTATTTTGTATACGGGACCCCGATCTTACATGTGATATTTAGTAAACATTTCCTATTGCACTAAGAAATACGGCGAAAGAAGTTTTATCTTCTAAGATGAAAACTGACCGACTAATAGCTGTTTAAAGTTGAAGCATTTTCTTTTTTTTTTCTGCAAAATAGTGGTTATTCAGAAATTTACTAGAAATGTAAATAATCGTTAGACATAAAAAAAAAATAATAGTTGGGTGTAAAATTAATATTCCAACATAAAATTGAAAGCTATTTTCATTCTGACATATCAAAGCACAATAAACAACTTTTGCTAATAATATAAAAGAAAAAAAACCAGACTTTTTAAAAAATGAAATGATGAAAAGCAACAGTCACAGTTCTTTACAAAATGATACAAATTTTAAAATGTTTTTAGATTAGCTGTTCTAAAACTTAATTAATAAAAACTATAAATATTATATTATTTTAAAACTTGCTGGTATTAAATTCCTTCGACTACAAAGCAAAAATGTGCACACGAAATAAATGCTTCTGATACTTAAAGCACTTTGTGTACGATTACTGAAAGCATGGCCACACATATCTGTGTTCAGATACAGAAAATCGGCTAAGTCAGGCGATTCAAAGTTTCCTAACTCGGTCAGTTTTGGTGTTAGATGAATGGGACTTTTTTTTTGTCTTACTTGTTATTCTGATATGAATTTTTTACTAAGTATCACTTAGAGGACTGAGGGCCCGTATAAAAATTTAAATTTCGTAATTTTTAAAGAAATTTTTTATTAATTTAAATGACGTTTAAAACAATTTTTTAACTAATTTAAAACATTTTTGTAATTGGAGCTGCATGTCTAAGACTAACGGTTTAGGAATTAGTCATTGCACAGTGTTGGGAGTGGACAACCTTATTTTTAAACGTTTAAAAGGAATTCTGTCATTGCCTTTAATATAATATGGAAAATATATAATATTAGCTATGCACTTAAAAGGAAGATAGCAAAACGAAATAAATAAATGAATAAAAGTGTTACTGTAACTAATATTTTCGGTGTTATTGTTACCGCAGTAAATATAACTTAACCCGCATAAAACGCAAAACGAAAGAAGGTACTTAAATATATGGTTTCATGCGTAACCACTACTACCTGACATAATCCTACCCATACACACGCACATGCAAGGTTACTTAAGTCCATAGAAAACCTTTAAGTGTTAGTAGAGTGTACTGCTAGACATAATTTTTATACAGGAGGCAAGAGTGGTAATTCATTTTTACACAGGTTTTATCACTTCAACCTAACCCACATTTCTATTTGTCACTTTAACAGTAAAGAAAACTATTTTTTAAATTTGAAAAAGACTTACACTGCTTTGTGGGAAATATAACGATATGACTGTTTACTCATATTAAAAGACCCACTAATAATTAATGAACATATAATAAGACTCCAGTGCACCGATATTTATTTAACATCTCACAGAATATGCCGCTCATGTCTACGCTTTCACAACGAAACATTCTTTCAACCCGTATAAGCAAAAGCCAACGATAAAAGATATTTATAATAATACAAAGCATAAATACGACAGAGCAATGTCAAGAAATTTTAGTTATATTTATCATCCATTAGCTCTCAGCCACATAGCCACTCCATATTTTCAAGTTTAAGTTGCAATTCGTAAGGTGTCACAGATAAAAATACAGCACTTTTTTAGTATTTTTTTCTAATGTGATTGCATTGACACACAGAAAGGAGACTCTGTTGAAAATTTCGTCACAATTCTCCCCAAATTACTAAAGTTATGACTAAAATCCAGATTCGGATTAGACTGAGATTTTTGACTGAATAAATGTATTCGGAGGTCGAGAGTTCGACTCACGTTCGGGAAGATTCACTCAACCTTTTATCCCCTCGGGGTAGATAAAATGAGTACCAATCTAGCTTGGAAACTAAACACTGAGGGTCCCAGGTTAGCTTGACCACCTGACCGACACATAGGCTGCATAGCACCTCGGGGACCAGGGTTGAGTGAACAGAGTCGGGCACAGTAGGCCCAGATCTTTAATGGATCGTAAAGCCACAGGATTAGTTTTTCAGATTAAATGAGATCCTAATTTCCTATGCAAAAATTGTATTCATGTCATGTGCTTTACCTTCCCTTGAAGTTTGTATGAGAACTTTTGTGAAATATTACGTATGAACGTATAACTGTATATTACGTATATTACGTATAACTGTAGAACTATATATACAGGATGCTTCAAAACTATATGTCATAAATGCAAAGGCAAGCAGAGGGGACCTAAAGAATCAAATTTTGTATCGGAGTGGGGGTGCGGAAATTGAGCGTTGTAGAGCTGGCACGTAAGACAGTACTAACAAAAGATATGTGAAAAACATATAAAGACAAAAGAAAGCAACAAGTTATTTATCAAATAGTTTACAATAAGTGCTCAAAAGAGTGACTGACCACCAACAGCAAAATAAGATTCACAGAAATGCGCTTGGATTGGCGTACATTTGTAAAAACGTGAGGAATGTCACGCACATTACCAACAGCAACAAACAATGGGGACAACAGATCTTTTTCAGATGTTATTGGAATTTCGTACATTATGCTCTTAAATTGACCCTAAAAGAAGAAATCCTAGCAAGTCAAATATGAGTAGCGCGGTGGCCAAGGACCAGGTCCGCCCCGTCCTATGCAATGCTGGCCGTAGTCAGTGTCCAGGTGATTCCTGATATTCTACGGAAGTGAGCTAGGGCTTCATCGTGCTGGGACCACATTCGTGTGCGATCAGATGGCGAAGAATTGACAAGAAATTCTGGTAAGACCTCTGTAAGGAATATGCTATACGGGTGGCCGTCTAAACGACTCGGTAGAATGTACGACCCTACTAAATTATTGTGCACTATGCCTGTCCAAAAAATAATGGAAAACCTTTCTTCGTAGCCATGTGTTCTTATGCCATCTGGGGTACCAAAGGTGGGGATTATGGAAGTTAAACACACTCTACCAAGAAAACGTAACCTGATCAGTGAATAAAACATCGGCAGGAAAAGCGGGATTGGCAGCAGAGTGCCGTAGGTACCATCGGGCAAAGATTACATGCAGAGGATAATCAGCAGGCTGCAATGCTTGCACTCGTACATACGTGTGTATTTTGTCTTCAAGTAAAGCTCTCCAAACAGTTACATGGCTCACACCTAACTACACAATGCTCGTAGAACAGATTTCGAGTTTGTCGAAGGACGATCCTCTACTGTGCGTAATACTGCTTCTTCCACTGCAGGAATTCTGCGATATCTTCCAGTGACCGTATCACGCCTGGAAGTATAAAATGATCCACTCGCCCACAACTCCCGATGATGACCTCAAATGTTCGAGAATTTGGCAGATTCCCACTCGGTAATCGTTCAATGTATACCCTTTGAGCAGCCATGATTAACGAAATGCAATTCGGCTCTGCATTGGTGTAACAATGCATGTTGCTCGAAATTCGTGCGGGGAATGACGATTCAAGTCAGCGAAGCGCTTTCATACATTGAACTCAAGAGCGCTTTCTACTGCCTCATCGTTGACTTTCCGCACTCACATTCCTATATGAAATGTGCTTATTTAGGTTTCCTCGACCTGGCTGTACATTTCTGACATATAGTTTTGAAACACCCTGTATACATACATGTATTATGTTTTAACATGAATGACTAAAGTCCTTTTTGCTATACACTGTGTAGGAATACTTACTTGGAATATCTTTAAACGTTCTTCCTCTGATGCTTTCAGGTCTAAAATAGTCCCTTCTCATAAGGAAATATGCATTATAAAAAAATAAACAAAAATCGAATGGTGTCATTTTCTTAATTTATATAGCCGCATAAATGCAATTTCTTTCACATATGAAATAAAATAGTAAATTTATACAGCTTATTTTTCTTTTAGGAAAAGACCATAGTTTCCAAAAATGTCAAAGTGCTTGTCATAGAACAATTATTTGAGGAATTACCTTAGAAACATGTTTTCTAACTAAAAAAACCTCTTCGTGTTTCTTTTGTCGGTTTGTTTTTCCGCGCTTTGGTGGTTTTTCTGCAGTTATCAATTGGATTGAAAATGATTAATATTTTTTGTTTGTTTGATATTTTTCTATAAGTCGATTAGGATATTTTAATTATTATGTATATATATTTTAAATTATATTAGCAGTTGACCCGGCAATTGCCACCAGGTGTTGCCTGGACCAGTGATAATAACCTTATACATATCAGTGTGAAGTGAATTTATGTTTTGAAACGAAAATCTGTCCAGCTGAACCTAGAAATGGGTACCCCACAGCCTTCGGCCGCGTATACCGAAAGTTGCATGCACGCATATTTTATATTTGTAAACGAAACGCGTGATAATAACTCTAAATACGTCTAAAGTAATTGTTTAACTATGTAAAAAATCGGTGTTAAAATACTGATCTTTAATGGAAAAAGCGCTTATAAGAAGTACTTTTCTTCTCATTTGTTTTTCATTAGGTACATGTAATATTAAATATATATATATTTCTTATTGTCCAAACATTTTGGAATTTTTATTTACATAATGTTTCTGCTAAATGCGTATTTTGCATCCAGAATAATTTTTTTACATTTTTGATATTAAATGTCAAATTTATTTCGAATACTTCACTAGATACTTTGAATGTCATTTTGCAGTATTGTAGGTTATTGATCAAAATTATAAATATTTTTGAGTTATAGCATCTATTTGCTATGATTAATAAAATGGAGTTTTGTATATTTTTAGAAAAAAAATTCTGCAACCAGTCTTTTCTAATATTCTTTAATTTTCAATCTTAAATTGTATTTTGGTTCGCTCATATAGATTTTAAAAAATTATTTTTCAAATTAAGTAAAAGGTTTTTATTAAAATATACTTTTAAGTGTTAAGTGAAGTTCATTATTATATATGTATGTCAAATTTGGCATGTTTGTGCTACAAAAGATAAAGTAAAACAAATAGAGAAAGAAAAAAATAAAACATCCTGATAAGTGAGAATAATATATTTGTAATTGCAAACGGTTATCGTAACGTCATAATGTTCAGAATATCCTGAGTAATAGAATAACTTTTTTTAAATGTTGCTTTATTTGAAGGAGGTCAAAGCCGGGTACCTCGTGGACACCGTGACGGCTCTTTCTGGACCTCGTGTATGCGACCAGTAGTGGTCGGCCGCACGTATCTAGTTGTCTTTCTGTCTTAATAATGAATTGTAAAATACAAATAAATAAATAAGATGCTGAATGAACATTATTCGTAGAAAGTTAAGATTAGTTTATCTCAGTATAATTGTCATTTGTGTTATGCAGATGATATCAAAATGTAACTATTAATATTGCACATCAATTATTTAATGAGGATTAAATAATAGTACTTTAAATATTTCTCCCTGTATATGGAATATTTCACAAGTCTCAAACCTTCGCGAGCCTTCGGGTCCGATAGGCGCCAATCCCATGACTCGCAGTGGAGAAATGATTTAAATATTTTATATTTTTGTTTATAAATACAGTAGAACTCCGCTAATCGGAAATTCCGGTTAATCCGAACTGATTTTATTTTCAAAAATTTCGACTTGAAGCATGCCGGATTACGAAATTTTCCTGATTACAGAATGAATGTCTAAAAATAAAAACGTGTAGAAGTTAGAATTGAACCAAAAATGGCAGTAAAGCATATTTTTTGTATTCTTTAAACAGCTGGAATAGAATTAAAAAAAATATTCAATAATGTAAAAGTACAACATATGTACACAATATAAAATGAACACGTGCATTGTAGGCCAATTCGTAGAAGCCATCTTAAAAAAAATCTCGAATATCAGTTTGTTTGCCAGTCGCTATAAAATTCTTTTCTAAAATGCAAAAAGTATTTAAATCGGATGACAAAAATTTATTTTTTCTTTCAACAGTTTGATTTCACAAATTATCTACAGACATGTTTGTTCTCCCCTCCCCCCCCCCTCGTCGACATGGTGACTGAGCTATTTATAGGTTTGCGATTTTGAACCGTTTATAATAGGTTGTTACGTATTTCTTCATTTTAAAGTTCCATTTCATTATTATAAACATCAGGAAAAATACTATATTTTTTCCGAATGTCGTTCCGGTTTATATTATCCAGCATGCGGGACATTAGGATGCCGGATTAGAGGATGTTTACTGTACTGCTAGGTACTTATAACTTACATTTTGTTTTAGCGTACAACTTTTCTTTTCCATTTTTATCGGAATTTCTGGTAATCCGAACAGGCACCGGTCTCAGTTAGTTCGGATTAGCCGGGTTCTACACTGTTAAAAATTTGCACATTCTGGCAGGTTATATGACCGTTTTTTTTTTCCGAAAACGGTTAAACAACCGTAATTTTAACACTATTCTGACCATATTATTGGCCATTTTATGGTCAGAATATAGTTAAATTATGGTTATGAAACCGTTATTTCAAAAAACGGTTGAATGACCTGCCAGAATGCTGCAAAATGTTTAACAGTGTACTGCACATGTAAATTTTAAGCGTGGCATGTAAGCTGCTAAATTTAGTCCTCCGAAGGAATGAAAACTGTGATTTCGAATTGTATTTTAAGATGTATATAGGTTTCGAATAAGAAATAATAAAAAGTCATATTGATATTATCATATAATAAAAAGTGTTAAATATTAATCGCGAAAACTAGTCAAGAAAATATCATCAACATTTCTTGTCTTCCATATTCCATATTTAATTGAATATTATGCTCTCCCCTGAACTACTTGGACTAATATTTCTCACCGTATTCATGCAATCCAGGCAATTTCGTGAACGTAGGAATTCTGAAAATCTAGAATATAACTGTATTCACACAAACTTTTTTATGACTATAATTTTTTTTAAAAAAGTAGGAATACTGTAAAAATATTGGCACATTTCAGAATTTAGAACCATAATATATTATCTAAATAAACATAAATCTGGTTAAAAAAATTTAAAGAATTTTATAATGAAAACATTAATATCTATAAATAATATTAATAATAAAAACTGCAGAATGTAGAATTGTATCAGCTGTTGAGTCTAAAATCTTGCTGATGTTTAAAAATTTACCTTTCATATATTATGAGCAATCCGACTAATGCATTATATCCCAAAAGTGTAAATACAAATCACTATGCATTTATTCTTATTACTCTTTCCTGTTTTACAAAAACTTACATAAAAATAAAACAGTCTGCGCCTGGAGTGTGATAACAATAGCTACAAGAATGAAGCTGAGCTGTTTGATATATGTTATTCTCGGGAGAGCAGTAAAATATTCAAAAACAGGGGAAAGTTTTAAAAGGTTCTTTTAAATATTGCAACCAGATTTAATGTTGAGGGATTTTTCAAGTGTTGACTTGTACAGTTATTTGTCTCCATCGAATAATCGAAATTTAATTTACAGGTTTAATGATAATTATATTTACTAAACTGTTAAAATTTGCAGCATATTGTACAAGTATTCGACCATTGTTTTTGAAAACGATTACATAACCGTAATTTAACACTTTTATGACCATAATATGGTCAGAATAGCGCTAATTTACGATTATGTTTTCTATAAAAACGGTCCAATGACTGGTCAGATTGATCGAAATTTATAACAGTGAATTTTGATAAATTACGAAAGGAATAAAATAGCCGTTATGTTGGTTGTGCGTGTGACAAAAGAATATAAAATGTTTTTTGAAGGAAAATGCGTTTTTAGGTGCGTTCGTAATTATATAAATTCGTAGCACCTATAGTCGTTGTTCAGTCCATCTGTCTGTCCGCCTGCCATATAACAGAGCAAAAACTACCCAATCGAATGGTTTGAAATTTTAAATATATAATTGTTGCAAAATTTTGTCGAGTCATTTCAAATTTTATGAAAATCGGATACAGGGACATAAATTAAATACAGGGACTGTCAAAATTTTTCAGTTACATTTCGGCCAATGGAAAACAAAAATAGTGCAAGTACATTTTAATGATGATACAGCCTTCCGAATGGTCTGAAATTTTAAATATGTAAAGGTTGTAAAATTTTGTCATTTCAAATTTTATGAAAATCGGATAATGACAGGGACAGTCAAAAATTAAGGTATTACATTAAGGCCAATGGGAAAAATTATCGCAAGTGCATTTTAATGATGTTACAGCTTTTCGAACAGAAGGAAACGGGTATGCACTTATGAAATGCACTTAAATGTACATTCAGTACTATATGCGGGGCAAAAGATATTTATAAAACTAGTTATTGTATGAACGCACCTCATTTGCCACATTTGACGAGCAATTTCCAACTTGTTTAAATATACAAAGATTTGTAAATTTGCAAGAAGAAAATGCAATGAAATGAATGAAACAAGACCGATGGAGTAACTATGACGGTATTCAGTTGTGGCGGTCTTCAGTGTTGTCTCTTCTACAAAAGCCATAAAAATGTCAACTGGTATTTCTTTCCCAACCGTTCCGTGGACATCAATAAAAGATAGTAAAGTATCAACGGCAGAAAGCGACGGAAATGGACGCAGTCGGTCCGACTCTCGGGGCCCTACAAATGTAACAAAATAATGAAATACACCACCTGGCCGCAAAAAAAGAGTTCCGAACATAGAAAAGCTGTCTGGACCCGCATTTATACCCAAACCAGCTAAATCGATAGACATAACAATGAGTGATTGTTAGTAGGTAGGGTGCTTTCTTAGAGACAGCGTGTACCAGCGGGATACTACCAGTGATTTGAAAAAAAGAAAGCTCACTTAAAATTGTATCATTAAGTATAAAAATTCCAAACGTAAGACTTAGCCACGCCTATTTATGTCAAGTTTTTATACAGCTAGTTTTGCCTATTTAAAAAAAAAGTTATCCAATGCAGCAAAATTTTGTACTGCATGTTTGGAAATAATCTTCAATTTTGATTTTCTGTTTCCCTTTTTAGCATGAGTTATTTATATCAAGAAATATTTTTCACGGTGACACGGTATTTTTCAGACACATTAATATGTGTCTTAAACCTGTAACATTTATAAAGTAAAGAAAATAAGAAGGAATTCGGAAATGGTAATTTACAAGGAGGTATGCCTGCTTTAGAAAACAGGACAAATAAATGGCAATGGCAAAAGAAGTAATATAGTTTTTTTTCATGCGGTCTTATATATATCAATTTTACGTATTCCATATATATTTAATGGCAAGCACACTTTGAAACAGCATTGGTACAATGTAGAATTTGAAAAAAAAATAAATCTCAACAACGGACTTTAGGAACTTGGACTACTTAGCTTCTTTTTTTTTTTACTAACTTGCCACTATTTGAATGCTCTAACGCTCGACATAAATATTTTTATGTGTAAGCAAAATTACTGCTATGAAAAGCATTATATTTCTTTCGTATACAACTGGAAGCACATTACTGATTAACATGAATGTATTTGATCTTTTCAAAAATATTTCATAAACTAAAATAAATTAGTGATACAAGGGAATAATAATAAAGCTACAGAACAACATAAATAGTATAAGATGATCTCTCATTTTGAGTATAAGCAGACACTTGTCACGAAAACGTCTCCCAAAGTAGGGGAAACAAAGAAAAAAGATCATTTATTGGCTCGCGGCTATCTACGAGCCAATTAATGATAATGTTACCCGACTGAAAAGAAGGGTTATGTTTTTCACGCGTATCTCTGTATGTGGATTTCTTTATACCCTCGAAACATCCCAACGGCTGGATGAATTTTAATGAATGATGTCTCTATCAATTCGTCTTAACGGCCCGATGGTTATAGGCTAGGTTTTGTTTTTATAAATTCAAAATGGCGGTAGTGACGAAAAAAAAATTACGCAGCCTATTGAGTGGCATATTATTGGAAAGGTCTTTCAAAATGAAGACGATGTTTCACTTACTATTTTACAGTCAGAAGATCCGTTAAAATATTATACAACCTAGAAGTTGTGTAAGTAGGATCTCTAGCTTTACTGCAACTCTAACCATCATGTACATCTATAGACCTCATCTAAACAGTGTTTATAGATAGGAACTAACAACTAAATACATTTTAAGAGTCATCAATACAAGTAAATAAAAAGAATATGTAAGTAATATAAACAAGATATAAAAAAAAAATATATTTTTTTTTAAGTCAATACCTACTTAGGTCAATAAGAGAATTTTTTACCTCCCATTCTTCTTTCATCATGAGTGGCGCTTTAAATGCGTTGAACAAGAAGAGGGCTTTCTCGATTATTGAAACTTAATTAATTTAATTTAATTAATGAATTAATATTTGAAAAAAAAAACTGGATTAACATCAAGTGTCATCCACTACAAGTTAAAAAAAATTATTTGAGCTTGAATGGATGAATAATAAGTATTTTATTAACGATTGAAAAATTGAACAAGATATATATAGCGAGAGCTAATAGTAGGAATTGAAAAAAAAATAGTTTCACATTGATGAGAAAAAATAAATTAGTTCGCTTTTTACGCAGTTGGGTTTTTTAATTTTTTTAATTTAATTGTTAATTTTCTTTGTTTTACCAGCTTTGTGTGACGTTTTCGCGACGCGTTTCATAGCTTTCTCAAATATCTAGGAGGCGTTGAAATAAGGAGTACTATAGGTAATACGCACACATCAATTGTACTTCTCTGTAGGGAGAATTTAAGGTAGACAGTCCAAACGATCTTAGATTCCTGTTCATAAAGTCAAACCTAAACACGTGAAATGCATTCTTATTTTTAATAAAACAACATTTAAAAAATCTCAACAGAAAGTTTATTTTCTATGTCCTATTTTCCTTTATATTTTCTATGTCTACCATATGTCCTCTTCAGAATATATATCTCTTTTTGTGTGCGTTCGTAAATATAAAAACGCAGCACCTATATTTGTCGTCTGATCCACCCGTCACTCTGTACGCATATAACAGCACAAAAACTACACAACCGAATAGTTTGAAATTTAAAACAAATAATCGTTGCCGAATTTTGTGGAGTCATTTTAAATCTTATGAAAATCTAATCGAAACTTAAAAACATATTAATAAAAGTTCTCCTCATTTTAGCCAATCTTAACATTTTCCATTAATGTTATCCTATGATACACTGTAAAAAAAAATCCGTTAAAATACGGAAATTGTACTGGCAATCGAGAAGCCAGTACTATTTTCGTATTTTAACGGAATTTTTTTCCGTAAAGTTTGGGAAAAAACAGATTTTTTTCTAGAGTTTACGGAAAAACTTCCGTTAAAATACGGAAATAGTACTGACTTCTCGATTGCCAGTACAACTTCCGTATTTTAACAGACGTTTTTTACAGTGTAGGTAATGATTCTTCGTTGCCATGGTGATGACGTTTTATTTAAGATGGAGTCATCTTACATCCGTATTACTGAATTTAATACATAGAATCGCAATAATTTTTTTATTCATGCATTTTTGCGTAAGAGTGCAACCGATATTCCACCAAGATCTGAATATTTATAAAACTAGTTATAGAACGAACGAGCCTCATTTACCACGTTTGACGTGCTGTTTCCGACTTACATAAATCCAAATAATCGTCATTAGAAAAATTAATTAATGTTACTACATCTTGCATATCGCTGTAAACGAATAGCATGAAAGCTAATTTAGTGTATCAGAGGAACGGAAACTTTAACCTTTAACCGGAAACATTAAAATCCCGTGCACAAACGGAAACGTGCCGTCTGTAAGAATGCTAAATTAAAAAAATTGCTATAAATTTTTAAAAGGAAAATTTACCAAATAGTGAACTTAAACACTTAATATTTAACAGTAATGCATTAACAGGACCAATATTTTAATATGACAGCATAAAAATAAGTTTTGAATGTCGGAGACAAAAAATATTTTGAAATTATACATTATTGTTCAAAATATAAAATTTTCGTCATAATAATTAAATAAATGCTAATATTTTTATATATTTCGATACGATATGAATTAGAAGAAAATATTACGCAGTAAAATTAACAAAACATTTAATAGTAAATATTGCAGCATGTTCTGAATATCTGTACTTTTTATGCATTTTTGACAATGTTGAGTCACGTTCGTGTTCAGAATTTATATATTCATCATCTGAAATACTTTCAATATCGCTTATGCCACTTACTACTTCATCAAACAATCTCAAAGCAGTTTTTTCAGTCTTTTTTTATCACTGTTCCACTTTGACGGCTCCTCCATATCAATACCCCAGAGCAAAAATTACATAAACGGAAACATGCCGTCTCACAGACTGCGTTGAAAATAAAATAATTTTTCTTTCAATAACTAAAAATGCGCAGGTGTTGCAAATAGGTGGGGGAGGCTGAGGACCAGTAGCGTAAAGATTAAATTGTATGATAAGATTGGGGACGCGTTCATTTTTGTGTAAAGGGTAGATATGTAGACGCAACCGTCTCACAGACGGCACGTTTCCGGTTAAGGGTTAATCAAACTTTAATTTTTTTAGATATTAAACTCCTATCTTTTCTGAACATTTTGATATAAATATTTCGTTAAAATTCCCGTTAGTACAGAAGCTATGGATTTTAGAATTATACCCGCTCAATAGCTGAAGCGGCGTTTTCGAAAGTTTGAAGTCGTTTTTCTCTAAATGAAGTATTTTTGGGCATAACGTGCACGATATCTCAAAAACTTCTGAATATTTTTTCATGAAATTTTCAAAAGATATGTTTCATGTTAGGCTGTATAAACTGAACCTAAAATTTCCTTTTTATTGTTCAAAAAATATTTTTTAGATGATTATACAGATGAAATTTTCAAAATTTTGCATTAGCAAAATAGAACTTTGTGTTAAATATATAAAAATAATTTGAATACAAATTTATTCAAATTCAGGGTGATTATTGTAACCTGAAGTATAATTAGGCACGAAAGATTGCATTCTAGTTGCAAAATTTATTTTGTATTTCTGCCCGTAAGCTGTTATACGAATTTTCTGCTCGTCAAATGTCTTACTGTTTGGAGCCCCTGTAAATTTTAAGTTCTGCCTCTTGCAATTTTTTAAATACATGAATTCAAAGAACATACTCATATCTACTATTCCCCCCAAAAATTTTAGTTTTGAAATCATATACATTTTAAGATATTAAATATTAAAAATGGTCTTTTTCTTCATTTTTTCCAATTTTAAGGGTTCTGAGATCCCTTAAAAAAGTAACTTTCAGGTAAGTCTACGCTATTCTTTTGTTTCAGAGCTGTCACAATACTCATTAATAATGTGAAAGAGAATATTTTAATAAAGTAACCGTAAGTAAAAATCCCCCAAAAAGTTTTATTGTGTTTAAGTTTCTAATCTTCCTTCTGACATAATATTTTGATTTTTAGATTTTTAAAGTCGGAAATTGTACATTAAATGTGACAAATAAGGTACATTCGTACTATAAGTTCGTATTATAATTAATTTTATAAATATTCAGATCTTATTGCAATAGCTGTTGCACTCTTGTACAAAAATGCATGAATGCAAAACTCATTGCGAAAATATATATTATAAATTCAGAATTACATAAATAATATGACTCCATCTTAAATAGAACCTCATCACCATGGTAAATTAGAATCATTACCTATGATGGAATATCGTCGAATTAATTACGCATAACAGGATTTAAAACAATGAAGAAGACTTTATTAATTTCTTTTTAAGTTTTGATTCGATTTTCATAAAATTTGAAATGAGTTGACAAAATTCTGATAAAGATTACATTAAATTTCAAACCATTCGGCCGGGTACTTTTTGCACTGTTATAAACTGACAGATGGACAGACAGACGTACCAGACGACGACTATAGGTGCTACGGATTTATATAATTACGATCGCACATTGGAGATTTGGAGATAAGTCTGAATATTTCTTTTATTGAAGAACTGTAAATTAGTTTTTCAGCATCGCAGCTTATAACTTTCAAAGATCTTTTTGGCACATCTCATAAGAATACTTTTGCTGAATAAGTGCAATTTGCAAGTCTTGCTGCATTCAATCTTCCGAACTCGAGCCACCGCCTTTATCCCGGGTAGTCAATCATTCAGCTAATGGCCAATTATAGTGTAAAGACGCCTCCTTTGACTTCAACGGCCCCTAGCAGGAATAATGCAAAATACAGAAATTCCAAAACTACGAAAACATTTTTTTAAAGCAAGAAAGTCATGTGCATTGTTAGCGGTAAATTACTTATGATTGATAAGAGATGGTTAATAGATTTGTCATTTTACTACCTTTAAAATTCTGATTGTTAAAAGCTTTATATAGGAAATTGAAAAAGCCAAATGACCGCGTGAGGCGTGATGAATCCCGCCATTCCGGTTAAAGTATGTGCCTACCCTCAAATCGCTGTTTTTGCGAAAATTTTCGATTTTTTTATTATTTTTTTTAATTAAAGTTCAAACATTTAAGATTCCAAAATACCTCACATTTGGTTCAGCGATAATTAGAAGCAATGTTGTAACAGAAAATATAAACCAAAAATGAAATTTCCAAAATTGGAAGTGACCGTTTAAAGAGCCACAGAAAGGTAAACAATACATTTTAATACACACATACCGGGTGTACCAAAAATGACTGATGGATTTTAAAATTCAATAACTTCCAAACGGTGTCAGATATTAACGCAATTCTTGCAGGAGGGTTATGTATGATGTCAGGAGTTTTTGTACAGTTATTTTTGATTTTAGTTCGAATTTCAAACAATAGATGGCGCTGAAAGCAATAGGCGCTCAGTCCATACCCGATTTTTGGTACTCCGGAATCCATTCAATACATTTCTTTTTTTCGCAATGAAGAAGAGAGAGGCCGAAAAATCGAGCCTGGATTTAGCGAT
Organism: Maratus speciosus; assembly: GCA_963932465.1. NCBI lineage: Eukaryota > Metazoa > Arthropoda > Arachnida > Araneae > Salticidae > Maratus > Maratus speciosus. Next base: position 637,957,918 of record OZ010788.1, read on the forward strand.
TACTGTTTGCAGCGCCATCTACCGATGTTATTTGTAACTAAAACTGAGAATCGCAGCATAAAAACTCCTGGTAACTTGCATAATACTCCTGCAAGATTTTTTTAAATATCTGTCACAGTTTGCCAGTTAGGTGATTTTAAAATCCATCAGTCATTTTTGGGCCACGCTGTATGTAATATGTAATAAATACACAAATATATAAGCACCTACAAATCGGGTGAATTTTAAAGTTGTAAACTTTATACATAATTTTTTGTGCAACATCAAAATCTTAATTTGCGTTTTCTGGGAAACTGCGTTTTTCATTGTGTACGTTAACGAGAAACATCATTTCTTAAAGAGTTTTTATGATATTGAAATAAAATTTTCTAAGTTCTGCTCATCTATTGGTACGTTATGAGGCAAAATATAGCTTGTCAGTTTATATATGTTCATTTAGAAGCTATGTTTATCCAAAAATATACATTTTTCTTTTAAAAAAATCATGTTTTGTATGCAAAATTTGGTATATGTTTATAAATTTAAGAGGTATTGGAAATATTTTGCTTCATAAAACAGGTAAGTGGTTTGCTAATATATTGATGAAAAAAAGGGAAATATATTGAATAGATTTCGTTATAGAAGATTTGGCATAAACAGAATTCTTTATTAAAATTTCTCTGAAGATTGCCTAAATTTGAAATGTTAATTAAAATTCCATAAAAAAATTATATGAATTTATTCCCTGCTTTAAGTAAAAACACATGCGTTTGATAAAAATTTCATATTTTCCAAAAAAAGTGCCCCCCGAAGGTAGGCATATACCTTAACCCTTAACGGGCAATGGTAATATACTTACCACTTAATTTTTATTAAAAACTGATCAATTTGCACCGGAACTTTTAGTAAAATATTTTATTTTTATAATGCATGTGATGAAAAGCGTTTTTTATTTTGAAGTAAATTTATTTGTAGATTCTGGTGGCAATCGAATTTTTTCAATATTTCAGCCACGGAATTGACTTGCCCAATAAAGGGTTAAGCACTGCTCTGTGGCAAAGAAATTTGAATGAGGGCAGATTCTTTGAGCTTCACTACGCATGCATTCGAGATCTCTGCTTCACTGAAAAAGCTACAGTTGAAGGGCATTCAATATAGGAACATGCTTAGTAGCAGAATTTTACATTCAGCGTAGATAAATGGGTTTTGCCTGTAAAAATAACCCCGTAATAAAAAAAAAATAGACGTCCGTAGCGTAAATTTAGAGGATTTGATCGTTTAATTTGAAAAACGGGTGTTCTCTTTAAAATTTTACGGTAAACGGCCATAAATTTACCTATGTTTTTAACAGTGTAACAAACATAAAATGTTTGTTTTCTAGTTTACAAATAAATATAGATAATCGATGTTAGAAAAAAAAATTATCAATTGTTTTATATTTTGCCGACGGCTAAATATATGATATATGGGTATGGGTTCTAATCCATCAGAATGAACGGAAATTTTAAAAGATATAAACATAAAAAAAGATGGTAGATAAGGTCGCAGCATTGTTTTATTTCAAATCTGTCATAACACCCATTAATAAAGCTGAAGTTATAAAGTGAATGAAAAATATTTTAATAAAAGAACCACAAGTGCAGAATTTGATATAAATATTTCCTAACATGATTTTTTTAATGTGTGATATTCATTTATAGGATATTTAATAGATATAAGCAGGAAATTGTACGTCAAATATGGCAAATGATCGTACTATAACTACGTTCGTATTATAATTAATTTTATAAATATTCAGGTCGTGGTGCAACAAATGGTGCAATTTTATGCTAAAATGAATCAACACAAAACTTTTTTACGATTCTATATATCAAATTCAGTAATACGGAAATAATAGTACTCCATCTTAAATAGGACGTCATCACCATAGCAACTTAGAATCATTACCTATACTATATGGCCAAAGGTGACCGGTCACTTGCAATTTTAAACGATGTGTTAAATATCTAGAAACATACATGAGGAATTAACCTGAAACAGCAGGAGAGTAAACAGTATAGTATAAGTCATATATTTCCGCAAAGATTTTTTCCCGAAACCCCATAGGGGACCATCAACAAATCAAAAAAAAAAATCTTTTGGATAACCCTGTAAAAACTAATGTAGCAAAAGCGTTCAAACTCGAGATTATTAATAAGTGACTTATTTTAATATACTGTGTTCATTTTTATGAGGATAGCATGTATACTCGTAAAGAAATTAAGGTTTTTATAAAAAAAAACAGCCCGAAATTTCGCCAAGTTTTTTGTTTATAATTTACAGAGTTCTTAATATAAAAAAAATTTCTTTTAAGAAAATTTGACTAACAATATTGTACACAAAACCTACAATCAGAATGAAAAAAAATAATAATTGTATGAAAAATGAGCAGGTTTACTAAATAATGATTCACTGCGCATACTTGAATGTATTCAAAATATAATTTGCATAATGTGTTGGCTAAATGTATAGAGCAACTTTTGTGAAAGTCTCAAAAACACACTTTGAAAATTCTAATAATAATGGTTTATAGAATAACCTCGAAATCCGTTATTCCCAAAAGGAAGAAAAATGATGAGGGGCTGTATCCAAATACAGTAGTACGTGCAATATTGTGTATGGTATATTGGCAATAATCAATGGATATATGGATACAACCCCTCATCTTTTTGCTTCATTTTGGGAACAACGCATTTTGAGCTTATTCTATAAACGATTATTATCAGACTTTTCAAACTATGTTTTTGAGACTTTTACAAAAGTTGCTCTATAAATTTAGCTAACACATTATGCACATTATATTTTGATTGCATTCGTGCGTGCGCAGTGAAACCTATTTTTCTAAACCTGCTCATTTTTTCATCCAATTTTTACTATTTTTTAATACTAATTGCAAAGTATTGTGTACAATGTTGTTCGTCATATTTTCTGAAAATTTGGGAAAATTTGGGACTGTTTTTATAAAAACCTTAATTTCTCTACGAGTGTACATGCTACCCTCATAAAAATGAACATAGTATATTCCAATAAGCCACTTACTAATAATCTCGAGTTTGAACTCTTTTGCTACATTCGTTTTACAGGGTTATCCAAAAGATATTCGTTCTTTTTCAATTTGTTGATGGTTCCCTGTAAGGTTTCGAGAAAAAATATTCGCGGAAATGTATGACCTATACTATATTGTTTACACACCTGCAGTTTCAGGTTAATTCATTATGTATATTTCTAGATAGTTAACAAAAGGTCTAAAATCGCAAGTGACCGGTCACCTTTGGCAATAGTGTATCATGGGATATAATTGAATTCATTACATATGACCTGATTTAAAAGAATGATGAAAGCTTTTATTAATATCTCTTTAAATTTTCACTCGATTTTCATATATTTTAAAATTACTCAAAATATTCTGTAACAATTAACAATCATATGAGGGTGTTTCTAAATGAATATTGGGTTTTAACGATTTGTAGAATCTATTAAATAAGCTGAAAATTATACTTAATATATAAAATTAAAGAGCGACTCAAACAGTTTGTTGGTACCTGTGCATGCGCATGTGCACGCAATGTTTCTGCCGCCATCCGTTAGAAAGCGCTAGTAGCAAGAAATGGCGACTAGTGAACAGAAAGCATTTTATGTTCTACAGTTTTCAAAGACAAAATCTGTAGTTACTATGTAGCAGGGTGGGCCAAAGAAAATATTTTTCGATTTTCAATAATTGGTAGAGCGGAAAAGTTTCTACTGGTGGCACTAAGTTTATACAAAAAAATTGAGATTTTTCGGACAATTCCTTCATTTGCCGCAAATGGCTTCAAGTATTGCTCAAATGCTGATTTTTGAACTCTTTTAGCAAAACTTTTTAAAATGTTAAATTAAATTTATTTTTGCTCAATTTACTTGAAATGTCGTGTTTAGTGTGCGAAATGTTTAAATAAGCTCTGATTATTTATTTATTACTTATGTGTACTTTGAATTAGCTTTCCGCTTATAACTGAGCAAATATTGTAAGTACTGTTTGGTTCGTTCGCCGGTTTCTCTCTTTTGTCTTTATTATGTTCCTCGTCCTTCCTTCGGTTTTTCGATGCGTTCAAAGTCATATATTTGATTGCCGGACCACAGTATTTCTTTACAGTAATTCTGGATGGAGAGGAGAATATGGAGTAGAAAGCAATGAAAACGCAACAAGTCATCACGAGGATGGGGGTGGAAATAGGAGAAGGGAGTAACTGCGAAATGGGATGTTGATTATTTTTCTGCTCTAAAATAGAGCAATTGTCAGAAACTTTGAAGCACGCAGTTCGTTTGAATCAGAATTTGAACCTGGGCTTTAAAAGCAGACACTCCCAAACGCATATCTCTTTCACACACAGCTTTCGCCAGATTTAGAACTGGTATAGGTCAATATCTGAAAACTGGACAATTTCTCTCCAGAATTTTTATTTTTTTCGAATTAATGTACCAACTTCCAAATACAATTATATACTATGATACATGTTTTGTCATTTGATTGTTGTTGTGTTTTGAGATCAAGGATGTATATTTTATGCGTAGGATAAACTTTTATGGAAGAAAGTGTCTGTTAACACAATAATCAGTGTCTAATAATTGGGACTGAGGTGATGTTTTTGTCTTAACACCTGCACAGCCATTTTATTGAATCATTTGGAACACGTGTAAATGATTAAATATTCCATGTGATATTTTTATGTTACATCAATAAAGTTGCAATAAGCTTTATTTTTATAGATAAAAAGTTAAATATGGGGACATGAATGATGCTATTAAAAAATATACTCATTCCTTTTCAGAACAAAAACTAAATATTTCTAAAAATGAAACAATGAGAAAAACGACTTTCCTTCATCCATTGTGGATAGTTGAACTGTAGTTGCTGTTGCAATGGAAATAATTCTGCCATCGCCACCTAGTATCTGTTAAACTAAATGAGTGGTTAGAATGACAGAGATGATGGTCAACCTCAGGGACAAATATATTTACTACAGTATTTTACTATGCAATCTATACGAGTAAAGGAGCATTATATTTTACCATACTGTATATATATATAGGTATAAATATATAATAGCAAAAGTTAAAAATATTTATAAACATTTTTACAGCATACATTTAATATTGGATATTTGAACCTCGTGACAGGGACTGAAATGATGATTTCGTTTGTTTAACACTTGAAATTAATTATTTATACATCATCATATGTCCATTTATCATTGGTAATTGTTATAACACATGGGTTATAACACATTGGTAATTGTTATAACACATATATTACATTTTTTCAGCTTTTGGTTTTAGTATAATTAATGGAATATTATTGGCAGTGGACGCAAATTGTCCAATTTTCAGATAATGACCCGTATATCATATAGGTAAACTGAGTTAAGAGCTTCATCTGTGCTTCAGGATGCAGGAATTGTGACAAACAGGAATAAGGATCTCGTCATCGATAAAGACTTGATCAGGAGACAGAAAAAGAAACGTGAAAGAAGATACAAGTGGATCTTGGAGGATGAAAAATTACAACAATATTTTTTGAAGGTAGAAATAATAACACTATCTTCATATAAAAAAGGTAACAAGCAGCACCATCGAGAGAAATACGAAGCACATACCACTAATGGTGTGCGAAAATGTACGTGTCCATTTCCACGAGCCTATTCCTGTTTTATGGACATCAGAAATGCAAATGGTTGAAGATTTGAGTACTCTATTAATCTAGCTCTGTTTTAGTTGGTAAAGGTCTTAGGCCAAATGGTTCTACCATCTAGTTTAGATAGTTGATGTCGCTGTCAGTGCGGAAGATCGTTCGTATGAAGAATACATGTCAAATATTGCAGTTCGCTTCTTAATTTTTTCCAAAGCAGAATTTATTCTAGCTTAGAACACTATATAATGGTTTTGCTATTTCTCCGCAGTGGCTGTAAGGAGGTGTTAAGTGTCCCAAATATTCCAAACCAAGTTCAGACAATATGGATATATTTGTTTCGTCTTTCTGTTGACGGTGATGCTAGCCCCATTTTTTTCTATGAAGATCGTTTTATTTTTTTCTACAATCAAAAAAGATGCTTGCAATTTTCTCTTCCTCTAACATCTTCATCCTCCTGTATCTTCTTGCCAAGTTCTTTTTCTGCCTCTCGACCAAGTTTTTGTCGATGACAAGATCCTTATTCCCAGTTGTCACAATTCCTGCAATTTTTGCTCACTTATAAGCGAAAAAGCTATAAAAGTAACCTAATTCAAACTGCACAAAGCTATTAAATAATACATAATCAGAGCTTATTTAAACATTTCGGACACTAAATATGACATTTCAAGTAAATTCAGCTAAAATAACTTAAATTTAACATTTTTAAAATTTTTGTTAAACAAGTTAAAAAATAAGCATTTGGGCAACATTTAAAGCCATCTGCGGCAAATGAAGGAATTGTCCGAAAAATCCCAATTTTTTTGCTTGAGTTTAGTGCCATCAGTGGCAACTTTTCCGCAGTACCCATCATCGAAAATCGAAAAACATTTTCTTTGGCCCGTCCTGCTGCATAGCAACTACAGATTCTGTCAGTTTTTTTCGGCCCACCTTACTGTGCAACGTGGGTTCCGGATTAATTTCAGATGTGATCCCCCAAGTGATAATAACATCCGTAGATGGTATCATCAGTTTGACAATACGGACTGCTTTTGGAACAATCACCCCACAAACACTAATCAATGTTTGGGAAGAACTCAGCTATCGACTTGATGTGTGTCGTGTGACGAAAGGTGCTCACATTGAACACTTTGTAAGCTTGTAGGTAAAACTGTTTGAGTTGCTCTTTCATTTTATGCATTAATTATAATTTTAAGTTTTATGTAATAAATACTACCAAGCGTTAAAAGCCCGATATTCATTTAGAAACACCCTTTATATTAAATTTCAAATCAGTCGGTTGAGTTTTTGCGCTGTTATATGCAGACAGACGAACGGATCAGGCGACCACTATAGGTGCTACGTATTTATATAATTACGAACGCGCTTAAAAATCGTAACTTTTATTTTAAAAAGACAACAGACCTTTTTTAAAACATCAAGTAAGTGAAAGGCAATAAATTGCCGTTAATAGGTACAGCGTTCCACAGTAGGGTATTACGTCCAATAACCAATTAATTTTGTAATGTTTTACAGTATCTTAGACATCTTACCAACGATATATTTGAGATTTATTATGAGATCTTACCGCGATCGTCAATATTTTAATCGAATAGCCCGTAGTGGAGTAGCCATGGTCGTTAGAAGGGAGATGTTTGAGTCATAATTATCATAAAAACGAACAATTTTGTCATTTTACATGTTCTGAACGCAGTTTTTATTAAATAAGTGCGATTTAAAACAGATCTAATAAAAAACACAGCAGCTAAAATGTGTTTAGCATTCATCAAATTTCAAGATTAAAATAAGCCCCTGCTTTATTCTTCAGAAAAAAAGGAATGAGCATCAGCAGTAACAACATACGTACTTTTCTGTAGTTGTTATGCATTCTTTCATTCGTTTTGTTATTGTTTCCAATTATGTAACCTTAAAGCTATTTTTAAAAAGTTTTGGACGGTTGTGCATTTTATTAAGTTTGTTTTAATGCATCATTCAATCGTCTTACTCAAGGGTTTTTATATGTGTAACATTATTTATATGTGCGGCATTATTTATATGTGTTTATGTGTTTTTTGTTAGATTTTAAACAGTGCTTTATTCATTATCTTTGTTACGTCAAATGAAGCCTATCAAAAAGCATTCTCCACTCAATTAACTTGTTCATAAATTTAATTGCTTCTCCTACAAATTCTAATTTGTTTTTTCAAAATCTATCATATTCATAAGTTTATTGTCAATATGTTTTCTAAAACTTTGTGGGAGTGGGACGAGGGGTGGTATATTTCTTAATCAAGTCTTATCAACGTGTAATATATCAAGAAACCTGAAAATTTTGGCATTGTAAATATGGAAATTAAAACTAGATTGAACAATTAGGTGATTTAATAAGATTATTTTCAACAGATAACGCACCTGTTCCTAAAATCGAACAAAACTCGCTATCAGAACGTTAACTTAAGGTGAATTTTCCCCAAAATTTTATGCAAACATGCTTGGCCTAATACATTACATCAAAGTACAAAATTTCGTCGAAAGTTATTCACAGATATTTTACTACTACATAAAATCGAGAAAAATGCACAAATATCGATATCACAGCATTCCCTTCCAGCAGAATATCCCTTTTCTCAACTGGAATATGACGCCAATAGTAAAGAATATATATATACAAACTTCGTTTTAATTCTATAACTTCATACAATTTCTTATGCCACAAATGAAAAAATCGCACCTAAATTCAATATTACAGCACCACCTTCAGGCCGATTTTTTCAAAAATTTTATACAAACCTTTACCTAACACATTATATTTAGATATAAAATTTATTTGAAATATATTCATAAAATCTTCATAGACCAAGAGCCGGCAGCACAGACAATCACCTCATCGGGTTCACGGACGAAATTCTGGGATTAGTTAAATCTTGATTCGAATATTAAAACGCAATCGATCTGTCAAGTTCCATCTTGGTGGAAAACACATGAAAACCCGATTTTAGCGCTTGACCCTTAGGTTTACCATTGTGTTTTCCTGCTCCCAGTCCTCCATGTTTTCATACCTTTTGGTGCAGGAATCCACAATGGTAAAACTACGAGTCAGTCGCTACATTACGGTGTTTCCCACCAAAATATGACTTGGCAGACCGGTTGCGTTTTAATATGCGAATCAAGATTTAACTAACCCTACAATTTCATCCTTGAACTCGATGAGGTGAGAGTTCTGTGCTGCCAGCTCCCGTTCTATCACTTAAACTATAAAAATTCGAGAAAATCACTCAGATATCGTTCTCTCGAAGCGATACTCTCGAACCGATTGGACAGTTTTGCTGGAGAGAAATTTTGCTTTTATTTCTGAGCTGATTTTATATTTTTTGTATCTACTTCTAATTTTACTGGTTTAAAAAAATGTATTTTTTATTAATAAGGATTTTCAGTAACGTGTTACTGCGGTAATACACTACAGGGCAATAATAATGATATTTATCCTGTTACGTTAAAATGAAAGTCTATCCCTAATAAGCGATATAAATTTTAGTGTTAACTCATATAGATTTATAAGAGCAAATCATTTCTTCTTTACATTGCTAATTTTAAAGTACATCACATGTTTAAATAGCTATATTTGTTTACGAGATTAAAATTAAATGTAGATAACATCAGCTAAAAAATAACTAATTTTACTACATCATACCGACGGCTTAGAAAAGATATAGAGACCTGCTCTACCTGAGGAATTGAAATTTCGGAAGATGAACCTGAAAAAAAAAGGAAAGACACTTGCCGATAAGTTCCGGATTTCCTTTTATTTCGGAACTGTCACGACTCTCATTAATAAGCTCGAGTTATAAAGTGAAATGGAAAAAATAATAAGTAACCATAGCTCCATAAACTCACAGAAATATCTCGTATTATTTCATATGTGAAATCTAATATTTAAATAGTTCTGCATGTAATTTAGATTTTTTAAACTTTTTAAGCCCTTCGAATCGGGCGTTCTGTAATGACATTTCATTTTTTGTGTCAGTATTTCTGAATAGTAATTTTCTACTTATTTAATACACAATCTTCTACTTATTTAACACTAGAACACCCGGAAGGAGTCGATCCGACCCCGACAATATAATTAAATGTCAACTGGAACCAGAAATTCTTTCTTAAAATAAGTTAAATTTAAACCACGCAAAATTACGTTAAATAAATCAATCAAATATTTTAAATAAAAATTCTGGGGTCAAATACTTTTATGAAACATGAATGAAATTTCCGGACGTTCTAGTGTTAATACACAAGATGTACGATTAAACTGGAAAAGTACTTCTGCGTAAACACAGCGGTACTCAAAACAAACAAACAAACAAACAAAAAACATACTCATTTTCTATGAAATGGATGCATGGTACCTATTTCAAAGGAATTAAAAAAAGAGCTTTTTATTTTTTAAAACAACAAAAATCACCTTTTTTGAAACAGAAAATAATATGTATTAATTTTTATTTTCAAATTATGTAAGATTTATATGTGATTAATGAAATTATCATTACTTTCCTAGTTTTAAAATGTTGATTATTATGCATTTAGAATAGCTGTAAGATATTTGTTTTCTAGTTTAAAATTAAATGCAGGAAATCGAAGAGAGGAAAAAATAATTAATTCTGTTTGTTGAAAGAGGGTATAGAGAGAATTACCTCATCAGACAAAGAGAAAATTTAAGAGATAAGAACCTGAAAAAAAGGAATTATGGAGATAATACCGAGACGCTCTTTTATTTAAAAACTGTCAGAACCCCCATTAATAAAGCTGGGATTTTAAAATTAAGCAAAACTTATTTTAATAAAATAACATTAAATCAAAAATACCAGAAAAGTATTGACTATCGTGATTATATTTTATTTTAACTTTCATTTTTAGACTCATTATTTAAACACAGTAAAGAATATCAATAATAATAAAAGAATATTGAATAAAACAAAATCTTTCAAACAACAGGACACTTTGCACTTTGAAGAGTAAATTATTTACGACCACTTTTTTCAAAGCTGAAAGTCAGATGTGTACATGTCAAAGTCCTATTTATTTGCCTGCACATAAAAAATGAATTCTGGAGATAAGGGCTCTTATCTTTTATATCAAAACTGTCACAACTTCCATTAATAAAGCTGGGATTTTTAAATGAAGCAAAACTTATTTTAATAAAATAACAGTAAATCAAAAATACCACAAAAGTATTGAATAACGTCTCACTCATTTTTACTTTCATTTTCAGACTCATTATTTAAACACAGTAAATAATATCAATACTAATAAAAGAATATTGAATAAAACAAAATCTTTCAAACAGCAGGACACTTTGCACTTTGAAGAGTAAATTATTTACGACCACTTTTTTCAAAGCTGAAAGTCAGATGTGTACATGTTAAAGGCCTATTTATTTGTCTGTACATAAAAAATGAATTCTGGAGGTAAGGGCTCTTACCTCTTATATCAAAACTGTCACAAACTCCATTAATAAAGCTGGGATTTTAAAATGAAGCAAAACTTATTTTAATAAAATAACAGTAAATCAAAAATACCACAAAAGTATTGAATAACGTCTCACTCATTTTAACTTTCATTTTAAGACTCATTATTTAAACACAGTAAATAATATCAATACTAATAAAAGAATATTGAATAAAACAAAATCTTTCAAACAGCAGGACACTTTGCACTTTGAAGAGTAAATTATTTACGACCACTTTTTTCAAAGCTGAAAGTCAGATGTGTACATGTTAAAGGCCTATTTATTTTCCTGCACATAAAAAATGAATTCTGGAGGTAAGGGCTCTTATCTCTTATATCAAAACTGTCACAAACTCCATTAATAAAGCTGGGATTTTAAAATGAAGCAAAACTTATTTTAATAAAATAACAGTAAATCAAAAATACCACAAAAGTATTGAATAACGTCTCACTCATTTTAACTTTCATTTTAAGACTCATTATTTAAACACAGTAAATAATATCAATACTAATAAAAGAATATTGAATAAAACAAAATCTTTCAAACAGCAGGACACTTTGCACTTTGAAGAGTAAATTATTTACGACCACTTTTTTCAAAGCTGAAAGTCAGATGTGTACATGTTAAAGGCCTATTTATTTGTCTGTACATAAAAAATGAATTCTGGAGGTAAGGGCTCTTATCTCTTTTATCAAAACTATCACAACCTCCATTAGTAAAGCTGGGATTTTAAAATGAAGCAAAACTTATTTTAATAAAATAACAGTAAATCAAAAATACCACAAAAGTATTGAATAACGTCTCACTCATTTTTACTTTCATTTTCAGACTCATTATTTAAACACAGTAAATAATATCAATACTAATAAAAGAATATTGAATAAAACAAAATCTTTCAAACAGCAGGACACTTTGCACTTTGAAGAGTAAATTATTTACGACCACTTTTTTCAAAGCTGAAAGTCAGATGTGTACATGTTAAAGGCCTATTTATTTTCCTGCACATAAAAAATGAATTCCGGAGGTAAGGGCTCTTATCTCTTATATCAAAACTGTCACAAACTCCATTAATAAAGCTGGGATTTTAAAATGAAGCAAAACTTATTTTAATAAAATAACAGTAAATCAAAAATACCACAAAAGTATTGAATAACGTCTCACTCATTTTAACTTTCATTTTAAGACTCATTATTTAAACACAGTAAATAATATCAATACTAATAAAAGAATATTGAATAAAACAAAATCTTTCAAACAGCAGGACACTTTGCACTTTGAAGAGTAAATTATTTACGACCACTTTTTTCAAAGCTGAAAGTCAGATGTGTACATGTTAAAGGCCTATTTATTTTCCTGCACATAAAAAATGAATTCTGGAGGTAAGGGCTCTTATCTCTTATATCAAAACTATCACAAACTCCATTAATAAAGCTGGGATTTTAAAATGAAGCAAAACTTATTTTAATAAAAAAACAGTAAATCAAAAATACCACAAAAGTATTGAATAACGTCTCACTCATTTTAACTTTCATTTTAAGACTCATTATTTAAACACAGTAAATAATATCAATACTAATAAAAGAATATTGAATAAAACAAAATCTTTCAAACAGCAGGACACTTTGCACTTTGAAGAGTAAATTATTTACGACCACTTTTTTCAAAGCTGAAAGTCAGATGTGTACATGTTAAAGGCCTATTTATTTTCCTGCACATAAAAAATGAATTCTGGAGGTAAGGGCTCTTATCTCTTATATCAAAACTATCACAACCTCCATTAGTAAAGCTGGGATTTTAAAATGAAGCAAAACTTATTTTAATAAAATAACAGTAAATCAAAAATACCACAAAAGTATTGAATAACGTCTCACTCATTTTTACTTTCATTTTCAGACTCATTATTTAAACACAGTAAATAATATCAATACTAATAAAAGAATATTGAATAAAACAAAATCTTTCAAACAGCAGGACACTTTGCACTTTGAAGAGTAAATTATTTACGACCACTTTTTTCAAAGCTGAAAGTCAGATGTGTACATGTTAAAGGCCTATTTATTTTCCTGCACATAAAAAATGAATTCTGGAGGTAAGGGCTCTTATCTCTTATATCAAAACTGTCACAAACTCCATTAATAAAGCTGGGATTTTAAAATGAAGCAAAACTTATTTTAATAAAATAACAGTAAATCAAAAATACCACAAAAGTATTGAATAACGTCTCACTCATTTTTACTTTCATTTTCAGACTCATTATTTAAACACAGTAAATAATATCAATACTAATAAAAGAATATTGAATAAAACAAAATCTTTCAAACAGCAGGACACTTTGCACTTTGAAGAGTAAATTATTTACGACCACTTTTTTCAAAGCTGAAAGTCAGATGTGTACATGTTAAAGGCCTATTTATTTTCCTGCACATAAAAAATGAATTCTGGAGGTAAGGGCTCTTATCTCTTATATCAAAACTGTCACAAACTCCATTAATAAAGCTGGGATTTTAAAATGAAGCAAAACTTATTTTAATAAAATAACAGTAAATCAAAAATACCACAAAAGTATTGAATAACGTCTCACTCATTTTAACTTTCATTTTAAGACTCATTATTTAAACACAGTAAATAATATCAATACTAATAAAAGAATATTGAATAAAACAAAATCTTTCAAACAGCAGGACACTTTGCACTTTGAAGAGTAAATTATTTACGACCACTTTTTTCAAAGCTGAAAGTCAGATGTGTACATGTTAAAGGCCTATTTATTTGTCTGTACATAAAAAATGAATTCTGGAGGTAAGGGCTCTTATCTCTTATATCAAAACTATCACAACCTCCATTAGTAAAGCTGGGATTTTAAAATGAAGCAAAACTTATTTTAATAAAATAACAGTAAATCAAAAATACCACAAAAGTATTGAATAACGTCTCACTCATTTTAACTTTCATTTTCAGACTCATTATTTAAACAAACAAAAGACTATCTATACTAATAAAAGAATATTGAATAAAACAATATCTTTCAAACAGCAAGACACTTTGCATTTTGAAGAGTAAATTATTTACGAACACTTTTTCCAAAACTGAAAGTCGAATGTGTACATTTTAAAGGCCAATTTATTTACGAGCACATAAAAAAGCAGCTAAGAGTAAATTATTTACGAACACTGCTTTAAAAACTGAAAGTCAGATGTGTATATTTTAAAGGTCAATTTATTTACGAGCACATAAAAAACGTAGCTAAGAGTAAATTATTTACGAACACTTTTTTAAATCTAAAAGTCAGATATGTACATTTTAAAGTCCCATTTATTTACGAGCACTTAAATAAAACAGCTAAGAGTAAATTATTTAAGAACACATTTTCAAAACTGAAAGTCAGATGTGTACATGTTAAAGGCCTATTTATTTGTCTGTACATAAAAAATGAATTCTGGAGGTAAGGGCTCTTACCTCTTATATCAAAACTGTCACAAACTCCATTAATAAAGCTGGGATTTTAAAATGAAGCAAAACTTATTTTAATAAAATAACAGTAAATCAAAAATACCACAAAAGTATTGAATAACGTCTCACTCATTTTAACTTTCATTTTAAGACTCATTATTTAAACACAGTAAATAATATCAATACTAATAAAAGAATATTGAATAAAACAAAATCTTTCAAACAGCAGGACACTTTGCACTTTGAAGAGTAAATTATTTACGACCACTTTTTTCAAAGCTGAAAGTCAGATGTGTACATGTTAAAGGCCTATTTATTTTCCTGCACATAAAAAATGAATTCTGGAGGTAAGGGCTCTTATCTCTTATATCAAAACTGTCACAAACTCCATTAATAAAGCTGGGATTTTAAAATGAAGCAAAACTTATTTTAATAAAATAACAGTAAATCAAAAATACCACAAAAGTATTGAATAACGTCTCACTCATTTTAACTTTCATTTTAAGACTCATTATTTAAACACAGTAAATAATATCAATACTAATAAAAGAATATTGAATAAAACAAAATCTTTCAAACAGCAGGACACTTTGCACTTTGAAGAGTAAATTATTTACGACCACTTTTTTCAAAGCTGAAAGTCAGATGTGTACATGTTAAAGGCCTATTTATTTTCCTGCACATAAAAAATGAATTCTGGAGGTAAGGGCTCTTATCTCTTATATCAAAACTGTCACAAACTCCATTAATAAAGCTGGGATTTTAAAATGAAGCAAAACTTATTTTAATAAAATAACAGTAAATCAAAAATACCACAAAAGTATTGAATAACGTCTCACTCATTTTAACTTTCATTTTAAGACTCATTATTTAAACACAGTAAATAATATCAATACTAATAAAAGAATATTGAATAAAACAAAATCTTTCAAACAGCAGGACACTTTGCACTTTGAAGAGTAAATTATTTACGACCACTTTTTTCAAAGCTGAAAGTCAGATGTGTACATGTTAAAGGCCTATTTATTTTCCTGCACATAAAAAATGAATTCTGGAGGTAAGGGCTCTTATCTCTTATATCAAAACTATCACAACCTCCATTAGTAAAGCTGGGATTTTAAAATGAAGCAAAACTTATTTTAATAAAATAACAGTAAATCAAAAATACCACAAAAGTATTGAATAACGTCTCACTCATTTTAACTTTCATTTTAAGACCCATTATTTAAACACAGTAAATAATATCAATACTAATAAAAGAATATTGAATAAAACAAAATCTTTCAAACAGCAGGACACTTTGCACTTTGAAGAGTAAATTATTTACGACCACTTTTTTCAAAGCTGAAAGTCAGATGTGTACATGTTAAAGGCCTATTTATTTGTCTGTACATAAAAAATGAATTCTGGAGGTAAGGGCTCTTATCTCTTATATCAAAACTATCACAACCTCCATTAGTAAAGGTGGGATTTTAAAATGAAGCAAAACTTATTTTAATAAAATAACAGTAAATCAAAAATACCACAAAAGTATTGAATAACGTCTCACTCATTTTTACTTTCATTTTCAGACTCATTATTTAAACACAGTAAATAATATCAATACTAATAAAAGAATATTGAATAAAACAAAATCTTTCAAACAGCAGGACACTTTGCACTTTGAAGAGTAAATTATTTACGACCACTTTTTTCAAAGCTGAAAGTCAGATGTGTACATGTTAAAGGCCTATTTATTTTCCTGCACATAAAAAATGAATTCTGGAGGTAAGGGCTCTTATCTCTTATATCAAAACTGTCACAAACTCCATTAATAAAGCTGGGATTTTAAAATGAAGCAAAACTTATTTTAATAAAATAACAGTAAATCAAAAATACCACAAAAGTATTGAATAACGTCTCACTCATTTTAACTTTCATTTTAAGACTTATTATTTAAACACAGTAAATAATATCAATACTAATAAAAGAATATTGAATAAAACAAAATCTTTCAAACAGCAGGACACTTTGCACTTTGAAGAGTAAATTATTTACGACCACTTTTTTCAAAGCTGAAAGTCAGATGTGTACATGTTAAAGGCCTATTTATTTTCCTGCACATAAAAAATGAATTCTGCAGGTAAGGGCTCTTATCTCTTATATCAAAACTGTCACAAACTCCATTAGTAAAGCTGGGATTTTAAAATGAAGCAAAACTTATTTTAATAAAATAACAGTAAATCAAAAATACCACAAAAGTATTGAATAACGTCTCACTCATTTTAACTTTCATTTTAAGACTCATTATTTAAACACAGTAAATAATATCAATACTAATAAAAGAATATTGAATAAAACAAAATCTTTCAAACTGCAGGACACTTTGCACTTTGAAGAGTAAATTATTTACGACCACTTTTTTCAAAGCTGAAAGTCAGATGTGTACATGTTAAAGGCCTATTTATTTTCCTGCACATAAAAAATGAATTCTGGAGGTAAGGGCTCTTATCTCTTATATCAAAACTGTCACAAACTCCATTAATAAAGCTGGGATTTTAAAATGAAGCAAAACTTATTTTAATAAAAAAACAGTAAATCAAAAATACCACAAAAGTATTGAATAACGTCTCACTCATTTTAACTTTCATTTTAAGACTCATTATTTAAACACAGTAAATAATATCAATACTAATAAAAGAATATTGAATAAAACAAAATCTTTCAAACAGCAGGACACTTTGCACTTTGAAGAGTAAATTATTCACGACCACTTTTTTCAAAGCTGAAAGTCAGATGTGTACATGTTAAAGGCCTATTTATTTTCCTGCACATAAAAAATGAATTCTGGAGGTAAGGGCTCTTATCTCTTATATCAAAACTATCACAACCTCCATTAGTAAAGCTGGGATTTTAAAATGAAGCAAAACTTATTTTAATAAAATAACAGTAAATCAAAAATACCACAAAAGTATTGAATAACGTCTCACTCATTTTTACTTTCATTTTCAGACTCATTATTTAAACACAGTAAATAATATCAATACTAATAAAAGAATATTGAATAAAACAAAATCTTTCAAACAGCAGGACACTTTGCACTTTGAAGAGTAAATTATTTACGACCACTTTTTTCAAAGCTGAAAGTCAGATGTGTACATGTTAAAGGCCTATTTATTTTCCTGCACATAAAAAATGAATTCTGGAGGTAAGGGCTCTTATCTCTTATATCAAAACTGTCACAAACTCCATTAATAAAGCTGGGATTTTAAAATGAAGCAAAACTTATTTTAATAAAATAACAGTAAATCAAAAATACCACAAAAGTATTGAATAACGTCTCACTCATTTTTACTTTCATTTTCAGACTCATTATTTAAACACAGTAAATAATATCAATACTAATAAAAGAATATTGAATAAAACAAAATCTTTCAAACAGCAGGACACTTTGCACTTTGAAGAGTAAATTATTTACGACCACTTTTTTCAAAGCTGAAAGTCAGATGTGTACATGTTAAAGGCCTATTTATTTTCCTGCACATAAAAAATGAATTCTGGAGGTAAGGGCTCTTATCTCTTATATCAAAACTGTCACAAACTCCATTAATAAAGCTGGGATTTTAAAATGAAGCAAAACTTATTTTAATAAAATAACAGTAAATCAAAAATACCACAAAAGTATTGAATAACGTCTCACTCATTTTAACTTTCATTTTAAGACTCATTATTTAAACACAGTAAATAATATCAATACTAATAAAAGAATATTGAATAAAACAAAATCTTTCAAACAGCAGGACACTTTGCACTTTGAAGAGTAAATTATTTACGACCACTTTTTTCAAAGCTGAAAGTCAGATGTGTACATGTTAAAGGCCTATTTATTTGTCTGTACATAAAAAATGAATTCTGGAGGTAAGGGCTCTTATCTCTTATATCAAAACTATCACAACCTCCATTAATAAAGCTGGGATTTTAAAATGAAGCAAAACTTATTTTAATAAAATAACAGTAAATCAAAAATACCACAAAAGTATTGAATAACTTCTCACTCATTTTAACTTTCATTTTCAGACTCATTATTTAAACAAACAAAAGACTATCTATACTAATAAAAGAATATTGAATAAAACAATATCTTTCAAACAGCAAGACACTTTGCATTTTGAAGAGTAAATTATTTACGAACACTTTTTCCAAAACTGAAAGTCGAATGTGTACATTTTAAAGGCCAATTTATTTACGAGCACATAAAAAAGCAGCTAAGAGTAAATTATTTACGAACACTGCTTTAAAAACTGAAAGTCAGATGTGTATATTTTAAAGGTCAATTTATTTACGAGCACATAAAAAACGTAGCTAAGAGTAAATTATTTACGAACACTTTTTTAAATCTAAAAGTCAGATATGTACATTTTAAAGTCCCATTTATTTACGAGCACTTAAATAAAACAGCTAAGAGTAAATTATTTAAGAACACATTTTCAAAACTGAAAGTCAGATGTGTACATTTTAAAGGTCAATTTATTAATAAGCACATAAAAAACCAGCAAGTCCAATATATGCAATTTTAAAGGGAAATTTATTTACATTTTATAATAGCTATGTAGTAAAAGAATTTGAACTCTGCACTGCAAAGACTAGCAAATTCTTTGATGAGGCTTTGGACGATCAACCTCAACCTCTGAGCCTATGAAAAACTGCTGAACGTACAAGTAAATTTGTGAAAAAGAATGAGACGACTGTTGTTTGCTCTGGTGAACGGACGTGCTGAAACGTCATTGTTCGACGGAAAACTGGGTCAGATGGACCTGGGTAAACGGAATGTCCCTGGCCAGCTAATTTCCATGTTTAACTTGAATGTAAATACCCCATATGTAAATATTTTCATCCCCATATCCAAGAATATTAAAGTGTCAAGATTTCGTTAAAAATCTGCCAGCATTATTTACTTCTAGACACCGACCCAGAGTAGAAGTACATTTATTCCACAAAAAGAATGTGCATTTATTCTACATACGATAATGCACAACCATTTAGATATAAAATTATGAATTAACTATATATCAGCTACATAGTTTATAACTGTTACATAATTTACAGAATTCTAGTTAAATGAAACTAAAATACAATCCCTCTAATAATAATCTGATTGTTAAAAATATATTTCCTCTAATATAAAATCTAGAGCAAATTTAAGAAGCGATAGTCCTCACGATTGTTTTAAGCGCTGACAAATTATGTTTGGTTCCAAGTAGCAGCTGTCGTCAAAATGGATCACCGAACACAGCATATAAGGTCGTATTGACACACTGTCGCGTTTAATATAAATTTTCCCAGAGAGAAATAACCTTATTTATTTCCTATTGTTCAGAAAGAGACCGCTAGCTATAAAGAAAAGACGGGTTATAAACCCTGTTGAATTTTTCTATTTTGTGCCAGATAATTCATCACGAAATATGGCCGATATATGGCTTTTATTCGTCATGTAATACACTTATAAAGAAAATTTTAAATTTGCATATATAATATGGCGGTTTTGTATAATTTATTTATAAACTGCGAGTTAAAATTTTAGTCTCATATGTTTTAGTAGAAATAATTACTGTGGAATCCTATGAAAAACAAGCTAATAGTATTGAACATTTTATTCGTGAACCACTGAAACGATTTTAATGCAAAAATAAAAATCATTTTAAAATATAGAAATGCATAGGAGAAAATTTTAAATAATGTTTTCATTATTTTAGCATTAACTAGCGAGTGTCTAAGTGCTACTACTATAGGTTCTGATCATTTCAAGGAGGCTGTTGAAGCGCAAATTATTTAGGAACTCTTATAAAATATTCACGATTTAATTATTCAGCAGTGGATTATAGCTGTTACAAAATAAAACTAAAATATAATACATTGCATACAAATCTGTTTGATAAAATCCTTTTTCCTTTAATATAAAATCTAGGGCAAATTTATAAGGCGCCAGTCGTCACGATTGTTTTAAGCGCTGACAAATGATGTTTGTTTCTAAGTAGCAGCTGTCGTTAAAATGGATCACCGAACATAGAATGCAAAGTCGTATTGACATGCCTTGTCGTTGTTGTAATACAAATTTTCCCAGACAGTAAGAACCGTATTTATTTCGTATTAATGTGCAGGAGAGTGCTAAAAAGAAAATAATGTCGACATGTTGAATATGTTGAGTTTTTTTTTATTGGTTTCGGATAATTAATCATGTTATATAGTCGAGATTTTGTTTTCAATTGTAACTTAATTCAGTTATAAAAAAATTTCTAATTTTTTATAAATAATATTCAAGTCTTTTGTTTTAATTATACACTACGAGTTCAAATTTTAATTTCAAGCATTCAAAAGGAATTAATAGTCGTGAAATTCTACAGAAAAATGAACCTTTTATGAACCTTTTTTATCTAAAACCGCTGAGGCGATTTTAAGGCACACACAAAAACAGCAAATCGATATATGCATTTTAAAAGGCAATTTATGTACAAATTTTAATAGCTATATGATAATGTATAACATAAAATAAAATGTGTCGCACACAAATCTGCGTGTCGCACGCAAATCTGCTTGTTAAAAACATTTTTCCTTTCATCTAAAATCTAAAAGCAAATTTATGAAGGGCTAGTTGTCTCGGTTATTTTAAGCGCTGACAAATGATGTTTGTATTCAAGTAGCAGCTGTCGTAAAAAAAGGATCACCGCGCATGAATGCAAAGTCGTATTGACACGATGTTTTGTTTAATACAAATTTCCCCAGACAGTTAGAACCATATTTATTTCGTATTAATGTGAAGGTAGTGTTAAAAAGAATGTAAAGTCGACTTGTTGAATATGTTGAGTTTTTTCTATTGGTTTCGGATAAAATTAATCATATACTATGACCGAGATTTTGTTTTCCCTTGCAACTTAATTCAGTTATAAAAAAAAAGGTTCTAAATTTTTATAAATAATATTCCTGTTATTATTATTATTATTAATATTATTATTATTATTATTATTATTATTATTATTATTATTATTATTATTATACACAACGAGTTCAAATTTTAATTTCAATCATTTAAAGGAAATTAGTAGTTATGAAATCCTACAGGAAAATGAACCTTTGATGAACCTTTTTTTATCTCAAACCGCTGAAGAGATTTTAAGGCTAATGTCATACGGACCGCTAGCATTGTGTAGGGATAATACGTAAGTAAAAAAGCGTGCAAAAAGACGTTCGTCTGACATTAGCCTAATGCACACACAAAAACAGCAAATCGATATATGCATTTTAAAAGGAAATTTATGTAAAATTTTTCATAGCTATATGTCAATGTATAACATGAAATACAATGCATCTCATACAAATTTGCTTGTTAAAAACATTTTTACTTTAATGTAAAATCGACAGAAAATTTATGAAGCGCTAGTTGTATCGGTTATTCTAAGCGCTGACAAATGATGTTTGTTTTCAAATAGCAGCTTCATCAAAATGGATCACTAAACGTAAAATGAAATGTCGTATTGACACACTGTCTCGTTTAATACAATTTTTCCCATGCAGTAAGAACCATATTTAATTTCGTACTAATGTGAAGGAAAGTGTTAAGAAGACAGGAATGTCAACACATTGAGTATGTACTGTTTTTTATTGGTTTCGGATAATTAATTATATAATATTGCAAAGATTTCATTTTTAATAGTAACTTTATTCAGTTAACCCTTTATATACAGACGGTACTTATAAGTATCATTAAAATAACTTGTTATGAAATTCATTTATTACATTGATTAGTTGTAATACAGTTTAGAAGAAGTTTTAGATACATTAATTTATCTTGTTCCAAAAGCATGATTGGTTACACAAAAAAAAAAAAAAAAAAAAAAAAAAAAAAGTTTTTAAAAGGATGATTGGTTACACAAAACAAAAATATTTTTAAAAGAATTATTATTATTATTTTATTTATTTATTTATTTATTTATTTTTTTGCCTTTGCATCTTTTCAGCTTTCTTAGCGTTGGGGGTGGCGCAGGTGATTTTTGAATTCAATTTTTTTCTATATTTGTATTGTAAGAATATTATATTTCTACATCTCCTAATTCTACAAAATACTAAGAAAAACATTTAAAGTAAAAGATTTAAGTGGGGTTATAAATATTGCACAAAATCCCTATAAATTCAAATTTAATGAATCCTTCTAAATCCTTCGACCCTCCTAACACCCTTCTAAAATTTATTAAATGATGACGAGAATCTTCTAATGTAGGTTGATCAATTCACTAAAACTGCTTTAGAAGATAAAATGTTCATGAATAATTCAGTACATAAATGGTTAAGAAGGTTCTTAATTTTTATAATATACATTGGTTTTTATGATTTATGTATACAGGGTGTTACCCAATTCGACCGACAAATTCAGAAGGGTGGTATTAGACATCAAGAGGATGAAAAATTGCCATAGAACATGGGGTCGGAAACCACTTATATAGTCAAAAATACAGGGTGTATCATCCTAATTGAACTCTGGTTAACGGTCATAATTTTGAGAAAAATAAAAACATTGCTTTGAAAGTGTAATGATATGCACCTAATTTCAAATTAAAATCAAGTTTCAAAGTAATTGCTTAAGAGACGTAAAGGCCAACATAGTTACAACGATTCCATGCCGGGACTCGAACCCGGGCCATCAGTACAGCGCACTGACATTCTACTGACTAAACCATGTGGAACGATACCCAGACTGGAAAATTTCTTACTATTAAATGTTGGCAAGGCTACAAACGCAACACAAGATGGAATATTTACCGTGAGACACTGACATGGGGCAAACACGAAACTAATACTGAGAAATTTTCCAGGCTGGGTATCGTTCCATGTGGCTTAGCCCGTAGAACGTCAGTGCGCTATACTGATGGCGCGGGTTCGAGTCCTGGCATGGAATCTTTTTCCTTATGTTGGCATTTGCGCCTCTTCAGCAATTACTTTGAAATTTGATTTTCATTTGAAATATTGTATGCAAGGCGAATGTTTCTCTCTGGAATAATTTCCATTTATTGATATGTACCTTGTTTGTATTAAATGATGAAATAACATGAACATTTCTAAAAAAAACAGTGGGCTCACGTAATCGATGATATCATATGAACTGGTAATCTTAGTGCAAAATATGATGCGTCAAGTGCATACTGCTGGCGTCTTTAATGGAAATTTCTACCAGTTTTCTTTTATGTTATCACATTTACAACGAAGGTGAGCATGTCTATTAAAAGTTTCATCACAATATCTAGTAGCATCCCTCTTAACCGGACTCATCTTAACAGGAACTCCGTTTTAACCGGGACTCTACTTTAACCGGTCGATTTTTTCCCCCAACATCAGGCAAAATTCAGGAATGGACGGCCTCGGAAATTCAGCTTACGCTTTCATGTTGAAGTGCAATCCCGAGGGAAAAAGACAAAATTCAGAAAGGATAACGTAGGTTCAAAATGGATAGGCACTGACCTTCACCATTGTTGAATTCAGGGTGTGGCCTGGGGGGATATTCCCCCAGGAACAATGAGATGTCCCCCCGGAATATTTGAGATTTTGTGTTTTTAATGGTCAAAAGTGAAATCTCACTCCTTTCCCGGAACTCTATAATGTCTGATCTATCTACAAACATTTAAAAAGCTTGAGGGATGCTAACAGATACCGTAGAAGATGTATAAGAGTTGTTTGAGTCTGATAAAGATCTCAAGCATGAAACATTATTTGACGAGGATATAATAAAGACTGTAACTGATATTGTTCAATACGAAGACGATCCTGATGATGATCCAGTTGAAGTTGACCCTGCTAAAATTCCTCATTCGGAAGCATTAGAGTTAGCGCTACGCTATGTTGAGCAGCAGCTAACAGCTTCCTCGGTCAAACTTATGATGTTAAAGAGATGGAGAGATTATGCTACAAAATGTCGGGCATCTTGCCTTCAACAGAAGAGTGTTACTGATTTCTTTATGGTTGATTAACTTAAATATACATAACGTAGAAAAAAACGAAGAAAATAAACGTGTGTGTGTCACAATTTTCAACAATTTAATTTGTGTTAAATATTTTTCATTATTCAGTTGATTATAATTAGTATTCATTTCACAGAATACATAAAACATGTACTTTTTTTAAACTACTCAAATTGAAAATCTAAATGCGTCGTACGGGTTTAATTAACTAAATTACGCAGATACTTTAAACATTTTTTTTTACTTCTCTGCTTTAACCGATTTTTCTCTTAACCGGCTAACACTCAGTCCCTTTTAGGCCGGTTAAGCGGGAGGCTACTCTACTTCAGTTTTCTGAAAGTTATTGCCGTTAACACAAGTTTAGTTAGGGTAGAAAACCCCGAATTTTTGATTAAATAGGTGATTTGTGATCCCATGTTCTATGATAATTTTTCATCCTCTTGATGACTGTCACCCCTCTGATTATATCGACGGAGTTCGGCAGCACCCTGTATATACTGCGAGTTCAAATTTTTATTTCATGCCTATAAAGATAAAAAATAGTTGTTAAATACAACGGAAAAGGCTACTGACTAACTTTTTTTCGCGAACCATTGAAGCATTTTCATTGAAAATAAAATAATTTAAAACTATTAAAAAAGAATGTAACTTAGTTTTAATTTAAAACTAGCAAATTGCACCCAGAATTCCTTAATGGAGTTTTGCGTCTATAATGTACATGAATAATAAAAAAATACAGTAAAACCTCCCTAAAGCGACCACGTTCCGTTCCAATAAAAATGGGTCGCTCCGAGAGGCGGGCTCTTAATGGAGGTCATGTTTAAATCTAGATTTTAATTGTTCAAAAAAGGATTATAGAGTTAATGTTACTAAAATTTATTTTAATTAAAATTTGTTGTTAAAATTGTTAAAATTTGATTGTAGAAATAATGTTACTAAAATTTACTTTTCACATTAGGAAAAAATATAAAAAATTAAGTATCAAAACAAAAGTTAATTATATAAGGGTTGGGTTGGGTTAATTGACGGGGATTATCTACTCGAGGGTTATAGGCCCAAGGGGGAGTGCCCTCCGTGGGTGATCTTCTAAGGGAACCTAATCCGTATTTACGCGAGGTTTTCCAAAGTTCGGAGAAAACCACGAAATCTCCGAACGGTTAGGCCGAAGGGCGCGATTGGGTACGAACCCAGCACCTCCCGTCTACCAGCTTCGAGAGCAGAACCTCTCAGCCACTGGTGGGGTGTTAATTACATAAGTTAATTTCTGCAGAGTTTAAAAAATGAATACATTGACGTGTACTTTGACTTTACGGTTTTATCTTTTATAAATTTTATTTCCAAGACCTTTCGAAGTTCAGTAAATAGATGAAATTTTTTTGGACGGGAACAAATAATGACGATTGCATTAATTAATCTACTTCTTTGATAGTTTCCTGACAGAATAGGGCAGGAGAGTTTATTGACCGTCGTTCTTAATTTGTCATCAGAGTTAAATGCATTGCCTAAAAAGGCACATAGGGATTTAAGCACTTAAAAGTTGCCCGAATAAAAAAAAAAATTAAACTTAGTTTAGAGGTTTGACGAATAATGCACTCTCCGGAATTATTTTTCTAATAAAACTTTCTTCAAACTTTCAGGAAAAACGGAATTTATTTCATTTTCTTCATAGAAATGGGTCGCTCATGGAGATAGTTGAACTTGGATAGTCTCTGAATGGAGGTAAAATTTGTATCGAGCTTATGGGAATAAATTTCGTTCCATGAAAAAATGATTGTTCAGGGAGGTGGTCACTTAATGGAGGTTGCCGCACAGGGAGGTTTCACTGCATTTTCAAATCAATTCGTACGTAAATTTCGCTGACATTCAATTCTTTCTGCATTTTAGCAATAATTTAATAAAATAACAGTAAATAAAAAATTATACAAAAATATTGTCTAGCGCAATGATATTTCAATTTCCCTTTCATTTTTAGATCCTTTAAGGAAAAAAAAATAAGGCAACTTATTATTTGATCGCAAAAAGAAATATTTTGAATATATTTTTTTTTATTATTTTTTCAGTAGCAAGTGATATATATATATACGTTTTGATCGGAAATTTATTTACGAAGAATTTTTTTTTTCAAAACAGTATGTCCGATCTATGCATTTTAAAGGGATTACCGTATATAGTCGCATATAAGTCGACCCCCTAACTTTTTATTTCAATTTTGTACAAAATCAAACCAAAGATTTCACTTGGCAATGCGAAAAACTATTAAGTAAACAAAAACAAATCATTGAATTTTTTTTTTAATAAATTATTATTATTTGTATATTTTATATATTATTTTATTATTCATACACATAAATATCCAGAATTTTGCAGTATTTGAAGGGTTTTTTGGTTTTCGCTTTTTAAATTGACTCGCGTATAAGTCGACCCCCCCCCCCCCGAATATGGTTGCCGAAAATTGTCAGAATTTCCTCGACTTATACGCGAGTATATACGGTATATTATTATTGTTTGCAATTTATAATTTACATGATAATATAAAAATTTAATTTAAATATTCATCTGTTATGTGATTAATAACTGTTACAAAATTGATTGAATTTTAGTTAAATAAAACTAATATATAACGTGTCTCATACAAGTCTATTAGTTGAAAACCTTTTTCCTTTAATATAGAATCTAGAGCAAATTTCTGAAGCGCTATTTGTCTCATTGGTTTTTAGCGGTAACAAATGATGTTTGTTTTCAAGTAGCAGCTGTCTCAAAATGGATCACCGAACATAGTATAAAAGGTCGTATTGACACACTGTATCGTTTAATATTAATTTTCCCAGACAGAAATAACCGTATTTACTTCTTATTGTTCTAAAGGAGAGATTTAGAAAGATAGAAAAGTCGTGTTATTCAACCTGTTGAATTTTTTTATTTGTGTCAGATAATTAATCACACAATATCACCGAGATATTGTTTTTAATCGACATGTAACACACTTATAAATAAAGTTTTAAATTTGCATACACAATATGACTGTTTTTTATAATTTATTTGTAAAAAGTGTATTCATATTTTATTTTCATACATTTTAGGCGAAATAATTGCTGTGGAATCCTATGGGGGAAAAAAACTAAAAGTAACTGACCTTTTTTTCGAGAACCACTGAAGCAATTTTAAATCAAAAGTAAAAGTCATTTAAAAATATTGAAATGCTTAGGAGAAAATTCAAAATAATGTTGACATTATTTTAATATTAACTTGCGAGAGTCATAGTGCTACTACCATAGGCTCTGACCCTTTCAATGGGGCTTATGAAGGGTAAATTATTTACGGACGCATATAAATAACCACATTTTTTCAGATATATGCCTTGTAAAGTGCAATTTATTTACAACTTATAATAGCTACATAATAATGCACATTTCAGTACATAAATTCTGATTTAATTAGTCAGCAGTTATGTGGATTATGTTACAAGTTCAGGTCAAGTACGAAAGCTAATTTGTGCTAGAATTGAAAATAGAAGAACACGAGAAATAAGAATTTTTCAAGTGCTAAAAAGAATAATAATGAAGTGTGTAAGGAATTATAATGAAGTTATTACCTGGCAACGAAATGGACGTTTTGAGCCACCTCTTTTGAAGAATGTGCCTTGCGAATAAATTGATGCCATGGTAAAAGTAGGGAAAAAGGGGGAATGGCGAAATACCCATGCCATATCCACGCAGTTGAAAGATCAAAAAGTGTATCCGGACAGGAAAAGAGACAAGGTTTCATATTGAATAGAATAACACCAAGAAGTCATATCAAACATTTTAATACCAAAAAAGTATTACAAATTTCAGAAATAGGTTAATCTGCAAAATAATAGAAGTAAAACATGTGTTACGTAAATTCAATTTTTATAATTTGTATGACTTAACGCTTTTATTTTTAAATTTCTATTTCATGCATTATTTTGAAATTTGCCGCCTTTGGCGACCAGTTTGGTATCCCTTAAATCTATGCTAAAAATTGTATCATGTAACTTTTATACATAATTTAATTTACTCCCTCAATCTTTCGCCAAATCCGCAGATTCTGATACTGAAATCAAGAACTCGACTTTTTTATGTTAGCCGGGCGCAGGTGATAAATCGCCAAACATTGTCCCCGTCGTATTTTTTCGTATTTCTTTAATTTCATTTAAAATATAGTACTTTCACTCATTTTATTTAAAATGCATGACTTTAATTTAACACTGAAATATTTAAAATTTATGACTCTCAATTATTGCCCCCCCCCCCCAAAAAAAAGAAAAGCAATAAATAATACCATGATCCATGACATTTAATTTCAACATCAAAGCCAACACTCCTTAATATGATAATGGGGTCTTGATTAAAGCTTTGTTTGAATTTACCACGCGAAAAATTGTCTATGACAGTCGCATAAAAGGGGCTATTATAATACTGATGACACGATGGCGATGGAACGATATTTGGCGATTTATCACCTGTGCTGGCTAACATTAAATTATCAAATTGGCCTCTTGGCATACAAAAAGCGAAGTGATGAGCCCGGAACTGTTGATGACAGTCACATGGCTTAGGCTTTTATTATACAGATTTTTATTATTATTTATAAGTTTAATTTTTGTTATCTAAACTTTTTGCCAAATTTGGAAACAATTTTTGTAAATTTAAAATTTTTAATACATTTTCTTAAAAATTTCAATTTTAACTATACTTGGTGCATCGGAAGATATGTATGTATTAAAAAAAATTATGTAAACTGCACAATTATAATAAAGAACTTTATCACCAGGAGTCAGATGTAATTTAAAATAAATAAATAGATAAAATAAAATAAAATAAAGAAAAAATTATAAATTTTCATGTAAAAGTAAATTTTAAACTATTTTGGAGGAGCTTGGGGCACCGGAAAATGTGGATGGATTTCAATTAAAAAAAATAGAGGTAAACAAATACACATAAAATACAACTTTTGGCGCCAAGCATTAAAACTAATTTCGTGAAAAACTTGCTATAAATTTCAATCCACCCTAATGAATATGTATGGGTAAGGTGATAAGCACATGCGTCTATGTCTTCAAACATGAGTATCTGTGTAAGCATATATATTAGTTGTAGGTAAATGTAAGAATGGATGTAAACATTCAGAGAAACACGTTCTAATTTTGAAATTAAACAATTTTAAAAGATGTGCCAGAAAATGTTAATTAAGAAGGACTAATAGTGAATTGATAAAATACACATATTCTAAATAAGGTATTTATTAGATGCTCTTATGAAATTCACTGTGATAATCATAGTGCTGTTTTCCGGATCAGTTTATACAAGTTTCGCGCTGTTCGCAGGTTTTCCGCAAGAGTAACTCATAACACTTTGAAATCATTCTATAAATTACTATTTTTGGTATCAACGTTTTCTTCTAATAACAGAAAAAAAAACTTCTCCTAAAATCCCGTGTTCTTTACATAGTAACAAATTTACAACTTTGCTTATCGACCAAAAACCTGATCCCACAGTTCCCGAGAGGTAGTATTTTTTTTCCAGATGTCATGAGAACTATCCACCAAAATGTCATAGTTTATATCTATGTTGCATCTAGCCCCAGTTCAGAAGAGAAATCCTGGAAAATCCCGTATCTCATGGTCAGATTTAAACAAGTTTTACGATTAGAAGCTTTTGGTTTGCAAATTTCGAGATATTTTCAAATCAAATATCTTCCTGAAAGGTGCCTTTTGCAAGACAATGTGGATGCGAAGCGAAATCTCTGTTTCCCATAAAGAGATGCTCAAATGTCAGGCGCATAAATGTAAAATGTGATAGATTAATTAATAAATATTACTTATAAAATTCTGTTAAAAAATATTTTTAATTTAAGTAAACAATTTATTTTTCTATTTCTCTATTTTGTATAGGTTTACAGGTGTTTTTATTTTGTGAATTGTTTTTTTTATTACAGTGTCTTTTTTTACAGCCTTAAGAAAAAAGATGGAGAGAGGAGGTAACGCAGAATTTAGCTCCAAAGCCCATGGTTTACTCATAGAAGCAGTATAAAATCGAAAAGGATGATAAAACGTCTTGGTGTTTTATTAAATGTACGAAGCGGCCAATAACGTCTGACATGAAAATCATGATCTCTCTCCCTGGTCTTACACTATACCGTTTAAAACTTATTTTTTCTATTTCTATTTTTTCTATTTCTCTATTTTGTACAAGTTAACGTATGTTTTTGTTTTGAGAACTGTTTTTTGATTATAGTATATGTTTTACAGACTTTTGCCTTAAGAAAAGAGATGGAGAGATGAAGTAGCAGAGAATTTAACCCAAAGCTCATGGTTTTCTCACAGAGGCAGCTAAAACCCGAAAATAATGATAAAACGTCTTAGTGTTTTATTAAATGTACCGTGACGGCCAATAACGTCTGACATGAAGGTCATGATCTCCCACCCTGGTCTTACACTATACTGTTAAAAATTTATTTTTATAATATATTGAAATCCTTTTATAAATATCGATTTTGTATCAATATCTACTGTTGATAAAAGCCAAGAAATGTCATTTCGAGAAAACTGAAAGTGTTCCTTACATAGCAACAGATTTAGAAGCTTTTCTGGACCAATCTGTAAATATTTTAGTCCCTTATAGGTAGTATCTATTTCCCAGAACTCATTTCCTCAGAACTATCCGCTAAAATCTTCAGTTTATATCCCTTTTTCCTAAGAGCAGCCAAGAAGACATAAATAACTAGAAAATTCCGTTTTTGATGAACAGATTTATGCAATCGATACGCGTGACGTTCGATAGATTCCTGTGACTAAGGGGGCATTTTAAAGTATTGTAAAACTGATTTGACATAGTGTATAAACTTACGCAGTTTTATTTTTGTTGTGTCGAATATCTGTTACGGAATATCTTCTTTTGATGTTGTATTGCTTTAAAATGTCAAATGTTATGTATTTAATTTAAAATTACACTATTTTCATAAGCCATATTTAATAAATATTACTTATAACATTCTGTTAAAAAGTATTTTTAATTTAAGTAAATAATTTTATTTTCTATTTCTCTATTTTGTATACGTTTACATAGGTTTCTGTTTTGTGAATTGTTTTTTAAGTGGTTATACAGGGTGCACACTCTCAAGGGTGTCCAATGGCTAATTCTTAAACCGTTAGTCATAGACATATAGTTCCAATTAGAAAAAGGTTTTAAATGGGGTAAAGAAATATTTTAAAAGCAATGTGGGTAAAAAAAAAAAAAAAAAAAAAAAAAAAAAAAAAAACATTTCTTAAAAAATTACGAAATTTAATTTTTTATACGGTCCCCCAGTCCTATAAGTTATATTTAATAAAATTTTCGTTTTACACCGACAAGTAATTTAAAAAAATCCTGTTATTCTACGATTAAAATTGCTCGAGTAATAGCTGTTTAAAGTCGGAGCATATTTTTCGCGGCAAATTGGGGGTCATTCACAAAATTAGTCGAAATATAATTTCGTCAGATATATTAAAAAAAAATGGTTGAAAGTAAGATTAACATTTCAATATAAATTTGAAATCTTTAAGGGGTCTTGTACCTTTTAAACGCGTCGAAAATTAACGAAAAACTTCAAAGTTTGAATTAGTCTATCTTCAAAACCTTTTTATGTATAAACATGAAATTTTGGATATTGATTAAACAGATTGTACTTTGTAATATACCACCAGCAGAAATTTATTAACCCTTTACAGAATTTGTGTATTGTTGAAATCAAAATAGCTCTTTTTTTTACCTCATAAGTCATTGCGCGCATGATATCTTGAGAAAGTATGTATGGATTGTCATGAAATTTGGTAAATATACTAAACAAATGTGTATGTTTAAAATGATCTACTTTTAAGTATTTACAATGGTAATATGTTTAGTTATGACTATTTTTATTCATTAAAAATACAAAATTTATATATTTTTTTTACGAAAATATTTTTTTTATATAGTTAATGAAATAATTTTAGCCTAAGAGTAGATAATTTTAAACACACATATATGTTTAATATCTTTACCGAATTCCATGCCAATCCATACATACTTTCTCAAGATATCATGCGCGCAATGACTTATGGGATAAAAAAAGAGCTATTTTGATTTCAACAATGCACAAATCCTGCAAAGGGTTAATAAATTTCTAATGGTAGCATATTACAAAAAACAATTTGTTTAATCAATATCCAAAATATCATCTTTATACATAAAAAGGCTTTGAAGATAGACTAATTCAAACTAATTCGTTCATTTTCGACGCGTTTAAAAGGTACAAGACCCCTTAATCATTATGACATATTAATGCAAAATACACAATTTGTATTAAACATTTAAGAAGAAAGAAAAAGCACAATTTTCGTAAAATATAATGATGCTAAATTAACAGCCTCAATTCTTTACGAAGTTATACGTATTTTAAAATATTATTAGATTGCACTAGCCTGCAAAAGTTGGGTTATGTCATGTTTTTTAGCTTTTGATAATTGATTCTCATGTATTCTGTACCGCTGAATCCGAAATTGACCTTCATTTTAAATCATCACTCAATTTTAGTGTTATATGAATGGGGCTTTTTTTTTTGTCTTACTTGTCAGTGTTATTACACTCGAAAATTTTAATAAATATAACTTATAGGGCCGGGGGACCGTATAAAATTTAAATTTCGCAATTTTTTAAGAAATGTTTTTATTGACCCAAATCGCTTTTAAAATAATGCTTTACCCGATTTAAAACATTTTTGTAATTGGAACTATATGACTAACGGTTTAGGAATTAGCCATTAGACACCGTTGAGAGCGGACACACTGTAGTATCTTTTTTTACAGACTTTTGTCTTAAGAAAAGAGATGGAGAAAGTAGGTAGCAGAGAATTTAGCCCCAAAGCCCATGGTTTGCTCATGGAAGCAGCATAAAACCGAAAATGATGATAAAAAGTCTTAGTGTTTTATTAAATATACCGAGACGGCCAATAACGTCTGACATGAAAGTCATGATCTCTCTCCCTGGTCTCGAGATAAACTGTTAAAAATTTATTTTTATACATTTTGAAATCCTTTTATAAATTTCGATTTCGTATCAATATCTACTGCTGATAAAAACCAAAAAATATCATTTCGACAAAACTGAAAGTGTTCCTTACATAGCAACGGATTTAGAAGCTTTTTCTGGACCAAACTGTAAACCTTTTAGTCCCTTAGAGGTAGTATCTATTTCCCAGAACTCATTTCATAGAACCGTCCGTTAAAATCCGCAGTTTATATCCCTTTTTTCTAAGAGCAGCTAAGAAGACATAAATAACTGGAAAATTCCGTTTTTCATGAACAGACTTATGCAATCGATACGCGTGAGGTTCGATAGATTCCTGTGACTAAGGGTGCATTTTAAAGTATTGTAAAACTGATTTGACATAGTGTATAAACTTAAGCAGTTTTATTTTTGTTGTGTGGAATATCTGTTACGTAATACCTTCTTTTGATCTTGTATTACTTTAAATTGTCAAATGTTATGTATTTCCTTTAAAATTACAATACTTTCATAAACCATACACAGAAAAAGAAATATTTCTATATGGTTTATTCTGGAATAAATGAAAATAATGTTATAATTTTGCAGTATTTTTATGGGATACAGAAGTAAAAATTATGCAGTCAGTAAAAATATTCAACGCACTATCGTACGTCTCATAGGACATTATGTATGCATTTTATGACGTATATGATTCCATATTGTGATATATACCTTTTTCAGGTGCGTTCGTAATTTAAAAAATACGAAGCACCTATAGTCGTTGTCTAGTCTGGCCGTCTGTCTGTCCAGCTCTCCGCATATAGCTCAAAAACTAACCAACCCAATGATTTGAAATTTACTATATTGAATTGTTGCAGAATTTTGTCGAGTCATGTCAAATTTATGCAAATCGAACCAAAACTTAAAAAGATATTAATAAAGGCTTTCTTCATTCCATTAAATCCTATCATATGTAATTAATTCAATATGATATCGCATGAAGGGTAATCAATCTAGCTTATCATCGTGATTACATGCTTTTTAAGATGGAGAGCTATTATTTCCGTATTACTGAATTTAGTATATAAAATCGTAATAAATTTTGTCTAATAATTTTTTGCATATGAGTGCAACAGTTATTGTACCAACATATGAATATTTATTCAACTAGTTATAGTATGAACGCACCTCATTTGCTACATTTGATGTACAAATTCCTACTAGTTTCTTTTTCGTCTTATTAAGATCATAACTGCTATTTGTTTCATTTTATCATCTGAAATACACATATCTTGAACCACAATTTTTTTTGCCTGAATGCTATCATATAAGTACCACATATATCAGAACACAATTTATGAAATAATATTTATGTATTTAATTGCGTTTTGAAAAAACCAAAAGAATATACCAGAAGATTGACAGCTATGTATTTCTTATTATATTTATTTTAGGTCGATTTCTTTAGAAATTGACCAATTTCAATCACTTCGTTTACTTTGTACATCTATTTGTATATAATGATAATCTTGTCATCACAAAAACATGCGAAATACTGAATAAAAATATTTATAGATCTTGCTAGTATCTTGGATGAGTTCATTAAGAAAGTATAGTTTCTTATATTATTTATTGTTACATTCGTTAAATGATACAGTAATGATGTAATAAGAGTATAATTAATACATCCAAAATACTTGCAAGATTGATAAACGCACTATTAATTATGTTTCATTTTTATTCAGTATTTACCCTTATCATGATATTATAATAAGTGAAAGATACCTGGTGCCTCAAAAAATGACTGATGTATTTTAACATTCAATAACTTACAAACGGTGACAGATATTTAAAAAAATTCTTGCAGAAGTGTTATGCAAGATGTCAGGAGTTTTTATGCTGCGATTTTCAGTTTTAGTTACAAATAGCGTCTATAGATGGTGCTGCAAGCAATAACCGCTAAATCCAGGCAAAATTTTTCGACCTATCTATTCTTCCATGCGAAAAAAGGAGATTAAAATGCATTGAATGGATTCCGAAGTGCCAAAATCGAGTCTGGACTGAATACCTATTGCTCACAGCGCTACCTATTGTTTGAAATTTGAACTGGAAGCAAGAATCACTGTAAAAAAACTCCTGACATCATACATAAGACCTGCAAGAATTGCTTAAATATCTGTAACCGTTTGCAAGTTATTGATTTTTAAAATCAATCAGTCATTTTTGCGACACCCGGTATATTACCACCAGATATTAATATACTCTTTCAGTTTGTTTGCAAAAACACACAAAAGCAAAAAAAAACATCAAAAACGCTTCAAAACAATAACGTCCGAAATAGTGATTGTATTCGAATCTAATTGGACTGGATCTTAAAAGTATGTTATATGAGTTAGTTAATGCATCTCTTATAGTTCGTTTACAGCAAGAGTCAAAAGCAAAAAAAGTTGTCATCACCTTAACGTCTGAAATCCTGAACCCAGGACTTTGAATTATTATTCTGTATTTATGTAACTTGCAGCAGTAATTTTTCTTCCATTTTCTTCTATTGGTTTGTTTTTGAAATTTTGTAAATTTTACTTTTATTGTTAGGATTAACTTTGTTTCAACATTATTTCCAATGGATTTCTAGAGAAGCAACAGACAAGAATGGATGAACAGACATTTGATTTTATATATTTAACCATGTTTCACCAGTAAAAATAAAACAGTGATAAATTTTTGTACATGCCAAAGTTGTATTTTAAACTTTAAATATATAATTGGTGGAACTTTTTGTTCTATAAAATCTCCCTTTTATTATTTTTGTTGACAAACCACAGCGTTAGCAAGACTTAACTTTCAGCAAACTTTAAATATTCGTTTTAATGAAGTAAGAATCATCATTCCTACCTCCCATTGTCATATTTCGTGAATAAAAGAGTCCATAGAAATTTTAACCCGAGTTTGCTCGCGCTGGGTATATCACACCCAGTGCTGCTTTTTTGCATTTTTTCTCCCTAACCAATCTTCAGAAATGGATGAGTCTTGGTGTAGCTGCATCGAAGGTTATAATCTTAGAGGGAGAAAAGCGGCTAAATAATTCGAAATAGAGATCTATCGTAATCGCCACATATGGGTATCTCACACCCAGCGCGAGCATTTCTGTAACACCTCTGCGTACAGATAGACGCAGGAAATTTTCAGAAAAAATGTGAATAACATTTTTAATATATCTTTAAAACTATATTATCCCTTCTTTTTTCGTAGTGTTTTGTGTTTTATGTAGATTTTAAGGTAAAAATATTGGAAGAAACCGCCATGGGTATGACATACCCAGAGCGAGTAAAACCGGAAGTTTTTCTCGCGCGTGCATTCAATATAGATAGACGCAGCGAATGTACAAAATAAATGCAAGTAACATGTTTAATATATGTTTAAAACTCTATTATCCATTCTTTTTCCCTAGTGTTTTATGTTTTATATAGATTTTATGGTAAAAAATTGGAAGAAACCGCCATGGGTAATGACATACCCAGCACGAGTGTTCTCGTTCGTTTTTCTGTAGGACCATCACATTTTCCAACTATCGGCCTCCAACTATAGTATAATTTCCAACTATAGGACAATTATTTTTATGGTCTTTTAGTCTCCCAAATAGTCTTGGGGTGATGGCGGTGCTATTTACTCTCAATTTGCTTTTCATTATTGATGGCCAACATCCTCTATTAATTAAAGTTTCAATTTTTTGTAATTATCCTTTAAGGCCGATAGTTGGAAAATGTGATGGTCCTACGTATTTCCTTGAAAAAGCATTTGTTCCTTTTCTGAACCTTTTTCTACCACCGTCTAACCATAGTTTAACGTCGACCACTGATTTCATTAACCGGATTAAGGATTTGAAGCTCAATAAAGAGAGTATTTTAGCAAGTTTTGAGATCATTTCATTTTTCCCATCAATTGATGTTGACGAAGTAAAATTACTTATTAGTAGCTTTATTGATAACGAGCCATCATTAAACTCAGAAATGAAGACCACCGTAAAATCTGGACTTAACCTAGTGACTGGAAATAATATTTTCATGTTTAATAAGAGGATTTATAAGCAGACTAAAGGAGCACCAATGGGTTCCCCCATCTCAAGTATTTTAGCCGAATTCAAATTACGTCCATTTGAAGAAAGAATTTTAACAGACAGCGTTTTAACTCCTTCAATATGGTATCGTTGTGTGGACGACATTTTCATAGTATGGGATCATGGTTTATCTGAATTGTACAGATTTCTTAATAGAATAAAAAATATGGACCCTAATATAAAATTTGCCATAGAAATAGAAAATAATAACCAGCTGTCATTTCTTGACGTAATACTAATTAAAAATTTATCAAACTTAACAATTGAGCACACAGTCTAAAGGAAAGTAAATAAGTCTAACATCACCATTCGTTTTGAAAGTACATCACCTTTTAACTACAAACTTTCTCCATTCAACTTTTATATAAGACGAGCCTTTAGTGTTTTCTCTAGTAATCACTTTGAAAATGAATTAAATACCATTAGAAACATTTCAGTTGAGAATGGTTTCCCAATACGCATTATTGATAAGCTAATAAACTCACAGAAGAACCATATGAAAATAGAAAAAACTCCACGGAGTAATATGAGATATTGCAAAATGAAGTACATACCACGACTTTTCGAAAAATTCAGACATGCACTTTTTTGCTTCGGCGTAAATTTAATTGTCATTCCTCCAGCAAAACTGAAAAATCGAATTAGTGCCAAAATAGACCCGATCCCGAAGGAGGAAGTTTTTGGAGTATATATAATTCCACTGAAACAGAAAATATTTATCTTGAATACATAGAAATGACTTCGCGTAAACTTAAAGTTCGTATTAAAGAACATTTGAGAGATTTAAAGTACAACCGACATACAACAGACCTGTCAAGACTTAACCAGAAGCAGAATATACAAGTTAATTTCAAAGACGCAAAAATTATATATCCCTCAAAGAATTATCATGATTTAATTATCCGCGAATCAATAGAAATTATTACTAAAGAAAATACCGTTTGTAATGATGTTTTATCCTACAATATACCCAGAATTTGGCCCAGTTTGCTTAAAGTATCATAAAACGAGTAATATTTCACTTCGCTATATCCATGTTTTATTTTCCCATTTTTTCCCGGATCTAAAAATTGACTTCCACTTTCACTCCTTTCGTCATTATTTACGTGGATTTAGAAAACTGGATGTTAATAACAATATTATTTCTTACTTTCCTCTGACGAAGATTATGTTTTTTATAGTTGAAAGTACTAAGGTATTAAAGTAATTTAGCATCTTTTAAATGTTGTCAACTTTTAAGTAGTCTTACACATAGTGCAAATTTAAGTTTAACTTTTAAAGATGAATTATGCATTTATATTTATTTATTTACTTACTGTTCAACTTTTTGCTTCACTAATTTCAAATTTCAATTTCTTGGGTGTGGCAACTCTAACACAAATGCTACTTCGTTTTTTTTTATACTAGGGCATATTATCTTTTTGGAGACAACGAAACAACGTTATTTGGTTGTCCATCTGGGAGAAAAATTGAGTTTTTAAAAAAGTGTAGCTATTAAGAAACACCGGGGTAATTATCTGACAGCGTTCGGGGTAATTATCAGACAGCCTTCGGGGTAATTTCCAGACTCTAATATGTATTACAAAATGTATTTTGATTGATCCTACATGGTAAATTAATTTTTGAGAGTGATTTATGATGGGTTGTATATTAAAATATAACTTCAAAAGGCCATCTGTAAGTTAAAATGAAAATACTGGGTAGAGTTTAAGCTAAAATGGGAGAATTATGATGAAAGATAGAGATTTATGAAGATAGTGAGAGATGCCAATCAGAATGAATATATAATATATGCTGTATATTATGACTAAACATTCTATCTGGGAGAGGTACAAAAGTAGTTCCAGAAAGATGGCTGTTAGAAAAATCTGTTCGAACTTCAAATGAAAATTTTAAACTGGCTTGGGTGTGATCGATATTCGTGACCAAAAAAATATCAAGTTGAAATTGTTGCCAAATACTTCTTGGTTTTTTTTTGACTTATTAAGACTAAACCTGTTGATACTAGGCTACTTAAATATTTATTTATTTATTTTTATTATTATTTTTTTAAACGAAATTGGTTTCGGTTTATGTTTTTATTTAATGTTGATTTTTATTCGACCATCAGAACTGTTTAAAAAGTCTGAAATTCTGTACTGATTTACATAAATTGATATAAAACAGATATAGCTACAGTAGCTATGTGCGAAAAAGTATCATATAACTTACTAAATAAGTTTAAAAACTTTAACTGTTTAAATAAACCTTGGTATCTTGCACGCTGAATAAAACAAGCTTTTATCACAATTTCTCGATTGTCACCATTCTTACACTGTACAAAATTTATGTAAGGTTACTCCAAAACATTCATGGCAGCCTAGCTGTGTCCCTTTCATGGAATAATTTAACCTATATAACTGGTTTTACGTTACACTAATGTGTAATATTACACCAGTTGTCTCAGTTTAAATCCCACCATTATACAAGTTAAATTACTTCATAAAATTTTCATAAAGTGTATAATATATCTGAAGGTCTAAAATACACATACTCTAAATATTTATAATTCATGATATTTTAATAAATATTCTTATTTAAAACTATATAGGACAATCCTGTCTTCCAGTTTTTTTTATCCCTTTTTATTTATTTCTCTAACCAACTTATCATCTATTGCCAAAAATAAAATCACTCTTTGGGAGTTCAATTTTATGACATTTTCAACCTTTAACGGGATAACAAACATTTCATATCCCACTCTCACTTTGAGTCTTATCAAAAAGCTCTCACTTTTTTTTTAATGCAAAGAAAATAACACTAAAATAGCGGAAGAACATCGGGGAGACCACCGATCCGAGGATGTTTAAGCACCATTCATCAACTCTAAAAAGAAGAAAAGAAAATCAGGAATAAAGGGAAGATAGCCAATGTAGAAATTACAATTATAACACAGTTCTCACAGTTTTTCTGCATTTTTTTCTACGTGGACGTGGAATAGCAAATTGTTTATTTTTCATACAATAAATATGAAAGTTTTCGATAAAGTATTTCTTTTCTATAGTAGTCTATCACTACTACTTTGTTTATTATAGTAATTCGTTTTTATTTCCTTCTACTCTATTGTTTTCGATAAAGTATTTCTAC
The DNA here is from genome assembly GCA_963932465.1 of Maratus speciosus. NCBI lineage: Eukaryota > Metazoa > Arthropoda > Arachnida > Araneae > Salticidae > Maratus > Maratus speciosus. The sequence goes on from OZ010788.1 coordinate 637,998,779, forward strand.
TTACATAAGAATTTGTTTTATGACCAATGGCATCTTTTAAAAAAATATTTCTACATATAAATTTTAACAGACGCTATGCAAGATTAAACTTTTGATATGCGGATTTATAGTTAAATATGTTCATTTAGTAAGTAACATATTTAAAATTACACATTTTTTATATACAAGATTTATATATATAGGCATATGAATAAATATATTCAAAACTACATCATGCAATTTGAAATTTCCTGTGATTTAAAGAAAAGAGTATAGATAATACACTGTAAAAAAACCACTGTAAATTTGCCAGAACAAACTCGATCACAGTGAATGTGCTGTATCTTTCTTTGGTTTCATGGCTATATTAAAATGGTAAATACAGTAGTTGCGTAAAATTAACAGCACAATGTGCTGGCAATTTGGACACATTTTTTTTACAGCACAAACTGCTGGCGTCCAAATTGCCAGCACATTGTGCTGTTAATTTTACGCAACTACTGTATTTTCCAGTTTAATATAGTCAGGAAACAAAAGAAAGATAAAGAACATTCACTGTGATCGAATTTGTGCGCGAGATGAACAGTACATTGTACTGTAAAAATGTCGTTTTTTTTTTTTTTTTTTTTTTTTTTTTTTTTTTTTTTTTTTTACAGTGTACGATCTTCTTATTTTCATTAGAGCATTATAATACATTCTGTAAAGTGCGAGTATTAATTTTCTTTTGATTTTCTAATTTTACGAATGCGGAATGCAGCCTAACAATTTACTTTAGCTGTATATTTTATAAAACGTTACGATAAAATTTTGAAATTAAATTACCCAGTTAAATAATTATAAAGAAAATGTAGAAAATAAATCAAAAGATAAGTACATTTTATTTAATAAAATCTTTTAAATATAATTTTATGTACGTGTTTATCAGCGTTAGAATTTAAAAAAATAAATGATTTGTATTAAAAATCTTGCCTCTGTTCTATATACCCTCAAAAAAGTGTACCGGGGAAACTTTCTGACACATTTACTGAATCATTTTTTAAACTAAAATCATAAACTTTCGGGGATGAAGATTAAAGTGATTTGGTATCGAATAGTTTTCTCATCATTCAAAAGTGGATTTCCCCATGAGTATAAGTGATTGCTGTCTCATGTTGTTCTTTATCAAACTTTAACAGCATTTAGTTAAATATGCTATGCTTTGATTAAAAAAAAATAGAAAAACACATTCGATTTTGTAGTTTTGAATAAGAGCTCTTGTCTATCTCATGTGTACGAAATAACGTGAATTTAGGAATGTTCATCTCAGAACACACGTTCAGAAATACTTTCGTCAATTCACGGAAATATTCCTGACAGCACTGCTGCCGGTATATATACGAGAATTGAAGAACTTTCCGTTCTAGGACAGAAAATTTCTGTAATCTCGAAAAAGAAATTTTTTAACAAATACGTCTCACTTTCTTTTTCTTCCGTGTATCTACTTGGTTTCGAAGCTGTGACCGCAAGTTCCAAATCGAGCATCTTAACCACTCGGACAGCGAGATCTTCGAAAAGAGCGAGATTTAAAAAGAAGATACGAGTTTTTTTCAAATGGGGACGGAAGGAAGCTTCTTAAATTTCTTGTTCAGACAGCTCTGAAATTTAAACTTAATTGCAGGGACATTTCGTCGTTATGGATTAATGTTTGGTTTTTTAATACTTATAGAATAACACACTGCTAAACAAAATTAGGAGAGCAAGCAAAAAAATGGAAAGAATAGTGCGAGACAGCCATGCATGTGCATAAAATAGAGAGTAATATATGTGTCAATGCAAAATACAGAAAAAAGACGAAAAAAATTTGCAAGAGAGCGTTAATTCTTTGAAATGATGGATATAACTTGAAAAGATGGTTAGGGCAACAATTTAGTTACATGTAAGTGACAAAAAAAGTAATGTTTAGGAATGATGCAAGCTATTTATTATGGCATGTGGTCCTTTCGAATAGATAAAACTGTCGCATATTTGTTTTCTATGGATTCGATGACATTGTCGATAAGTTTTCGGGGAGTATTTTTCAATTCCTCAAGAGATGTAATCTCCATGCCCCGGACAATAAAAAGAGGCCTTCTCGCTGTAATGCGTCGTCCGAGCGTGTCCCACACATGCTCGATCGGATTCAGTTCAGGAGAGCATGTTGGCTGTTCCATACGCTGTATTGTTTCAACTTTAAGAATGCTCTCCACAAGACGAGCTGTATGCGATCTGGCATTATCATGCATGTAAAAAAAAAGAAATCACCAATTGTTGCAACATAAAATGCGACATGAGGTCTGAGTGTCTCGTCTGTATAACTTCGGACCGTCAAAGTGCCATTCGATTGATATGCAGGCCCGTAGGTCCATCTATGCTGATTCCAGCTCATAGCATCAACCCACTTCGTCTGTAAAGTGATCTTTCACGAATGAATGTGAGATTATTTTGAGTGCCCCTTTCTCTCTATGCCAAAACACATCGGATGTCACATCCAGACTGAATCGTGACTCGTCTGTAAACAGAATTTGATTCCCACAACTTTGCCTCCAAACTCGATGTTCTGTCGACCACTTTCTTTGGATCGCACAGTTGCTTGAGGTAGACGAAATACAGACCATTGGCTTACGTGCATAGAGACCACCCTGATGAAGCATATTTCAGACTGATTGGCTGGACACCCTTCGTCCTGTGGCCAAAAGCAACTGTGTTTTCAGCTGAGCATAGCCCGTTCCGTTTCGACGAGCTGTTAACTGGATGTATCGGTCATCAGTTTCTGTGTTAGCACATGGTCGACCTTGCCCTTGTCGATATCTACCATTCCATGTGTCTTGTAATAAATTCCACAGTCTTGTATTGACACTTCTTGCGGCTCCAACAGCGTCCACTACTGTTCGTTGTGTTTCCGCATATTCAACTGTCCCAATAACACGCCAAACCATGGATTCCGGTAAATTCACATTGTTATGTCATTTTCAAGTCACCCTTTCTCAAAACACAAGCTAAGCAATTGAATTTTACAACTGAGACAGTGAAACAGACGTTTCTACAAAATCCCGATTTCTGCACTTATCTCTTTTTTCTAGTTTTTGTACTCATAAACTTTAATTTGCATGTGAAGTTTTGTTTAATTGTCTTCTACTACGCTATAAATTATGAATGTTTTATTTTACGTTACTTATCGGTGTAAATATTTGAGAAATTTTGTTAAAACCATGTGTTCCCCTAATTGTTTTGAGCAGTGTAGATGACAAAAATTATTGCATATTACACATACTTTTAATATGACATAATTTGATTGTTACATGTAAAATATGATTAATTATATTTTGAATTACATTCGAGAAGAAACAATTAATTTTCTGAGTAAAATTGATTTTTTTAACTTGATTGAACAACTATATATATTTTTTAGTTTGTTTATTCAGGAAATATATTGCATGCGAATATTTTTTTTATACTCTAAAATATAAATTACAAATAAATTTAAATGAATGAGAAATTGGCTACATTATAAAATTTGAAAGCATCATTTTTGTTTATTTGTTTTTGAATAAATTAGAAATTCTAATTTTTTTAATTTTCAGTTTTTCGTTTAAAAAAAAAATTGGTATTAATATAGCCAATACGCATGCTTAGAAGGAATAAACGGAATTTCCTCCTCTTTTTCAGACTTCCGGGAAGAATTAACGGAAAAAGCTTGTTTTCTAGGACTACTTACAGAAAATATTTGTTTAAAAGTGATGGATAATTTAGTGTATAAAGACGAATTTTTATGACAGTGCAGATGATGAGAGTTCATCGGTCGCAGATATCATGAAATATTTTCATGCTATATTTTCTATCTTCAATAAAATTGGGAAAAAATAAATTTTAAAACTCACCCGTATTTATTGTCTGAAAAAAAATGTACACTGTCGCAAATGAGTATGATGAACTGGAAGGTATACATAAATGTTGTCAAAAAATTTTTACGAAATTGTGATATGTTACATATGCACTGTAAAAAAAAAAAAAAAAAAAAAAAAAAAAAAAAAAAAAAAAAAAAAAAAAAAAAATCTGTAAAGCTACTAAAATGTTTCTAGGAAACTGTTATTCCCAGAACTTTTTATGTAAAGGCAGCAACAAAAATTCACGTAACATATACACTTTTGCACCGCAAATCAAAAAATCTGTAAGGTTACTAAGAATTTTTTAGGAAACTGGGATGTCTTGAACTTTTTATGTAACTACAACTCGGGTTATAGATAAAATGTTAGTAAGGTTACTAGAATTTTATTAGATTCTTTTGTAAAGCTACACATTTCTGTAACTTTACAAAAACTGGATTTGTGGATTTATATCTTTTTTTGTGCAGTGTACAGATAAAATTTTAGTAAGCATACATATTTCTGCAACTTTACATCTATAGATTAACGGATTTTTTGTTTTTTACAGTGTACTATAAACATCCAAAAGATAAATTGTTATAACAAAGAAAACCACGTCAGAAGGTATAAACAAGAAATATGTGTCTATGATGAGTGCATTTTAGTTTATTGCATCGGAGATTATTGCATTTATAACAGAGATTTTACAGCATTAGACGTTTCCGATAAGACGATTTAGCCATGGGAACAGATGCTGTATATTCCCTCGGCCGCCATCTTGGATTTTTTTCTTTGCGTAAAACCTTCTTTTCGGGCAAGTAATAAATGCCACCAAGCAGCGATTTATGCGCATGTTAGGCTTAACGGAGTTGCCAGAATACGTTACTCGTCGGGGTTGCCTTATCGATAAACGCCAGCAAAAAATCGCCAAGAAATCCAAGATGATGGCCGCGGGAATATACAACATCTAAGCCTAGACATCTTTAAGATCTCACTGGAAAATGTTTTTATTTTTCTCTCGATTGTGAGCAATTGCGTATGATAAAAAATGGTCGTGGGGACTTCACATCAGGATTGACAGTTTGGCCTCCTATTTTTTTAAAGAAATTTTGAGTTCATGCCAGAGATAAATAACAGTATTTTATGCTTCATTTAATGAGCGACATTTTGCGATCACATAAAGTGAAAATTATTCTTTCAAAATTTACGGTTTGAACTTGAAATTTCGGATTAAAATTGAAGGCCAAACTGGCAACTCTGCTTCACAGAGGTGTCACTAAGCGATGATCACCAAAAGTCCCATTTTAATGCTTTCCAATGTAGTTGAAAAGTGTTTATGATTTCGGTTTGTCTGTCCGTCCATCCGAGCTCAAACTCTTGTAAATATACCCGGATTGCCCTCATTTTTCAGCATGTTATTTATGTTTACGATGGAACGATCGTTATTGAAAATGAAGTGTGTAACAATTTTAGTTCATTTACAGGGATGGTCAAAAGTTCTCCGTTACATTACGGTCTGTGGGACAAAATCGTTTCAAGTTCATTTTAATGATGTTACACAATTTCAAAGATACTGAAATAGATAAACATTTATCTACTGCACTGAGTAATGCATTCTGAATAATATGGGTGGAAAAGCTTTTAGTATTTATTTACAGGGCCACGCCAAAGAATTCCTTTACAAAATGGTCTACGGGGAAGTTTTGCAGCGTATTTTAGTTTTGTTACACTATTTCAAATCTAATGTTAAAGATATGCATTACTACAAAAAGATACTACAAAATCGAGAACATCGCGCAGAAATCGTTACTATAGCACTCATTCTCGAACCGAATGGGCAATTATGCTGCAGAAAAATTTTGTTTTTATTTCTGAGCTTTTTTTTTTTTTTTTTTTTTGCAGCTATTTTTCATTTTGTTGGTTTAAAAAATATGTATTTTTTATGAATAAGTATTTTCAGTAACGTGTTACTGCGGTAATAATAATTACACTTATCCTGTTACGTTAAAAAAGTAAGCGATAGTAAGCGAAACCCTAGTAAGCTATATACATTTTAGTGGTAATTTATATAGTTTTATAAGAGTAAGTATTTTTTTTTCTTTACATTTCTAATTTTAAAATACTGATTATCACATATTTGTTCCCCAGATTAAAATTAAATGTAGATAACAACCGCTAAAAAAAATAACTAATTATGCCGACATAAACATACCGATGGCTTAGAAAAGATATAGAGCGACCTGCTCGAATGGAAATTTCGGAAGGTATGAACCTGAAAAAAAGAAGGAAAAGAAACTTGCCGATAAGTCTTTTTATTTCGGAACTGTCACAACTCTCATTAATAAGCTCGAGTTGTAAAATTAAACGAAAAAAAATAATAAAGTAACCGTAAGTTCATAAACTACTAGAAGTATCGGTTATTATTTCATATGTGAAATATAATGTTCAAATAGTTTTGCATGTAATTTAGATTTTTTTAAATTTTTTAAACACTTCTAAACGGGTGTTCTATAATGATATTTCATTTTTTGTGCCACTATTTCTGAATAGTAATTTTCTATTGATTTAATACACAATCTTCTACTTATTTAATACACGAGATGTACGATTAAACTGGATAAATACATAATTCACCCTTTTCTTGAAACAGCAAATTAGTACAGGCAATAGGGGATTTTACCTGGCAAAATTAATGGTAGTTATGGAAATTGGCTTACTTTATGTTTTTTGGGTAGCTGAATCCGAATTTGTAACTTCCCACAAAAATTTCCCCTGGCAACCCCCCAAAAGTTTGGTAAAATGCCCCCCCCCCCCTCAAAAAAAAGGTTTCTATTAAAAAAAATCAATTTTTTAGTGTTTAAGGGGAAAAGTATCTAGAAATTCATCAGAATTGGACCATAGAAGAATGGAAGAAAATTGCATGGTAAGGCAAATCACGTGTTCTGCTCCATCACATCGACGGGCTCGTGCGAATATGCCGATTTCCAACGGTAACCCTGGCTTCGGGAAGCACAGTTGATCGGAGACAAGCTTGTGGCGGCTATATTATCTCGTGGGCGATGATTTTATTTAGCACATTAGGACTCATAATCCCCATAGAACAATCTCTGACGTCTGTGCACTACCTGAACATCATTGCAAACCAGGTGCACCCATTCATGACAACAGTGTTTCTGGCGAAATATTGCATTTACCAACAAGATAATGCACCATGCCACACGGATCAAATCGTCAGGGAGTGGTTCGGGGAGCATATAGTAAGTTTCAAATCATGTCCTGGACTCCAAATTCACCTGACATGAATCCAATAGAATATTTGTGTTTCGACCTGGAAATCCCAATTCGTGCTGCCACGCTACCTCCTGGCAATGTGCGAGAATTGCAGGGCCAGTTGGTGAGGGCTTGGTAGCAGATATCTCATACTACCTATAAGAACTTTGCCGAGTTGATATCACATCGGGTGATGAAGGTTTTGAGAGATAAAGGTGGTCCTACGTCGTATTAAACAGGTGGTGATAATGTAATGGCTCTTCTTTGTATGTATGGTATGTATACAATATAGTTGAAATATAAAGTAAAGACCATAAAAATTAATTCTTAATTCACTAATAACATTTTATTCCTTGTTATTTATGGGATTGCTTTGTCACTATTTATATATGTCACATTAATTTAATCTAAATTTCCTTCAAAAACTCAGAATACATAATGCGATAAAATTCAGAATATTAGAGTTTGCATTAGAAAATTCGATAGACCAGTGTTTAAAATTCCCAAAGGGCTACTCAAAACACCGTACGAGCTTTCTCGAAAATTTACTAAGGAATTGTAGTGAATGGAATATTTATAAGCATTTTCTCTTCCAAGAAACTTGAATGCCAATCTTATACAAGCATCTAATTATCTATTCATAATTTGTTTGGTCACTAGAGACAACCAGAGTCTCTCATTAGAATATATATCATTACTTGAGACAAGAATGAGTGAGTTACAGGTTCTTTTAACAACTTCAGGAAAATGAGTCTAATTTTATAAACTTACACCAAGTTGATTAGGAATATTCAGTGGGATTTGTCCAGCGAGGCATGATCAATTTATCAATCCAGATTTTAAAGGAAAAGTAATGTTCATTTTGACGGGCTGTCAAAATAGAATTACAGAAAAATACATGATGAACATAAATCCATTTTTATGTTGGAGGCATCTGAAGCAAAAATTAATGAACGGAACGAAACCAAATTTCTTATGTCTATTTCTATTTTCAACTTCGTAATCAAAAGGTTAAATTATGTTCTTTAAATTATTAAAAATAAAGATCAATCTAACGAACATATTTGTGATACAAAAAATTTTTCTTTATTGTTCTTATAATGAATGTTCTATTTAACATTACTGTACTAAAAAAATAATCAATATCATCACTTTTTTAATCAACAAAAATAATTTGATGTGGATGTGAAATTATTCCAAGGGAAAGTTTATTAATATCCAAGTTTGTTAATTTTCAATTAAAGAAACTGCCTTCAAAGACAGTATCGGAACGTCTAAAGCAAAACGAGTTTATTGTTTTACATCTTCATTAGAATTATTTCTGAAACGAAATTATAGCAAAACACTTTCTCTTTTTATAGATTATATGAAAATCCGTAGTTATGTTTTAGTATACAAAATATATATATATACTGTAAAATCTCGATTATCCGAAGTAATTGGGACCGACCATTTTTCGAAAATCGACATTTTCGGATAATCGAGAATACTTCAATTTTAAGATTAAGGAGAAATATGTACGCTATTCTTTATTATGTTAAGAAGTGCTTAATAAAAATAAAGCAATAACAAAATAGAAACAAGAATAAATTGCCTGAATTTTTATTTTGAAATTAAGAACCCTTTACATATTTCACAAGGGTTTGAAACAATGATTCGTTTATCGCAGTATTAATTGCCTTTGCTTTGAAACTCTATCACAAAGTTTTTTAATATTAATAGTTCATGAGTATCACAGTCTTTCTGCTGCTCAAGCCATGCCAAATATTTTACAAAACATTCAAAAGTTTCAGAATAGCTAATTTGTTCGTTTTGTTCGTTCCACCCCGCATCTTACGGGAGCTCAAGTTAAATTCAAAGGAACTCAAAGAAAGGGGATCGAAAATATTTATATGTACTCGTAGTTCGGAATAGACCGCTTGCACACAAGGAATATGATAGTTTAAAAAAAATGAAAGCTTTAAAAATCGATTTCGGGTAACCGAGAGTTTCGGTTAAAAGAGGCTATACTGCATATATATTTTTTATCACTCCGTGATTTATGCACTATCGAGGGTAATATAAGTGTATTAAATAAAATTTAAAAGTATAGATTAAGTAAATTCCGAGATTAAATTTAGAACGATAATAAAAGAAAAAACTCAAAAATAATTTTAAAATATCAAAGTGTGCTAAAAGAAATCAAAAGTTGAGCATATCGACAAACAAATGGGTAAATAGGTTCATGTAATATCATATTCTAAAATGTCACTTGACGCTATCTAAAAATTCATCCATTTAAAAGAACAAGCGACCTTCAGACTCATATTTTTATTATTTTTTTAATTTATTTTTAAATGCCATTCAAGGACCCACTATATGGCATATATTTATCACACAAGAAAAATAAAATAGATAAAAATAATTAATTTTACTGAATGTTTTAAGCGTTAACAAAAACATTTCAAAATGCCCCATGCGCATTCTATGTGCATTAAAATCTCTAATATTTTTATGCAAGTTTCGTTTATACATACAAATAAAACAGTCAATAGTTTTTTTTTTTTTTTAAACTAAATATAATCGGCAGGATTAAAGGTAGTTAATTGCAGAAATAAGATGCAAAAAATGTTGAAAATTTCATAACATTTAGAAAATATTTCCCTTTTTTACCTTTATATTCAAATAAAGAAAATTCAATGCACAGTTTTAGTTGTATATATAAACTTTCATAAAAAAGTATTTTGTGATTTAATTTATATGGAAGAAGCACGAGGCGTTTTGAAATGTTCTTTATTACGCTTAAAATATACAGGAAAATTCTATATTTTTATCCATTTTTTTTTCTTGCGTGATAAATATATGCCCATATAGTGTGCCTTTGAATAGTAGTTAAAGTGAAATAAAAAAATTAAAAAAATGAATTTAAAGGTCCCTTGTCCCCTTAAACAAAAGTAAATTGAATATATATTTCTGTAAAATAGTCGTCTAACATATAACAAAATTATACAATTTAGCTGAAATGGAATGCCACATTCTCTTGAATTATCCAACTTAAAATGCACAAATTATTAAAAGTACTGATGAATTCCTAATATTTTAATAAACTGTCACATTTTTTAGCTAAATTAAAAATTGTTTTATTATAGTTTCTCTTTTATTTCCATTTTACTATATTTCACTGTTCATTCGTCTATAAAAATAAAAATAAAAGAATCATTTTGTTTATGGTTGTTTAATTTTGTGACATTTATCTCAATTTTTCGTTTGTTTTACTTTTCCTAAAATATACATTTTCAAAATATTCACATTTGATTATATTTTAATATATATTCACGTTTTTGAACTGAATAGAACAATCAATCTTTTGTTATAAATTCTTTTTTTCATCCTCTATTCTCTAAGTCACTCATCATCCTTCGTCCAAAAAGAAGAAAAAAGTACTTCAGTTTTGAGACATTTTCTAGCCTCTGATGGAATAACAACCACTTCAACTACTCTCACTCTGAATCTCACGGAAAAATTCCCACTTTTTTAATGCTGAGAAAATGACCCTAAAAAGCCAGAGAACATCGCTGTGACAGATAGAAGTATCACACCATTCATCAACACCAAAGAGGGGAGAAGTAAGGAATCAAGTGCAAATACCTGATGCAGAAATTGCTAGTGTCACATTCTCCCAGTTCCTTTTCTTCCTTTACTTTTGGAGTAAAAAAAGTGAGTGTTGTTTTTACAGAGAAAAGGGGAAAAAGTTTTGTAAAATATATGATCTTATTCTTCACTTCAGCTGAATATCTTTATGGTCATCGCCTTTATTTTACGGGATTACATTCGTTCTCATCTTTAAAAAAATAGATTTTTTATTTTTGGCGGATATTAAATCCTCATAAAGTATATGATTATAGGCAGAAACGAATGGAAACGAATATGCCGACAGATTGGCTACATCAGTTATTGAAATAGGTGAATATGACTCTTTGCTCGATGTTCCTATTCCTCATTCTTTAGTGAAAAGGCATTTTAATAATAATATTGTTGATATCTGGAGGAATAAGTAGCTTAGCAGTGAAAAAGGTCGTGATACGTTTTCAGTAATTCGTGTCCCAGATAGGTCTTTTTTGTGTTATTCACAACTTTTTGCATATAATCATAGGCAAAAAGATTTCCTTCATTATTAAAAAAAGATTTTCTCCATTATTAACAAAGATCTGAGCGCAAATGTGAATGATCGCGCAAATGTGCACGATCGATAAAACCGATCTCGCCGAACAATATAAAGCCAGCTGCAGCGTTGAGGTAGAAATTCAAAAATATATGTTTTAATTGGTGTTCGTTATATTTGTGAGAAAGTATTGAGTCATTTTAAAGATTCTACTACCTTATAGAACACTAACAACAGTTTGAATGCAAAAAAATTTGAAAGTTTGTCAAAAGTCACACCTGGAAGTTGCTCTATTGTTCATATTGCCGCCGATATTACTTCTTCCACATATAATGATGGTGCAGAAATTTACATGCAGATACTGCAGGTAATGGGATGCAAAGGAGAACGCTGACCGTCTGCGACACTTTAGAATGAAAGCGGCGAAAGAGGCTCGTACTGCTCGTAGTTGTTGGCATTTTTAATGAGCAGATTAAGAATTGTCGAGTCCACAGTATGGCGAAGGATCAGCCAATTAAGTGTAAGTTTTAAAAATATATATCCGTAAATATTTTTTTCTTCTAAGAGTGTAAGCACGATTTTCTGGAAACTACATTTTTCAACTTGGGCAGCATGAAAACTTGAACAATTTTTAACATTTTTGATAAAAATTGCGCTTATCTACGCATAGTTAAAGTGACTATGGGCCATCTAGCCATTTTTTCAAAAATAATATTTTTTTATATTTTTCCAATAAGTTTAAGTGTCAAAAGTTTAGACGAAATATATGATTTTCTTTCAAAACCGTGCAATTTTCTTATTCTTATTCTTCAAAAATTAACGAATTTTAGCCGATGGCAATTAGCTACAATCTGATTTTACAAGGAGAAACTAAGATTTTAATATATTTTTTTTTGTTTCTACGGAATGTTAGGATGCTACCTATTGTGCCCGGATTATTTGGTACAGATTTACGCGACTGCATGTTTCCGACGTAATGTTAGACCAAATTTAACAACAAAAAATATTTTTAACTAAATGAAGCAATAAAACAATACGTACAATTATTAGTTTTTCCGTTAATTTTAATCCCTTCTTAAAACAAAATTCCAAAATATGTCAATTTGTCGCCGCCTTAAGCAAAAGATTATAAGGGTGACAAAACATTCAAATATGGTGATTTTGATTTTGCCCAAATTACGCTGCAAAACTGTCGACAAGCACAATTATACTTGCAATAGCATTTCTGACGCAAGAGAGATTTATTTTGAAAAGTAAGCTCGAAGCCAAATTTGAATCTTTCATAAAAAAAAAAGATTTTAATTCACTTTTGTTAAACAATGAAAATAAAAAATATAATTATTTTATGCACCTTTAAGTAGAAATTTGTTTTATGACAAATTTTCAAATAAATAGATGCGGAATCCGTTTTTAACACACGAGATTCACCTAAATATTTCATTTTAACAAGAAGTTAATCAAGATCAAATTCATTTAACCAAAAGAAAAAAAAAACATTTCATATCTTTATAAAAAAAAAAAAAAGGAATGAAAAAAGCATACATTAGCCATAGATTTATCAAACACTTTCGAACACTAGTAAGATATTATTAATGAATTTCATTTTTTCATACAATGAAATAAAATATCTAAACAAGTAAAAATTAAATTTAAAAAATCAAAAAACCCGACTGCGTAAAAAGTGAACTAATTAATTATTTCTCATCAATGTTAAACTATTTTTTTAATTACTTACCTATTTTTTTTAATTTACTTGTATTGATGACTTTTAAGTTGTGGTTAATTGTTAATTCCTATCTATAAACACGGTTTTGATGAGGCCTATAGACGTCTATGAAGGTTAGAGTTGCAGTAAAGCTAGAGATCCTACCTACACAACTTCCAGGTTGTGTAATATTTTAACGGGGCTTCTGGCTGTAAAGTAGTCAATGAAACATCGTCTTCATTTTGAAAGACCGATCTAATGATATGCCACTCAATACGATGCCTACATTTTTTTGTCTCTACCTCCATTTTGTATTTTACGGCCGCAATTTTGAATATATAGAAACAAAACGTAGCCTATAACCATCGGACGGTTAAGATAAATCGACAGAGACCTCATTCATTCAAATCCATCCAGCCGTTGGGATGTTTCGAGGGTATAAAGAAATCCACATACCCAGATACGCGTGAAATACATAACACTTCTTGGTAGTCGGGTAATAAGCAAATTAAATAAATTGCAACACAGACGATTTCCCCAAAAGTTTAGACAGTAATGTAATGGAATTCTGCTGTAAACGAACTATAAATCCCTCACACTTCATTTGTAATAGGGAACATTTTACAGTGGTCCGCAATACAATATAAAAGTTACATGCCATTCCGAGTATGTTTATGCGAGTCACGGACAGACAGGAAAACTGATGTTCGTAAACACTTTTCAAATACGTTGCAAAAACTTAAAGATGCAGGTACATAATATGAAAACACCGTAGTTTTCTACTTGTGATTTACTTTATTGATGATTTGATGATGTTGATATGATTTTATTGTTACATCAATATAATGTAATGAATTTTGTCACAATGAACTTCCATTGAAATTGTTGAAAGAAGAGAACTTTGAGGAAACTAACCAATTTATACAATTAAATTTTATAAATTAGCCAAGCGAGAAGTCTCAAACTATCACGCTTAACCCCTTGAGGGGCGGTGATGCCGTCACGGCATCACATAATTTTAATCCCTAATTGCCACATTGGCACTGGAATTTTAATAATGAAAATTTCACCTTTCATAAATATGCGAAAATATGCTTTTATTTATTTACAAATAAATTCTCTTATAAATACTGGTGCCAATAAATTATTTCAACATTTTATAAATACAAGTACCTTGCCCCTGAAAGGGTTAAAACAATGTAAATAAAGCGGAGTGTCCCAGAACTGAATATTTTAAGGATCCTTTAAACCCTTTATGTGCCACGTTGTAAATTCATGAATATTTCATCGTCTAAAACATTTTTCATGAACTATAGAAGCTACATTACAAGATTTACACAATCATTTAATAAACATTAGAAAGATTTTGTCAATTAAAATCAATTAAATAAATTTGCATGTACAGGAAATATGTGCAATATTTATATCTTCACTCAAATATTTTATTTGAATATTATTTTTTAGTATTTTATAGAATTATAGCTAATTAATTAAAGCTAATAATTAAAGCTTATACAGAACTTACAATAGTGCTTACAATCGAATTACAGGAATAACTCTGAACTGAAACTTTTCCCCCCACAATCTTTCAGCGTCAAGAAAGCTGAAGAGATGCAAATGAAAAAGAAATCATCCTTTTAAAAATAGTTTTGCTTTGTTCAACCAATAATGCTTTTGGAATAAGATAAAGTAAAGTATCTGTAACTCATTCAAAACTGTATTACTAATAATCGGTGCATTAAATAAGTTTTATAACAAGTTATTTTATTGGTATTTTAAAGTACCGTCGCATCATAAAGGGTTTAACGATAATAGCGCACAGTATTTCAAACAATTTTTGTATAGGAAACCAGAGTAACAATAACTTTATTGAGTGAAAAATACAGGGTGTTTCAATCAAACCCGAAACTGAGGTTTAGTTAATATTGCTTACAATGATTATATTCAGAGAAAATTTGCAAAAGACTTATCTCAATGTCAATATCAACGTAAACCACTAAACTGAAGCCCCAGATTTCGGAATGTAGTTAACTTAACATATGGCTTTAATGACATAAAAAGTGTTTATTTATCGAAGTGTCTGTGCATTACTCAGAATATATAGTATGACTTTTGGAAATATCTTCATTTTGTTTAAAGTTATGAATAAAAAAAATACGTTCATATTGAACATTCTAATTTTTTTAAACTAAATCTATTACAACCTGGATTGCCGATAAAACATAATTATTGTTGAATTTTTTTTTACCGCTCGTCAAATTTTGTACGCAGAATTTCTGAGAGCATTGCACATTTCATAAATATATTGAAGAATTCAGAATGTTTTAATAATCTTTCACATTTTTCAGCTGAATCAAAGAATACTTATTCAAAAATTCTCTTTTATTCTCATTCTGATCTAACACTTCGTCTAAAAAAGAAAAAGTACAGTTTATTCACGACAGTTCAATTTTATGAGATTATCCTATTGCACTTTCACCCGTAATCTCATGTTTCCGCTCCTACTATCTTAATGCAAAGAAAATGACCTTAGAAAAACTGGGGAATTTGGTGACGAGCAGACGTTGAACATCAGTGAAAGGCAAAAAGGGAAATCAGGAATCGATTGCAGATACTTGATGTTAGAAATTACAAGCGTTATATTCTCCCTTTATTTCTCTCATCTGCTATTTTAATGCGAAAAAAGATTTGGTATTTTTCGCTGCAACGAAAAAGGAAATTTAGAAAACATTTTTATTTCTATGATGGTTTTTCAACCTTTACTTTTACCTCAAGAGTCTGTGCCTTTGTTTGCCTGTTCAAGATACTTAAACATTCAGTTAAATTTCTAACAAACTTGAGCCCACTTTTGAAATTTCAGTTCAAATTTAAATTAAAGAGCACACATGTACGCATTTAAAGGCATTTTCCATCTCAATAAGGTATGCTGACAGGTATTCGTTAGGATATAAGCACTTTGAATATAAAATTTGTAAAATGTGTACAATAATGTTTTTTATTCATTAACATATGTAGGACAATTGGAGCATAAAATATAATAAATAAGATTTATACGATAAAATACATAAACAATATGATATTGAAATTATTAACAGTTAAAAAATGTTTAAAATAATGTTTATCCAGTTTGCATTGTTTCATCTGCTGAAATACTACTAAGCCATTCACTACTTAAACACTTTTTTCCCAGGGCGAAACATTTCTGTCACAGAGTTATCGTTATTTCTAAGATGCAAATACATTGTTATGATTCCTCTGCATACCCTTATTCAAACAGTAAAATAAAATATCAAGAAACGCAAATTTCATACGATATAGCAAAATAAATTACGTACTTTAGAATGAGGCAATTAATAAAACCTGTGAAAAAAAGAAAACCAACTGCACGCGCATGTAAAGGGGTTTTCTTTTTAGCTGAGATAGAGAAAATTCTTGATACATATCTTTAGTTGCGTTCGTAATGATATAAATACGTAACACCTATAGTCGTCGTCTGGTCCATTCGTCCGTCGGATCGCATATAACAACGCAAAAACTACCCAATAGAATTGTTTGAAATTCAATATATACAGGGTAATTAAAAAAAAAAAGTTTACACAATAACAGGGAAAATCAGGAATATAGCAAGAATAAAAAATCTCATAGGAACATAGGGTCATAAACCAGTTATTTAGTCACAAATACAGGATGTTTCATCCTAAATCAATCTGGATTGACGGTAATAACTTTCAGAAATTTACACAATAACAGGGAAAATTAGGCATATAGCAAGAATAAAAAATCACATAGGAACATAAGGTCATAAACCAGTTATTTAGTCACAAATACAGGATGTTTCATCCTAAATCAATCTGGATTGACGGTAATAACTTTCAGAAAACTTACACAATAACAGGGAAAATCAGGCATATAGCAAGAATAAAAAATCTCATAGGAACATAGGGTCATAAACCAGTTATTTAGTCACAAATACAGGGTGTTTCATCCTAAATCAATCTGGATTGACGGTAATAACTTTCAGAAAACTGAAGTATATTATAATCAAACATTTAACAGACATTCTCACCTTTGTTGTAAATGTGATAAAGCCAACCAAAAGTAGTAGAAGTTAGCATTATACGCACCAGCAGTATGCACTCGACGGCCCACATCTTGGACTGTGATTATTAATTCATACGGTATCATCGATTGCTTGAGCAAAATATTCTTCCATATCTTTTATTGATGTTATCACATGTCACACAAAACAAGGTACATATCGTTGCCTTTTCATTACAATTATTTATTTTTCTAAAAATTATTACCCTCAATCCGGGTTCAGTTAGGATGAAACACCCTGTAATTCTGACTAAATAATTGCATTATAGAATAAACGTTGTCTATGCACTGGGAAAATGTTTCTCAATCTATGATATAAGCCGTTGCCATCGAAATACTCAAGCCCAGAGGACACGAGTTTTGAAGTCATCAGTAATTGACCGAATTCTCACTTGTGCTGGAATTCACACCGGAAAATTTTGAATAACAATTTTATTTTATTTTATTTGTAGAGTATCTATCATCTTATAAAACAATAATAACTATTTAAACTTACGGGTGAGAATTCGGAATCCCTACATAAAAATATCCGGCCACAGTGTTGCCGTATCTGGCTGATTTTTTTTTTTTTTTTTTTTTTTTTTTTTTTTTTTTTTTTTTTTTTGCATGCGTGGGTGTCTTAGCGTAAGCGACGTGCACTTCCAATAGGGCGGGATACCATACTTCAGCCGACAGTCATTTGCCATCAATTTTCGTTAAGGATTATGAAAATAGATAATATTGTCTGGAAGTTTAAGCAGTTTGAGGTTAAAAAAGGGCTCAGATGTCATATAAGCTCCACATTGGCGCGACTTTTTTTTCTGACGCCAATGTCATATACGCTTATGGTAAATTTGTCATTATTTTGCTTGATATGGTAACCCGGATGTTGTTGTTTATTTATTAATAAATCGTTCATTTACTTTTTCTTTCTTTTTTTTAAATTATATATATTGTTTTGTTCTATAGTTATTAATTAAAACTGCTTTTTTTATTGTTATTCCCTTTTTAAAAATTTATGGGGCATTCTAAAAATCTTTTGACTTTTATGTCCCTGAATTTTAATTTTAATTTTTGTACATATTCTTGTGTTTTTTTTTATTTCTTATACTGGAGAACATCCCATTTCATGATTGAATAACAATATTAACGAGATAAATAAATTTTGGATGATGTTGGGCGTCCAAATACCAGGAAAACTCCTATACCGTCCTGTGTCCCTGATGATGATTTTTATGTTTGGAGCTGTCTGTATAAAATTATTTCGATAAAAGTAATTCTATGTATTTTTTTTTTCCTAAACTGGGACTATTGTTTTATATAAATACGTAGCAAAATATTAACCTGCACACGTTTTTACGATTGATACTATTTTTTGAACTCTGTCCCTGGGTTTTAGATTCCTTACCATCCCTCTTCTAAAATAATACAGAAAATCACTTCAGATGCAGCGACAGAATTTTTTTCAAGTTTTTTCTCATGTAAAAGTATGCTAGAGAAAGAATGTTTAAAATTCTTTGACAGGAAATTTACTTCAGAATTTAAATCAGCATTTAAATATCAATTTCAAACATCGTGGCTTTATGAGTATTCTTACCGTCCCCAAGGTTTATTCATGCACATTTCGAGGTAAATATATATTTTTTTAATTTAATCTAATGTAAATAACTATTTCTAAAAATCAATGAACATTGTGGCTATCACTTAGACTTAACATGATTTGCCTAAAAATAGTGGTAATTTTCCTTACCGTCCAATCCTTACCATCCCTTCTTTTTCCATTACCATCCGTTCTTTTTCCATTACCATACCCTTTTTACCTATACCATCCTTTTTTTTCCTTCCGTTCCTTCTTTAACACCCCTTTAAGACTATGTTATACCAAAATGTTTTACTAAAAATACTACATTGGTATTATTTCTTATTTGAATGTCCTGTGGGTACTACGCAAATTCATTATAAGTAAAAATTTAGAAGAAAATAGAAAGTTATACGTAAAATGGTAAGGAAAATTAATCTCGCAAGTTTAACATAAACCTCAGTTAAATAAAAAAAATTTCGCTGCTGACCATTTTTTCTCTATTTTGAATCATTAAGCATTCGTCTATCAGATTAAAATGTCATTTTAAGAGGTTAATTTCACCAGATTTTTATTCCCGAAAGTCAAAAGATTGTGAGAATGCCCCATATATGTGACTGGTATTTGAAAATGAGGTTTTCGTTAAATTGGCATCCGAAAAAAATCACGCCAGTGTGGTGCGTATATGACATCTGTGTCTAAAAACGTTGAAACAAAAATTGGAAAATAATCAAAGTGGACGCCACTTGAAAAAAAAAATCTATTTCTGACGATTTTTTTTTTTTCTCACATTGTTATGCTTCTAAAAATATTTATTTATTTATTTTTTTATAAAAATGGCTGAAAGTGGTACAAGTTCCAAGAAATTATGTTATCATTAATTTAAAAAAATGGGAAGATAGGTTTAATAGTTTTCCAGTTCTGATCCCGTCCAGTTTGAATAAAGTCATTTTGCGTAAAATGAGCTTGTAATGTTTCAAAACAGTGCAAGCCAAACACGACTGCGAACTAAGAACTTCAAATTCAGCTAAATTTTTCAGAGGTTTGATATACAGAGGGAGCATATACAGACTATAGCAAAAAAAAATTAATTAAATACATTTTTTAAAACGAAAAATAGCAAATCCCCCCCCCCTTCAGCCGTCTTTCAAGTTTCTACTAATTGTTTCTTGATGTACATTAGCTATTCTTATGTAAGAATTTATCTATTATATGTTATTTCATGTGAAATCAACAGATGGACTGATTCGAGGTAACTCAGAATCTAATGATACTTTACACAGCTATTCTATCTAAAAAAAAAATAATAATAATAACAAAATTCTAATAATAAAATCTTTTAACCCTTTATGTACTGAATTATGTATTCATGAACATTTTAACTTATAAAGCATTTTTCATGAATTGTTTAAACTAGATAAGAAGATTTACATAATCATTTAATACATTTTAGAATGATTTTAGAAGGATTAATTAAATTTGAATTTATAGGGATTTTGTGCAGTATTTATAACCCCACTCAATTTTTTTATTTTAAATATTTTCCTGAGTACTTTGTAGAATTAGGAATATTATGTTCTTAGAATAGAAATATAGAAATATTTCTGAATTGAAAAATACCCCCCCCCCCCCCAACGCCAAGGAAGCTGAAAAGATGCAAAGGCATATAAACCATGTAACCTATAAGGCTTTTGGAACAAGATAAAGTAATGTATTTATAACTCATTCTAAACTGTATTACTTCTAATAGCTGTATTAAATGAATTTTATAACACGTTATTTTAATAATACTTATAAGTACCATCAGTAGATAAATGGTTAAAGGAATTTTTTATATACTATATTAACACTTCAACCTGCGTGCTAAATATGGGTCCTGTTGGAAATGTTTCCCCTCAAAATTTGCGGTAGTTTAATTTTAAAAAAGCAAATTTTAACGATTTTTGTTGATTAAAATAGTATGAAATATGCGTTGATTGTCATAAAATTCGAACTTGTTTATTCTGTAATGCTGTTAAGGCACGTATCAAAAATTACTTCCTCTTTCAATTAAGCGAGAAGTTTCTTGTCCCTTGGATAAATAGAGCTTACGTAATCGAGAGTCCTCCCACGCGTTTCCTGTAACGAATTTCACATCGTCAAGTCCTCTCGTAAGTGCTTCCATTAACATTTTATGACAGACTTATTTCATGCTTTCAAGAGGCGAGATTCAAAGTTACTCCAGGAAATTTAAAAAGAATAAACATTAGAGAGCCTTTTAAAATAATTAAATATCGATAAATGTACTTGGAGACTAAGGTGTAGTGTATAGATTTTTAGGCAAAGAGACGTTATGAAATATTTAACTATAAGAAGTTATGAAAAGCGTAATAAGGGTTTTATATAATAACATATATAATTAACAGAAAACAGCGGGATATGATAATTTAATTTGATTTAATTTGATTAAAAATTTTATAACGAGTTAAAAATAACACGATTAATTAATTTTTTTTTTTTTAATTTTTTTTTTTTTTTTTTTTTTTTACAAAACTGTATTAAAAACTAATTTCGAATGAGATAAAAAAAATTAATAATAGTAGCAGCATTTTACTGAATGTAAAATATGGAATAACTACTTAAGAGCCAGACTTAGAAACTCCCTTCTCAATAACGATAATGACGATCTAATGGGATTGATTTTTTTATAGTGGAAAATCAGACCGATTTTATATGACATTGAAAATCTATAAAATAAAGTACTGCATTTTTACTTATAAAGGTATACTTGTACTCTTTTTTATTCTGAATCATTTATTCAAGAGTTCGAAGCTACTCCAGGTAATTTAAAAAGAATTGAAATTCGAAAGTCTATTAAAATAATTAACCCCCTCACTGTCAAGCCCGTGTTAATACGTTCACTAAGCTCCAGGTTTCACTGCAATACAAGCAATATTTAAAGTAATATAATTCTATTGATTTAATGTATTTTTAATACATTGAACAATGATTAATACTTCCAAGGATTGCATTCGTATTCGTTATTAAGTTTTTTTTATAAAATGTTCAAAGAATCATTTTTTAAGCATTTAAAAAAAAATGCAGAAAAAACAACATTACAATTTTGCCCTTTTCCAAGACAGTCGGAGGGTTAAATATCTTTTAACATATTTGGAGATTAAGTTGAAGTGTATAGATTTTTAAGTAAAGAGGTATTGTGAAATATTTAACTATAAAAGTTAATGAAAAGTGCAATAAAGGATTTATAAATTCACATATACAGGGTGTCTGAAAAGGTCGTTTACAAACTTAACATGCTGGTCTGTCATATCATGAGGAACAAGATTTACATAGGAACTTGTGTGCGAAAATGCAAACTGCGACCGCTACAGGACGATGAGCGCAGGTGTCGAGAGGAAGAAAGAAAGGATATCGAAAGATGTATTAATATGACTTTTATTAAAGAACATGTTTTAATTTACAGAAGGTGTTCAGAATTCCTTCCATTCGCCGCAAAAATGCTTCACAACGTCGACGCATGGATTCTCGGACCCGTTCAAAATGGGCAGGTGTGTCACGGACACGTGATGCCGCTTCCATGATCCTGCCGACGAGATCCATGTCCGATGTTACAGGCGTCTCGTACACCATGGACTTCATATGTTGCATACGGCCAATTCTGCGTTACTAAACTAATTCATCCTTCTCCTGCAACGTCCTCGCCTGAAATTATTACACTTCCCACTCTCCCGTAAGCCTGCGCTCATCGCCCTCGTCGCAGTTTGCATTTTCGAACACAAGCTCCTATGTAAATTTTGTTTATCATGATATGACAGACCACCATGTTAAGTTTGTAAACGACCTTTTGAGACACCATGTATAATTAACAGGGAAAGGTGGATACGATCATTTTATTTTATTTTATTTTATTGCATTTGAAATTTGAAATTTGATAGCGAATTGAAAATGACATGATTAAGTGAAATAAACTAACACACATATATATATACATGTATGTATGCATATTACAAAACTCTAACACAAATTACTGTCGAACAAGAAAAAAAAATGTAATAGTAGCAAAAGAATACTGGATATAAAATATGAAAAACTAATTAAGAGAGAAGTTGCCAGAGTTAAATCAGAAACTTTCTTCACAATAATGATATTTACGGTCTAAAATAGGATTAATTTTGTCATTGTGGAAAAGCTGATAGATTTTATATGCTATAAAAATTTATAAAATAAAGTACTTCTTTTCTACTTATATAAGTTTACTTTTTACTTTAAATCATTTAACGTAATTTTTATTTCTAATAATATAAGTGTCTCTTTTATTTTTCTAAATGATTTGGAATAATAAAGCGAGACATCAGAGCTGAATAAAATTTGTAATCCACTAAATACGCTCCTTTTCCCAGCTTACCTTTTAATTTATAAACTGCTTTTATAATTTAAAGTGAATTTTGTACAACCACTAATTATTCCAAACAGAATACACAGAATTATTCGACAACTTTCAAAGCAATAAGTGATAATACACATTATAGCTAATCTTTCCATTAGGGAGTTCGATACAGCAGTACATAAAATCCCCAAAGCACTTTACACATTTAAATTATCCCAAGGAAGTGTTGTGAATGAAATATTTATAAACATATTTTCTCATCCAAGGCACTTTAAAGTTTATCTTAGACAAGCATAATTGGGTATTCATAATTTATTCAGTCACCAGAGGCGATCTTATCTACTGATACTAAAAGATTTCATTACATGAGACGCGGCGAAGTGAGTTACAAACACCTAACGTCTCGATGTAGATAACCCTACTTTTAAAACTCGAAAACTACATTGAAGCTTATTAGGAGTTAAACAAGAGATTTGTTCAGTGTGAAGCGATCCATTTTTCATTAAAATATTCAGTGTAAAATCAGTTTGTAATTTATGACGTGACGAAACAGTATGACTAGAAAAATATAATGGAAGTTTAGAGGAATTTATTTACCATTTAAAATTTAGTGAAGTATTAAATATATATATATATATACAGTCATGACTATAAAGGATATTTAAAGGTATTGTTTTATAGAAATTCTGGGTTCTGTATTGCAGTAAGCCACCGTTATATTGCATCTCATAATATTGATATCTTTTCGTGTCTCTCCCCACAAAAAACAAATATATAAATAAATAAAATACATAAACAGTTCCACCTTGAAAACATTTTTTATATCAATATATTTTTGTGCCAGTAGCAATACGTGTAATTTTTTAGAATGGATTTTATTTAAAATAATTTAAGATATACATGAAATAAAGTTTGAGAGACAAAAGTAGACAATTATTTCTAATTTTTCTTATTTCTTTAGTAACTTGTGCTATATCACGCATATTCTTGTCTGCCAGCAACCATTATATAGCAAAGGACTACTTATTTAATAATTAAATTTAACGTTAAAATGGTTTTAAAATTATGATTTGTGGCTTTTAGTAATCTGTTTATAATTACTTTGTAAGTAATACCGCTTATGAAAAAACTTGGTTGATGTTAAAAATTTTTAAAATGCTTTCTTCTTCAGTTAGGTTTAAATCAGGTTATATTATACAGTATACGTGGTATGCATAGTATACTTTCTGATTTTTTATATATATTCAGTATACCCTCTGTACTATAGCGTATATCTTTAGTATCTAGTGTATTACTCTATAGCGTTTGTCCTGTGGTATTTTTATGACTTCATCACTGGTATAAATGCGATAAACATCAAAAACAATAATTAAAATAAAGAAAATATGTAGATATAATGTGCTTTTATCGTAAATCTACTGCTAATTATCTAGAGAAAGAAAACAATAGCTATTCTTGTATTTAATTTAATTTAAATACGGTGAAATATTAAAGCAGTAATTGGAGAAACGATAATACATGTGCTTTTAGCATAATTACGATTTTTCTAAATATTATCACCCGTATATAATTATTTTTTTCATATATTTCAAAATATTTTTATTCTAATAAATAATAGTTATTACTAACAAATTGTAAATTACTCAGTGTACCATTTTGTAGTGTCGTAATGTCATTCCATGCGTTTATTTATTCTTATTACCATTACTCCTATTTCGTGATGGTAAGAGCCTCGTATTACAAGAGATAAGAGATTACTTCCCCAGAGATTCTTCCAAATTATAGTTTATCAGTATTATGCAGGAATAAGAATAATTAAAAATTAAATTGATGACGAGAAAATACATCTGTCCTTTTTTTTACATCTGGAAATGTGTATCTACACGTGTTTCTGTTTTCTGCATATTAATACTTGCTGTCAGCTTTTCAAAATATTAAATTAAATTATTATTGAAACATAATAAGCTAATAGATATTTATTTTACTTATGCTACATGATTTTTCTTTTTCTGGTGAAAGTCTTTAAAACAAAAGATTCTTTTTTATATAAAACTATTGAGAAAGTGTAACAGTATTAAACTACCAAGAGGGTGAAAAAAGTCCGGGCCAGCATTCAAACCAGAGATGTCTTGATTGGAACTGCTTCTATATCTAAATTATCTATCTGAAAATATATATATATATGAATCAGGCAGCAACAGTTATATAACGATTTAAAAATATGCTTCCTAGTCTAACGAGAATATAATCAATTACAGTAATTGTCAATATGAATCCAAATGTTCCATTTTGCTTTAATATATATAAAAGTTTTGGCAAATCAGCCAGCACTAGCTATATAAAGATTTAGAAATATGCTTCCTAGTAAAACGTGAATGTAATTTTTAGAGAATATCTTTTAAAATAACCATGGTATATATTTCTGTGAAACTATTTTCTAAAAGTGTGCGAAAAGTTAGAGGCACTATAGTTTTACTTGAAAAGTATTCTAACATGTTCAATATATTTATTTTCACTAACTTAAGTTGGATAAATCAAAACACTTTCCAATACTATGGGGAATGTTAGGGCAAATTTATCTTGCTTTAAAAATTCACAGAGTTATTCAGTATATTCTCATTCGTTGATCTAAAACAGACAAATAGAAAAGGGGGTATATTTTTTTCTTTTCAATAAGGCCATATGTATTGAGTTGTCGTTTAAAATTTATGAGGCTCTGCGGCTCTTTCAAAAAACAAGGCACCTTGGGGGGTATATTTCAAGCTACAAGAAGAGCTTAGTTGAAGTAATTTAGCATTTATGCTATCTGATTTTTAAAGGCTGTCATCGAAAAGAATTTAAATAAATTCAATTTCTGCTTTCGATGCGAAAGATCCTTTATATCTAAACCTAAAACGGAGTTCTAATAATAATACATTTGCGATTCGGGATTACAACTCCACGTGTTATATTTATAAATAATTCATTTTTGTTTCTGTAACAAGGTTTGCATGAAATGCTGTAATATTTTCATAATATTTGCGGAAATATCTCAAAAGAAAATTTATTTTATAGAAATTGCTTTTGCATACTGTGTTATTATTCTATGAGTAGTCATTGTGTAACGATACTATTTGATTAAAAAAGTGTAGATATGATAATATTAATTTGATAAATACGTGTCTGATATTTTTAAAATTTCCTGGCATGTATAAATAATTTAATATTTTACATAGAAGAGAGTATTTCAATATAAAAGGAAATATGGAAAAGTGTGAACAAGCAGAAATAAATTTAACGTTTATGCCGTCTGGTTTTATTAGGTTACTGAAAAAAGGAACCAAAATATACTAAATTTCTTTGTTTAATGCAAACGATTCTTTACGTTAATGCCTGAAATAGGAAATTATGAGATATAATATCCCTTTGTGGATATTACGGAGTATTGGAAAGCAATATTTAGCCAATGTAGAGCAATATAACTAATATTGGAATAATATTGGCTTTTCATAGAAAATATTTTCAACGTAACGCCAATATTGGTTAAATATTATCTTTGCATTGGAAATATTTTCAATGAAAATACAATATTGTTCGAATATTGGTTTTATAGCTGTTGTATTATATTATGTTTGTTAACTAATTTGTAACTTGGCAATTTGTCTGTCAAATGAAATTAAGCTTTCAAACAAACGTTCTCATTAAATTATGCTTTCCGAAGGATGACTTCTATTATTCTAACGTTTTGCTGCTTCAAATCTTAGGTTTGAATGAAGATATAGAATCACCTTTATTAAATTTATTTGTCTCGTATGTTTGCATGTAGAAGTAGGTATTTATCTTTGTTATATGTATTTGTCTAGATATGTGTGCTTGAATAAACAGAAAATCATCTTTATTAAAAGTATTAGTATGTTTACATGAAGAAGTAAAAAAGTATTGTTGTTATAAGATTCCACTCTGTTGAGGCCAAAAACGCCTCTTTTTTAAAAACAGTCTTTGCATCTCTTAAATGTGTAGAAGACGTGATTAAAAAGATTTAAGATTACTCTAATTATTTACGAAGTTACTCGTCTTTAAACGTAACAGTACACCTGCTACGTTTTTATAAAATAAAACGTTAAACTGGTTTTCTTCAAAATTATATTTCTCTATCTGCGGTGTGCAACACCTTTCGAAGCAATCAACCAATTATTAAAAATATTAGCCGGGATTAAATGTTAACCATATTTGGAAGCCACAAATCTACTTAATGTTAAAAAATTAACTGTTAAACTCTTTTTTCCTATATATTTTCAATCTAACCCATTTATGCCTGAATTTTTTCTTCAAATTTATCGGTAAAATCACTTTAAAATGTTGCAAGGTGAATTGGAGAAATGCTAAAAAAGAATTGCGCTAAATTTATTTTGTATTTATTAGATAAAATGTAAACGTACTAAATATGAGATCATGCATAATATTTATAATAATATAATATGCATAATTTATATATTTTGTCTAAATTTGTGAAAAATAGGCTTTTAAGTTGTATATTATATACTATAATTAGTATTTTTATGAACTGCTAGAAAAATAGATTTATTTTACAGATACTAATAACATTATAAGAATTATTAACAATAAACTTAGAATAATCCTATTTGAGGCTTTAAAACGATTTATTTCATAAACAACTTGTAAAGGACTTTACATAAATAATGGTCCCCTAAATGGCTAACAAAGTTATGTGCCCATTTCGAGCTTAGCGCCCTATCTTTTGTACGTGATAAGCATGCATAATAAATACGCTTGATCATATAATATCACAATTTAAAAAATACATATTTCAAAGAAATCTAAAAGCTAAGTTTATGACTGATTTATTTGGATCCTTGATAGAAAAAATACAAATAAACTACTTTTACATTTCGCAATCTTGAAAAATGAAAAATCTATGACCACCGAAAGAATATATAAATAAGCAAATAAATATCATTTTATGCTATAATCTCTCGGTAACAGATAAAGATATTTATGGATAATAATTTCATAATTTTCATTTTATAAATAAGAAACAATTATACAAATTTATTAAAATTCGAAGCGCCCCATAAATGGGGCAATAGGCATAAATGGGTTAAAAACAAATCGCGAAATCAGTAGATCAATTTTCAAGCAAGCAGTTTCATTTGGATCAATTTCAATGACAAAAAGTTCAAAGATCTGCAATGTTAATCGTTTTTCCTAAGTTGTATTGTTATTCCGTTTTCGATGCATCTACAAAACACAATCAATCCTATGTCTCGCAAACTCGTGGAAATTGTGCACAAGTCTTTTAAAATAAAGACACCTCTACCAGTTTTTATATTTTACACGCATAAATGTTTTTTTTGTAAATGTTAATAAATTTACTTATGTAGTGGGAAAAATCTGGTTTCTTTTTCCTGATTGTTTATAGTGAAACAATTTCTAAAAAATGCGCATTCTTTTAGGCTTTATAAAGTTTAATCTCCCCTTAATTTCCAAGTAGCAAATTAACAACAAAATATTGGGTCAGTATTGCAATCAATGAACTATGGCGCCAATACTACCATATTGACATTTTACCAATATTGAGCCAATACTGAAAAAGTATGTAGCAATTGCGAAGTAATAAAACCAGCATAGTGGCAATATTGACTATTCAAAGAAAATGTCCAGTGAAATTCCAATATTATTCAAATATTGGTTTGGTTGCTATTTTTCTTTTATTATATTATGGAAGCAAGTTGCAGCTTAGTATTTATCTTTTGGATGAGGTTTAGTTGAATTTATAAAATATATTATAAAATATTTTATAATGTATTAATAATAATAATTATAATATAATAATATATTATAATACATTAATAATAATAATTATAATATGATAATATATTATAATATATTAATAATAATAATTATAAAATATTTTCATAAATATTAAACATTAATTTAAATATGTTAATACATAAATATTAAAGTTCTGGCGCTATGAACGTTGTTTTTCTATTTATATTAAATTGTACCAAGTATCAACTTATTAACGTTATAAATATATTAAAACATTACTTTTAAAAACGGCCTACACTGTAAAAAAAGTCTGTAAAGTTACTCAATTTTTTCTAGGAAACTGGGATGCTTAGAACTTTTTTATGTAACTGGAACCCGTGTTACAAATAAAATTTTGCTAAGATTACTGTAATTTTAGTAGATTATTTTGTAAAGCTACAGATTTATGTAGCTTAACAAAAACTAGCTTTGTAGATTTACATCTTTTTTTGTACAATGTACAGATAAAAATTTAGTGAGCATACATATTTCTTTAACTTTACATCCGTAGAATTAAAGATTTTTTTCTGCAGTGTAGTTCGTCCTGATTATAGAAATAATCTGAAGAAAAATAAAGGAAGAAGGAGGTGTGTCATTATCATTTTATTTTACAGTCCGAAATTGTATATTTTCATGGGGAAGTAGAAAATAATCTTTTTAGAAGTATTATAATATGCTGATTACATTGCTGAATATGTTTCGTTTATACTTACAGAATACAGTAATTCCAGTAGAATAATTTTCCGTTGATATTTAATTGTAAATTAATTTCACAATGAAGAAATCATGATTAAATAAATAAAAAACAGCTGATAAATCAATAACGAGTATTCAGTCAATATTGGCTATATTGCATTTATTGGCATGAAATAATGTCTAACATTTGGATATTTACATATGATCAATATTCTATCAAGACTCTGAAGACATGTTTCGCTAAAGAGTTAAATTTTAGGGCAATATTAATATTTATAATATAATGCTAATATTGTTGAATATTAACAATTAGATGTTAGTTTTGGTCTATTATTTTCTTTAGTTGATTTAGATTTGCGAGATATTTCTTCTCTCTTTTGGCACAAAATTGAAAAATATAAGTACTGCAATATTGTGGTTTCACGCCAAGATCCCAATATTTACCGAAGATATTGCCTATAGTGGCTCAATATTCCTTTCCTACTAACTTAGGTATTTTTGAACCATTTGATCTGGATGGATAGTTTCAGACAAAGAAAAGAAAAATATCAGTATTTTTGATATAAAAGTATTTCTTTGTCTTTTGTAATTAGTCGTATTGATTTTTTTTCATGTATTTTGCGAATTAAAAATGTTAAATTTACCAGTTTATATTAATATAACGTTATGTAGTCTGACATTTCCGAATTCGAACTATGAACAGTGAAATACCACCTACACTACTCTGATATTTCCACCGTCACTTCATTATCTTTGAAATAATAGAAAGGTGGATGTCAGCGACTTACATCGTTTCCTTGACTGGGTCAGAACTTAAAAATAAATTATCATCTATTTATTTCACCTTTTCCAATCGTTCATCTTTAATATGGTTCAATCGCCGGCTGTTTTTTCGGCGTAAAAGGGAGTTTAAGTCATGGTCACCCGATCTGAAAGCTAGTGTTCTACCAATTACTCCACTGGGGCATTTCATAATTTTCCCAATCCAAGGGAGGTGGACGCCAGCGAAAATTTTTATAAATGTTAAAATTACTTTTAAATGAATCATAAAAATAAAACAAAATGTTCACTCACCATAATTTAATGTATTCAGTAACTACCCACTGTCTTTTTAAATTTTGGTTTAAGAACTTAATGCGTTATTCTCATTTAATAATGCTGCTTGGGGAAAAAAATCCTTCATTGGTGCTCTGGTATTTTTTCACTAAAATTTGACGCTTTTCATATATTTATTAATTCTTTTTATCATAGTAATTTCTCAAAAATTAGCCTCATGCAAATTGATAATTATTACAATTATTTTATAATTAAATACGATTCAAGTACTATAAAATTTTGTATTCGTATATCTATGCACTATAAACGCATTCATATAAATGCTTTTTTATTACATAAAATTTCCGCCATTTTTCGAAAATCCATTCTTACGAACTATTACGTACAATTAGAGAAATATATTCACGAACATTTTATATTTCACAGAGTACATCTAATAAAAAAAAGAAAGAAAAGAAAAAGAGATGAAAGGAAAAAAAAGAAAAGAAAAGAGAAGAAAAGAGAAAAAGTAATTATAATAGCAAGTGCTTTTAATTGAACCTTAATAGTTTTCTTTGAATAATAATTATAAAAATAAAAACGTATCAGCGCTAAAATAAATTAATTTTGTCATTTTTTATAAGTACTTAAGGTTAATTATAAAATATGTCATGTATAATGAGTACTTAAAAAAAAAGAAATATGTTTCGAACTCATAAAAAATCAGCTTTATATTTTGAATATACAGTAATATTAAAAAGAAACAAGAAAAATATAAAAATTAATGAATCAGAGAATTATTTTAATAATGAAAACTAATTTATATCTTTCAAAAATATTTTTGATATGAGAACCTTTTTTTTAATCTCCTCCGCCTAACTGCCATTAAGAAGACGGTGGACGTTTTAAAAAAATTCTTTTAATTTTCATAATAGAGATTTGAAATTTTATGCAAATATACATTTCACTATAAGTATATAAAACACCTTAAAATAAATTTCCAATCTTATTATAATTTTAAGATGTTTCAAAAAATTTCAAATTTTAAAATCTTTCTTGTGTCTTAATTTTTTAGATATTTCCTCGATTTTGGATTTTAATCACGTAAAACTCTATTGCAGACAAATCTGTGTATCGGTTTTTTAATCCCTTCAATAGTTAATTTTATACAGCTACTTTCTGAATTCCATATCGGTTTTCAACAAAATTCTGCCTTATTACAACATAAAAATCCAATTTAATATTCTTAATGAAGTCGAATTAAAAAAAAAAAAACATATACTGTTTCTATTAAGCAATATCAGGATTCTTCCTTATCAGTTTCATGAATTTTGATCATAAATTAAGTAGCAAGGGGCATTTCAAAAATTAAAAAAAAGCTGAAACATGAATATTGAGAAAAACGTATTTAAAGTATATTAAAAGGACCAAAATTGTTTTTCGGACAAAATTAAAATACTTGCAAATTTGTGTAAAAGAATCGCATCTGCAAGCGGTTTTCCACAAATGACGTAGTACAAATTGGAGAATAATACTACACGAAAAAGGAAATGTCGATTTTGGGGTCGATTTCTGCTCACATAAATGTCCACGGTCCCTTTAAAAACTTTTGTCACCAGAACAAAAAATAAAGTTATTTTAACCGTCAATCTAAAACAGAATTCAATATATCAGGAATTGAATATCCTGATCTATTTCATCTATTAGAAGACATGGATAACACTTATATTTGCAACAGCTTATTGTAGTATTTCATCTTATTTAATTATTAGATCGATTAATGTATATGTACAGGGATAGCAGAAAAAAATATCCTCCTCAGGGAGCTCTGAGGTGTGGTCTGCCGCTCTTAACCCCTTGAGGGGCACCGGTATATATTATATACCACCTACGATTAATGAAATTTTACACCAGAAAAATTTTATTATATTTTACTTTTCTAACTTTGGTGGAAAAAAGCCGTAAAATTGCTTTTACTTATTTTGAAATAGAATTTTTCAAAGACTCCGGTGGGAATTCATCATTTCACAAACGTAATTGCTTGCCCCTCAAGGGGTTAATGAGACAAAATAATCATATAATGTAAAATGAGCTTTTCATTAAATAATCACATTCATTGCAAAAATTCGCCGGTTCGTCGTCCAATGTAACGTTCAAATGGTAAAGATTGAGCTAGCGTATGCCTAATATGTCTGTTCATAAATATTTAATATATGTAGAATGAATGTGCAATACGTCTGGCATTTTCCTCAACAACAGATTTTAATGACAAATCGATACATCCAATAGCTCATTGCATTGAGCCTGTCTAAGTAGCCAACATTAAAAGCAACAAATGATTTACATTATAGCTGGCATAGCTACATGTATTGATGAATTCGCGTATTAGAACATTATTAGTTCATAAATTAGTCCGGAAATCAGCATCACATTTATACAACCATACTTTGAGTCGATGAGTTTAATATACATGATAGAAAATATCGTACATTTAGCGAAACTACCAGTCAGCTGGCGCATCAGCAGGGTTTTTTGCTACAGCATCATTGCTCATACCGTTGCAATGTGAAATAAATGTTGTCTATTATATTGTCCGGACTCGCGGGAAGTCATCAATAATCAAGTTACCATACATTTCAACTTAGAAGGGTCAGTACGATGTTGCTATGACAACACCTTCCACTGGCGTGCCAGCTGATTGACAGTTTTGTTACCTTTACCATTTAATCTATCATACATAACATCACCATTGACGTTAAAATAAGCTGCAAGTATACACTGTAAAAAAAATTCTGTAAAGTTACTAAAGTTTTTCTAGGAAACTGGGATTCCTAGAACTTTTTATGTAACGGCAACAACAAATATTCATGTAACAGACACACTTTTGCGCCGAAAATCAAAAAATCTGTAAGGTTACTAAGAATTTTTTAGGAACCTGGGATGCCTAGAACTTTTGATGTAACTACAGCCAGGTTTACAGATAAAATTTTAGTAAGATTACTGCAATTTTAATGGATTCATTTGTAAAGTTACAGATTTCTGTAGCTTTACAAAAACTAGGTTTGTAGATTTGCAGCTTTTTTTGTACAGTTACAGATAACAGTTTAGTAAGCATGTAACTTTACATCTGTAGAGCTACAGAATTTTTTTTACAGTGTACGAGGCTGCCTTCAAACTAACTATGGATCATGTTAAATATCTTTAATTTAATCATCGTCTTATTTTGAGCAATAGAGCTCACTCTACAGTAAGGTGGAGTGAAAAAACGGAATTTGGAATTTGGATTTCGGATAGCAGCCAAAAGTTTCCTTTTATTACCTCTAATATACGTGCAAAATTTCATGAATTTTGAGAAACTCCTTCAGGGCTTTACCAGAACTTTTATATTTTCCTTGTTTCACAAAATGGGTTCTTATCATAAATTATGCATTTACAGGGTTTTTTAGTAATCTCGCATGACATTTTTATGATTAAAATGTTTAGTGTAATTCCCTTTATTATTTTTAAACTTTAAGCCTTTATTTTGAAATATTTGAAACGTTTTAATGAGTTTTAAAAAATGTTTGTTCTCATTTTTGGAGTGATTTTTAAATGAGTGCGTGTGAAAGCAAATCGAAGTTTATCAATACTCGAAGTGAAGTGGAATATCTCGTATTTGGTGCCCCTTCAAAACTAAATAAAGCTGTTTTGGATACTACGGCAGATGTTACAAAACTTTATTTTTATACAAGACAATAATCAAAACACAACAGGAATGGTAAAGATCCGCCAAAGTCAGAGGTAATTGAAAACCTAAGAGAAAAGGTCGAAGAAATTTGGAAGAAAGCATAAATTATTGTAGTTTCCCAGAGGCGTATTGATCAAATGATAGACAAGAATATTTCTGAATATCAGAAGCTTATTCGATTCCTCAAACACAAAAGAAATGGTGGATATTTTGAGATAGATTACATCGTTCTGAAGAACACGTATTTCTATGATTGAAGAGTCAAATTCACTGTATCTGGGACACATTACACAATCTTCTGGATCAGGAAAGAATATTGCAGAAAGCATTTTAAAATATTGCACTGAAACCAACTTATACCTTGATAAACTTTTGGCTATAAATTGTGACGGAAAAGCTGTAAACACTAGGTTTGGTTTGGTTTGTGTTTATGACGGCCGATTATCAACACGTGGGATATAGGCCCTGGGTGGAGTGCCCTTCGTGGGGGTCTTTCAAAGGGAACCTAACCCGTATTTACGCATGGGAATCCACGGTTTCGAAGAAAACCACGAAAACTCCGAAACGGTTAGGCCGACGGGCGCGATTGGGTTCGAACCCAGCACCTCCCGTCTACCAGCTTCGAGAGCAGAACCTCTCCGCCACTGGTGGGGCTGTAAACACTAATAAAAAGAATTGTGTTATTGGATTTTTGAAACAAAGATTAGTCGTTCCTTGCAGTGGTTAATATGCCAGCTTCACGACACGAATTGCCAATGCGTCATTAATTTTCTGAACTTGATGGACAAATTACAGGCCCATGAGCCTTTTCTGTTCCTATTGGAAAATTGCTGGATCAGAGTGAACAATAGACAGTTGTGGAATAAAAAAAAATGCTCTTGTCTCCCAGAAATGAACTGTGGAGAGTTAAGTACAGACCAAAATTATTTTTACGACATGTGTCAAATATTTTCATCTAGCCAATATTCCTTAAATCTGGTAAATCGCAATCCATGTAAAATGTCTCGCTCTTGATGGTTGACAACTGCCAGTCGACTATTTAGATTGTACATTGGAAGCCAAATCCTTCCCAAAATCTAAAGATTATGGCTGAATTTGTAATGAAAGTATATTCACCTATGTCGTCTCGCATTAAGAAAGATTCTTCCTGCAAAAATGGAGCTCTTTTTTTTTTTTTTTTTTTTTTTTTTTTTTTTTTTTTTTTTTAACAATTATGTTGTTTCGTTATCTCGAAAAAAAAATAATAGAGATAATAACTGATGAAAGAAATGTTCGAGAACTTGGATTTCGAAGAATATTGAAGGCCAGAGAAATGGAGTGTTCAACAATATGACAGTTACATATTCCAATATTGAACTTCAGTGCTATAGACTTTATTAACATTATTGGTTGGCAAGAAATAAAAACACATCACCTCGCATTCTTAAAAGAGTATCAAGAGAGGAGCTGAAACTTCTCATAAAAAGATCGTAAGTCCCATCTTCAAATTACACAAATTTACGTATTATATTCAAGTAGTTCAAAGATGCGTAAAATTAGTTCATAAAGCATCATTAGCTGCTGTAAGAGTAGAAACAAGGGACAGATATATGCGAGCAAAAATAAATCAAGAAAAGGTAATGCCTGTTTTGTTTTGATACCAAAGGCCAATATAAATTAGAGTGAAATGACAGATCATTTTACAGTGCATCGTATATATTCTTTTTATTATATTACTATATGTTCAGAAAAATGTCTTTCCTACATATTTAGAGAACTATATTTTATGGATATTCGAAAAATAAAAGTAAACTGTGTGTCTAATTATTGTGTATTTTCTTTATCTTCTTTGCGACAATATAATTCATACTTTAAGGTTATCTTTACCATTTAACGTATTAAAACACGACGCCACTTCGATTGTTCACAAGTAGTACTTTAATCAGTCATGTTATTTTACTGAAATCAGAAATTTAGAAAAAAAGTCGTTTTTAATAATTTATACTACATAGTGAAAAGTTGATTTTTAACGTATAAAGGGCTGGTACGTTTAAGAGCTGGTAGAGCCCTAAAGATGAATTCCAATGAAATGAAAATTTAACCTTATATCAAGTGTGCCAAAACGCAACTTTTTAGACTTATCTGAAGAAAAAAAAACGGTCATTTTCACTTCACCCTACTCTACAGGTCTCTGAAGCGTGTAGTTAACCCTATATTTTAAAAATCCCTTGTCTTTGTTCTTTGATTGCATGGCAAAAACGCTGACAAACAAAAACAAATTTTATAAACGCTGTAGAAAGTATGTTAAAATATTACATCCAGAAAACAAAATATTTATTTTATTTAAAACATATCCATTTTTATTTACAACTGCAGTAATTGACTCGTTAAATAAAAGACTGTTCCTAAAACATATTTTTTTTCTCTGAAAAATAAATACAGTCTTATTATAAGATAGATCATGCATATTTTCCTGTAAGTCATCGGGTTCTTTTACAACGTAATTTAAGATATAAAATAATAATCCTTACAGATATTGGAATGTTTAGTATGATGAGGACGGGCGTTGTCGTGTAGTGATTCACACAATAAGGTGAGCACATACATTTGCTGAATCGCTGAGTTGAATCGATGTATTTGTTGAATGCGTATATCTGCAATGAACGTCTTGTCGATCGTAAGAGTATTATAGTTAATGTTGTCTTTGTAATCCCACTACACATAACATGGACTTCGAATGTTGAAGTTATTGTTTTAATACTGAATTAATAAATTTAATCGAAAAATGTGCAACTGTATGGGGAAAACATTACATGAATGCAATATAAGATGCAGTTTTAAATCTAATTACTTGAAAATTTCTATAATTTTATCAGCTAATTGCAACATTAAATCAAATTAAGATATCTAAAAAATAATGAATCATGCATGCGAAGGTTATAATTTAAGTTAAGGTTACGTTTTTAGAACATAATTATAAATCGTAGAAAAGTTTAAATTTAAAATATTTTACAAGTCATTTTTTATATGTAACTATTTTACTTAACAATACACTGCAGTGTTTAATCTTTAAACAGAAAATAAAAACACCCTGAGTGCAGTTTTATACGAAAAAAAAGACAAGTAGCTAGAAACAGCTGAGCCCTACTTAAATGCGCATTAAATACTCTCGAACTAATTTCTAAGTAGCAAATAATGAATAGTTGGAATGCTTTTTCCGAAAATGTATTTTGTTGATCATTAATATTAGTGTATAAAAATAAATTTCTATTTGTCAAAGCAAGTACTTACATGACTCTAAATTTATTTGTTATTACTAGTAAATATAAGATTTAGATAACTTCTAGTAATTATTGTAACATGAATAATTTAAAACTATTCTTAAAACCGAACAAAAATATTCTTTGAAAGTGATTTATATTTATATATATATTTTTTTATTTGATCCATTTCAAAATATTTTGAATGCTGCAGTATTTTTAGTCTGTGATGCAAAACAACAATTTGAAACGTTTGTAGATTTATTAGCGAATTTATGGTTAAAAAAATTGAAAATGCCATTGTTCAATATTTTGTACTGATGAATTTAAAAAAAAATACATTACATGAAAATAATAATTAATCATATAGTGTTAAAATTAATAATGGTTGTGTTTCGATTTTGGTAAAGAGGAAATATCTGACGAAACAGGTAGGTTGATACAGATACGTAAATGCAGGTAAATATACAATTTATCATCAGTTATATAAATTAAAATTTTCATTAGATTTTTTTTTTTATACAAATCATTTGCAAATTCAGTAAAGAAGCACACTTATTACACGCGATAGAAAGAAACTCGAAATTCACGTATTTAACACAAAAAACTTTGTTTTTTTCCCCATTTTGACTATGAAAATTAAGAAAGGAAGGAAAGTAGTTTTAGTTGGTGCTACTTCGTAGAAGCACACATTGTATGAAACAGCGTAAAATTTATAACTACTAGCCACCCTTGGCGAACAGTTTGGTCGCCCTTAAAATTTATGTTTTGGAAAGCATGCTAAGCATTGTATCATGTTACTTTTATTCATAACCTAATTTACTTGGACTCCCTTAAATATAATTAATATAATCCCTTAATCTAATATTAGTTTTTGTTGCATTACAATTATCTCAATTTGTATATATTAATATTATCTCCTTATTAATACATTAATATTATCTCAATTTGTTGATTTTCTGTAAGCAAGTAAACACTATTGGTTTACAATGGAAGTCTATGGGAATTTGCCGAAATATCAGAGATATCGCCAAGTTGGCTCACTTTTGGCAACTAATTTTGGTCGCCAAGCTGGCGACAAACTTGGCGGCATTTGATCACAGAACAGGGTCCCCCTATGGTAATACCCCTTATAGGTATGGAGATGCGTTAAATGCCGTTCAGTAACCAAAGAGATGCGTTTTATTCGGACGTTATCATTAAACAATTAACAAATAATCGTGATTTCGATGCCACATACGAGAGCGTAATATATATGTAGATGGGAAGAGAAATCTAATACCTTTAATAAATCTCCTTGTTATATTAACTACATAAGTTATTTGTACATAATCGTTATATAATACACATGTATCAGATATCATTATATATTTTCGTTTGATCTGAAATCATATAAAAAAGAGTTATCCTTTTACAGCATGATCTTTTATTTTGTTCGGAAAACATTATAATTGAGTCTATTTTTGTTCATTATCTACTAGAAGAATAGTAAAAAAAATTATTTATGTTTCTGTTGTACATAATGTCATAATATCACCTCTGACAAGGAGAGAACCAAACTTGATAATCACTGATTTTGATTATTTTAATATATGTTGTAGATTAGAGACCCCTTAGTCTCAGGTTAAACGGATTTTATTCAACGTACCTTAGTTCTTGAGAAACCGGGGGCAGGGGGTGTCTAATTTTATAACACAACTTAAATACTTACTTTGTAACGGAAGGGCTACGTTGGTAGTAGCTCAGTTGATGCGGCGTCGGCTCGTTGTTCCTCGGGTTCGATACCCGAACGCTCTACATTTGATTTTCTCATTTTTTGTTTTATAAGTATGCTTGTAATTATAATTAAATAATCTCATTGTTCATTTAAAAGTATAATATTGCATATCAATTATAATTTAAACCTATATATATATATATATATATATATATATATTTACTTTTAAATAAGTAGTTGTATAAAACATCATAAAACTGTTAATTTTTTTTAATCACTTTTAAATATGTATTTCATATATCCTTTATCGATGCAATGACATTGAACTAGGTGTCAAATCGTGATTTTAAAGAAATCATTGATGTATTGCCTTAACAAGAGAAGTCAATATGGTGATAATATTACTCTCTTCTAAATTATACACTCTTAATTTTCTATAGGAAGGATAAAATATCATTAAACAACATTTGTGGCTTTTATTGCGTTTAAAAAAGTATGTTACTGCAACTAACATCGACAGCAAAAAAATTAGTTTTACGTTTTCTCCAATGTGCATTTTGAAGAAAATCGCAGAATGAAAAAATCTATTCTCTCTGGGGAAAAAATATATAATGCATATACTTTTAAACATATTTTTAATTTGAAGATTTCCCATTTCATAAAATGATACGCATGATGATCATACGCATGGTGATACGCATGGTGATTAATGCTCCGATTTCAAAACGGTATAACTTGAACACTACTGCTATTACTTTACCTGATGTTTTATAAAAAAGTGCAATTTTGTTTGACGGTGAGAAAAGTAAAATTGATATCAGTAAAAGCTGGTGTGAAACAGTAAGAACAAAAGAAACTTTTTAAGAAACATAAAAATATATAACTATACTAGGTCTTTCGAAAGAATTCAGTCCATCTTCAACAAACAGGCGCAAAAAGACGTGATTCTACTTTGAAATAAAGCAAGACTCATGAATGTCGCTTTTGTGGCACGTCTTGTTTGCACCTGATGAAGAAAGTCTGAGTTCTTTCAAAAGGCTTAGTACATTTAGATATTTTAATACTTTTCTTTGTTCTTACTTGAAGATAAAAATAGTATAAAAAGCTACCGGTAGGTGCCACTGTGTGAGTCAATGTGTGGAAAACATACAAACGAGGCTTACAATAGCGGTAAGGAGAATCCACATAAGTATATACTAATCAAAGATGGCTTTTGTTTTTAGCTGAAGGGAAACAACATTCAACACAAAGACAATGATAAAATATTAAACATGACCAGAGTGCATTCCTTTATAGACAAATTCATGATGACCCCTTCGGGCGTAAATTAGCTTGAAAAATACTTGATAATTCGTTTTATTACAACTGAAAGACATACATATCTAATTAGCACACACATAAGGTTTAAGCAGAGTTCAAAATTTCTTCAGTGTAAAAGCTAAAATTATTTTTTTATATATAAAATATAAAATATTTCTTATGCTTTTAAATATACATTTCCACATTCTTCTAGATGTCTTGATATGTTTCATTCTGATTTTCAAACTAAATAAAAATAACTCATCATACTTTTTGTTCAACCTTTTAATAAAAAAAAGTGATTGTAGCTGAAACTATGATACCTAAAGTAAAGTAGCTAACTGCAATGTGCGACCTAGTGAAAAAAATTTCTCCTTTGGCAAGGACTCACGTGCGACGAATAAAGCACCATATATCGGTACATTTTTAAACAATCATTTTCCTTGGCTAAACAAAATTGCATCGATTCTCAGACATTCATGTGAAAATCTAGGTCATTCTGAAAAGTAGTTTTTAAGTTGCAGACATTAGAAATCGGTACTTTACTTATAACCCCTCTGTATATTTATGAATGGATGAATCTAGAAGAAATATACAACATATTTCAGAATAAGGATAAAGAATAAATTCAGACAGAATTTACATAATGAAAAAAAAATTACAGAACATTCATTATTTTATCTACATATCTTACTTTAATTTATTCAATGCACTTTTTCTCAGCAAAGAGCATTTAAATATTGGATTACATGTATAGTAATAGGTGTGTAATGCAGTTGAAATATAAAGTAAAAAGCTTAAGATATTAATTATTAATTCACTAATAGCATTTATTTTCTCTGTTATTTGTTAATCTATTGTCACTATTGATACTATGTTATCATAATTTAATCTACATTTTATTCAAAAATTCAGAATATATAATGCGATAAAATACAGAATATTAGAGTTTGCATTAGAAAATTCGATAGAGCAGTGTACAAAATTCCCAAAGGGCTCTCAAAACACCGTACGCGGCTTCTCTAAAATTTACTAAGGAATTGCAGTGAATGGAATATTTATAAGTATTCTCTCATCGAAGAAACTTGAAAGCTACTTTTATACAAGCATGTAATTTTCTATTCACAATTTGTTTGGTCACTGGGGACAACCAGAGTCTCTCATTAGAAAATATATCATTACTTGAGGCAAGAATAAGTGAGTTACAGGCTCTTTTAACAACTTGAGGAAAATGCCTCTAATTTTATAAACTTACACCCGAGTTGATTAGGAATATTCAGTGGGATTTGTCCAGCGAGGCTTGATCAATTTATCAATCCAGTTTTTAAAGAAAACGTAATGTGTATTTTGACGGGCTGTCGAAATAGAATTACAGAAAAATACACGATGAACAGAAATCCATTTTTAAGTTGGAGGCATCTGAAGCAAAATTTAATGAACGGAATGAGAGCAAATTTTCCATTTCTATTTCTATTTTTAACCCCGTAATCAAAATGCTAAATTATGATTTTTGAATTATAAAAATAAAGACCAATCTATTGAACATATTTGTGATACAAAAAATGTTCTTTATTATTCGTATTATAAATATTCTCTTTAACAGCTTTGTACTCAAAGAATAATCAATAATTATACCATCACTATTTTTATCGAAAAGTATTTTAATGTAGATGAAACATTATGCCAAGGGAGAGTTTATTAATATCCAAGTTTGTTAACTTTCAATTAAAGAAACTACCTTCAAAGATAGTATCGGAGCATCTAAAGCAAAACGAGTTTATTGCTTTACATCTTCATTTGATTATTTCTTAAACGAAATTATAGCAAAACACTTTCTCTTTTTATAGATTATATGAAAATCCGTAGTTATTTTTTAGTATACAAAATATATATACTGTAAAATCTCGATTATCCGAAGTAATTGGGACCGACCATTTTTCGGAAAATCGAATTTTTGGGATAATCGAGAATACTTTCATTTTAAGATTATGGAGAAATGTATACGCTATTTCTTATTATGGTAACAAGTACTTAATAAAAATAAAGCAATAGCAAAGTAGAAGCAAGAATAAATTGCCTGAATTTTTATTTTGAAATTACGAAAACTTTATATATTTCACAAGGGTTTGAAAAAATGTTTTTTTTTTGTTGTTGTTGCAGTATCAATTGCCTTTGCTTTTAAACTCTATCTCAAAGTTTTTTAATATTAATAGTTCACGAGTAACACAGTCTTTCTGCTGCTCCGGCCATGCCAAATATTTTACAAAACATTCAAAAGTTTCAGAATAGCTAATTTGCTCGTTTTGTTCGTTCCACTCCGCATCTTATGGGAGCTCAAGTTAAATTCAAAGGAACTCAAAGAAAGGGGATCAAAAATATTTATATGTACTCGTAGTTCGGAATAGACCGCTTGCACACAAGGAATATGATAGTTTAAAACAAGAAAAAAGAAAGCTTTAAAAATCGATTTACGTGAAAAGAGGTTATAATGTATATATATATATATATTATCAGTCCGTGATTTATGCACTATCGAGGGTAACATAAGTGTATTAATTAAAATTTAAAAGTATAGATTAAGTAAATTCTGAGATTAAATTTAGAACAATAATAAAGAGAAAAACTCAAAAATAATTTTAAAATATCAAAGTGTGTTAAAAGAAATCAAAAGTTGAGCATATGGACAAATAAACGGGCAAATAGATTAACGTTAATTATATTCTAAAATGTCACTTGACATTATCTAAAAATGCAGCCGTTTAAAAGATCGACCTTCAAACTCATATTTTTATTATTTTTTTTTTTTTAATTTCCCTTTAAATTCCATTGAAGGGCACACTATATACATTACGGCATATATTTATCACACAAGAAAAATAAAATGAAAAAAATAAGGAATTTTCCTGACTATTTTAAGCGTTATTTTAGCAAAACATTTCAAAATGCGCCATGCGTATTCTATGTGCATTAAAAACTGTAATATTTTTTTTTATGCAAGTTTGTTTTATATATACAAATAAAACAGTACATAGTTTTTTAAAACTAAATATAATTGGAAGAATTAAAGGTAGTTTATTGCAGAAACAGGATGCAAAAATGCTGAAATTTTCATAAAATTAAAAAAAAAAATTTCCTTATCTTTATATTCAAATATAGAAACTTCAATGCACAGTTCTATTTGTATATATAATCCAAACTAGCATAAAATATATTGGGGATTTTAATTGACATGGAATGCGCATTGGGCGTTTTGAAAAGTTCTTTATTACGCTTAAAATATTCAGGAAAATTCCATATTTTTATCCAAATTATTTTTTTAATTCTTGTATGATAAATATATGCCATAATGCATCTATTGTGCAATTGAATAGTACTTAAAAGGAAATTTTAAAAAAAAAATCAAAAATGAGTTTGAAAGCCCCTTTTCTCTTAAACAAAAGAAAATTAAAAATATATTTCCATAAAATAGTTGTCTAACATAAATCAAAATTATGCATTCTATTTGAAATGAAATGCTTCTTTCTCTCGAATTATCCAAGTTAAAATGCATATATTACTAAATATACTGACGAATTCCTATATATATATATATATAATTTAAACAGTATTATTTTATAAATAAAACATCATGCAGCAGTATTTGCTCGAATATAAACTATATAAGTAATGAAAAATGTGAAACAAATTGAAAAAACACTTTTGAAATAAAAAATATCTTGCGGAGTACAGTATTTATAAATTTAACATCGATGAACTGATTTATAACAATTTTGAAAACATCTTTACAAATTTACATCATACGACTATAAAATTAAGAAATAATTAAAAAGGAATAAATGACCTGTTCTCCATGAATTTCCGATTGCAAGACAAATGAATAGCTCTCATAAAATAAAATAATT
Organism: Maratus speciosus; assembly: GCA_963932465.1. Classification (NCBI taxonomy): domain Eukaryota; kingdom Metazoa; phylum Arthropoda; class Arachnida; order Araneae; family Salticidae; genus Maratus; species Maratus speciosus. Next base: position 638,043,224 of record OZ010788.1, read on the forward strand.
CTTGATAAGCATAATATTTATTATGAATTAGATGACTACTATGAATGACTAACAATAAAGATTAAGTTGTTATGACAATCCTACTTATAATACACAAAATCGAAAATGAGTTGACACTTGTACATGTACAGCTAATTTAGTTCTGGTAGTGGGAGAATCAACGCTTTAGGTGAAATGTTTATGAAGACAAATGCTGTCCTCTACCACTCTCGATATTGAAGACTGGACGTGTGATTTGTTTATGATTTAATTGTATAATCTAATTAGCCCTTTATCTACTGACGATACTTACAAATACCATTGAAATGACTTGTTATAAAATTTGTTTAATAAATCGATTAGTTGTAATACAGTTTAGAATGAGTTATATATATACATTACTTTATCTTGTTTCAAAAGCATTATGGGTTACACAAAACAAAAATATTTTTAAAAGGAGGATTTCTTTTGCCTTTGCATCTTTTCAGCTTTCTTGGCGTTGGGGGGGGGGGGGGAATTTTCCAATTCGGAAATATTTCAATATTTCTATTGTAAGATCATTATATTTGTATATTTCCTAATTCTACAAAATACTAAGAAAATATTTAAAATAAAACATTTGAGTGGGGCAATAAATATTGCACAAAATCCCTATAAATTCAAATTTAATGAATCCTTTTAAATTCTTCAATCCTTCAAAAATCCTTCTAGAAATTTATTAAGTGATTATGTAAATCTTCTAAACGTAGTTTCAAAAATTCACTCAGACTGCTTTAGAAGATAAAATTTTCATGAATTCATAATTCAGTACATAAAGGGTTAAAATGTAACTCTATTTAATATATAAAACTATATTATGGTTGTGGGTTTTATCTTCATATTTAATTTATAAAATAATGATCAAAAGTATGCAAATGCGCATCAAATGCATTAGTGTGTTCATAAATGAAATTTTCGAGATTACGTAACTGCGAATTTGCGTAAGTCGAGTAATACATTCGTCGGGGGATGCCTGTATTATAATAAACTCTCAAATTTTTTAGCTAAATTAAAAATTATTTTATTATAGTTTATCTTTTATTTCCATTTTACTGTATGCCACTGTTCATTCGTCGTTAAAAAGAAAAATAAAACATTTTGTTTATCGCTGTTTAATTTTATGACATTTATCTCAATTTTTCATTTGCTACTTTTCCTACAATACATTCTATTCCCAAGATAAAAAATTTCAAAACATTCACATTTGATCATATTTTAATATATATTCACGTTTTTGAACTGAATAGAACAATCTTTTGTTAAAAATTCTTTTTTGTATCCTCTTTTCTATAAATCACTCATTATCCATCGTCCAAAAAGTACTTCACTTTTGTGACATTTTCAAGCCTCTGATGGAATAACAACCACTTCATCTACTCTCAGTCTGAATCTCACGGAAAATTTCCCACTTTTTTAATGCTGAGAAAATGACCCTAAAAAGCCGGAGAACGTCGATGTGACAGATAGAAGTATCATGCCATTCATCACCACCAAAGAGGGGAGAAGTAAGGAATCAAGTACAAATACCTGATGCAGAAATTGCTAGTTTCCCATTCTCCCAGTTTCTTTTCTTCCTTTACTTTTGGCACAAAAAAGTGAGTGTTGTTCTAACAGCAATAAAAAAAAAGGTTTTGTAAAAGCTTCTCACTCTACACTTTATCTGAATTTTTTATGACCATCGACTTTCTTTTAAACAAAAGATTTTTAGAATCACAGAACCCTCACATATGACGATTTTGAATTTTTCCAATTACGCTGCAAAACTTCCGATAAGCAGAATTATACTTGCCACAGTATTTCTGAAGCAAAGGTGATTTCTTTTGAAAAGTGAAGTCGACGATAAATTTGACTTTTCATGCTTTATCAAAAATAAAAAAAATAGATATCTTCATTCATTTTCGTTAAACAAAAATTGTTTTATGACAAATTTTCAAATAAATCGATGCGAAATGAGTTTTCATCCCACGAGCTTCAGCAAGATATTTCATTCATAGAGGTTAATCGAGATTAAATTCATTGAAATTCATTCCACTGAAAGAAAAAAAGCGTTTAAAAGAAAGAAACTTCATTCCATATCTTTATCAAACAAGAATAAAAACAAAACTTACATTAGTCATAGATTATGAAACACTTTCCAACACTAGCATATTATCATTCATATCATCAGTAAATTCCATTTTTACATAGAGTAAAATGATACATCTAAATAAGCAATTTAATTAAACTGCACCGCAAACGATTTTCCCCACAGTTTAGCCAATAATGTTACGGAATACTTTGTGTGCCGCTGTAAACAAACTATAAATCCCCCACACTTCATTTTTAATAGGGAACATTTTACAGTGGTCTGCAATAGAATATAAAAGTTACATCCAATTCGAGTATACTGTAAAGGGCCAATATTCCGTCCCCTTTCTAAATTTCGTCCCCCTTAACTTCTCTGCTTCTACGAAAGTAGCACCACTTATGACGCAAGGCACAGGTAAAGGAAGGTAAAATGAGTCAGTATTAAAAATTCGTTTGCCAAGACGCATACATAAATTAAAGACGCCGAATTTCCTATTTTTAGAAGACCGGAGTTCTTATTACATCGTTTGTAGAACGTTATTTACTGTACTGTAAGTATTTATTTCTTATTCATTGCATATATTTACGTAGGTAAGATGCTGACAGCAGCATACAGAGAGCTTTAGTACGCTCAGTTCATCTTACGAGAACTGAAGCTCCGCCATATTGGGAAGTAGCGTGTCTCAATTTCGTCCACCTTGCAGTTCTTATTTTCTTCCCGGGGACGAAATTAGGAGTGCTTTTTCATGATAATTTTTTACTCATGTTTGGATGGCTAATGTTTCGTTATGTTATTCTTCCACTGATAATTAGTACATTTCTTTGTGCCTTACTTTAATGTAAATTAAATTACTTTTGATTTAGTTATAAATTAGTTTAGTTAATAAATTTTGATTTAGGTATAAGTTAAGCCTCGGCGTATTCGATTTTTGGGGGGTTACGCAATTGGTACCATTTTTTTCTTTTGAATTTTTTAGATACTTTTGAAAAAAGGAATATTTCGCGTTGTTAAAATTTTTTTGTACGATATTTGCCTATGTTTTTGTGTGCGTGCGTAGTAAGTCTATGTAAAATCCAAATTTAGTAGGTTTTCACTGAAAATTACAATATTTAGGTCCCAAAAGTGCCTGGGGTGGGTGACGCAATATGGGCATTTCACCCTATTTATGCGAATTACAGCGCGGACAGACAAACTGAATTCGTAAACACCTTTTTTAACTAATTTGGAAAATGTTAAAAATAACGGTACATAATATTATATCACCGTAGTTCTGCTCTTTTAAATGACGAAACCACATATTATAATGAATTTTGTCTTCTTGAACTTCTGTTAAAATTTTTCAAAGAAGAGAAATTTGACCAAACTAAGCAATTTATACAATTAAATTTTACAAAGTAGCCAAGCGAGAACTCTGATTCTATCACGCTTAAAGTAATGTAAATAACCCCGAGTGTCCCATAACTGAACATTTTAAGTAACTTTTAAACCTTTTACGTCCCACATTATAAATTCATGAATATTTCAGCTTCTAAAACATTTTTCGTGAATTTTCGAAACTACATTACAAGATTTACACAGTCATTTAATAAATTTTAGAAGGATTTTTTCAATTAAAATTAATTAAGTAAATTTGTATTTATAGGGATTATGTACAATATTTACACCTTCATTCAAATATTTTATTTAAAAATTTTTTTGGGGTAGTATTTTATAGAATTAGGAAATGTACTAATATAGAACTTACAATAATGCTTACAATAGAAGTACAGAAATAACTCTGAACTGAAACTTTCCACCCTCAATCTTTCAACGTCAAGAAAGCTTAAGAGATACAAATGAAAAAGAAATCATCCTTTTTAAAAAAAGTTTTGCTTTGTTCAACCAATAATGCTTTTTCAATAAGATGAAGTAAAGTATCCGTAACTCCTTCTAAACTGTATTATTACTAATCGATGTATTAAATGAGTTCTATAACAAGTTATTTCAATGATACTTTAAAGTACCGTCGCGTCATAAAGGGTTTAAGGATAGTAGATCACAGCACATCAAACAATTTTTGTTTAGGAAACTAGGGTCGCAATTAATTTATTGAGGGAAAAATACAGGGTGTTTCAATCCAACCCGAAACTGAATTTTAGTTAATAATATTACTTACAATGATTATATTCAGAGAAATTTTACAAAAGACTTATCTCATTATCAATATCCACGTAGAGCCTTAAAGTAGAAGGCCAGATTTCGGAGTGTAGTTAACATAACATATGGTTTCAATAACTGAAAAAGTGTTTATTTATCACAAAGTCATTGCATTTAACAGAATGTATAGTATATTGTTTGGATATTTCGTTGAAATATGTTCATTTTATTTAAACTTATGAATAAAAAAAAAAAGGTTCATATTGAACAATTTATTTTTTATTGAATCTATTACAACCGGATTGCCGGAAAAAACAAATAATTATTGTTGTATTTTTCTACCTTTCGTCAAATTTTGTACAAAGAATTTCCGAGAGCATTGCACATTTCATAAATATACTGAAATAGTCAGAATAATATAAATAATGCTATAAAAAGTGATAAAATATCTTTATTTAGGTTGACGAACGCTTCATCGCACAAACGGTGACATTTTCAAAATCATTTATGATAAAAAGATTTTCATATATTTAATTTTTTTAAATTTCACAAAGTTTTGGAAATATTTTTATCATGAATGATTTTGAAAATGTCGCCGTTTGAACCATGAAACGTTCGTCAATCTAAATAAAGATATTTGACACTTTTTATAGCATTATTTAGATTAATCTGTTTATAAGTGATTGTTATACATGTTGTTATAAGTCAGAATATTTTAATAATCTTTCACATTTTTCATCTGAATGAAAGAATACTTAATCAAAACTTCTCTTTTGTTCTCATTCGCATATGCCACTTCGTCAAAATAAATAAATAAATAAATAAATAAAAGTTTGTTCATGACAGCTCAATTTTATGAGATTTCCCTATTGCACTTTCACCCGTAATCTCATGCTCGCCCTCCTACTATTTTAATACAAAGAAAATGACCATAGAAAAACCGAAGAATGTGGTCAAAGGGAGAAGTTGAGCACCAGTGATAGACATTGAACGGTAAAAAGGGAAATCAGGAATCGATTGCAGATACTTGACGTTAGAAATTACACGTGTGACATTCTCCATTTTTTTATCTGTTATTTTAATGTGAAAAGGGATTTGATATTTTTCGCAGCAATGAAAAAGGAAATGTAGAAAACGTTTTTCTTTCTATCACGGTTTTTCAACCTTTTTTGAACTTTTTATCTCTAGAGACTGCGCCTTTGTTTGTCTGTTCAAGATACTTAAACAGACTGTTAAATTTCCAACAAACTTGTGCCCATACTTAAATTTTCACTTCAAATTTAAATTAAAGAGCACACATTTACGCATTTAAAGGCACTTTTCGTCTAAACCAGATATGTTGACGGCTAAATACATTCTTCAGAATTTAAGCCCTATGATTATGGAATTTGTAAAACGCGTTCAAGTATTAGTTTTGATAAAGTTTGCATCCTTTCACCTGCTGAAATGCTACTATGTTATTCACCATTTAAACACTTTTTTCCAAAATAAAAAAAATCTGTGAGATCATTATCGTTATTTCTAAGATCCGATAATATTAATATGATTCCTCCGCATATTCTTATTCAAACACTAAAATAAAATATCAAGAAACGCAAATTTCGCCAGATATAACAAAATAAAATACGTAGTTTAGAATGATGCAATCAATAAAACCTGTGAAAAAAAGAAAACCTTTAAAACGGTTTTCTATCAAGCTTTGATAGAGAAGATACTTGACGCATATTTTTAGGTGCGTTTGTAATGGTATAAATACGTAGCACAAATAGTCATCGTCTGATCCATCCATCTGCCCTCGTATAACAGCGCAAAAACTACCCAACAGAATGGTTTGAAATTTAATATATACAAGGTGATTCAAAAAACGTTTACAAAATGATATGGCAAATCAGGCATACAAAAAGAATAAAAAATCCCATAGGAACATAGGGTCGCAAATCAATTTTTTAGTCACAAATATAGGGTGTTTCATCCTAAACCAGTTTGGGTTGACAGTAATAACTTTCAGAAAACTGAAGTACAGGGCGGTCATAAGAAAACTTCCACAATATATGTACCCTTCGCAACTTAACAGCTCAACCAATCGAAAGAAAAGTTCAGATTTAATTACTTGAAGGTATGCGCTCGAGATCGTGACGATTTAAAACAATAGATCTCTCACAATTACGATTAAGTGAAAAAATCAAAATTTTCTAACGGCAACACCCTTTTTTCCTGCACAAATGTGTCAGCGCATTGAAAAACCATAAGTGTCTTTGAAACGATACACGCATGACTAAAATTGCCCGTGTAATATCGTTGCACTCAGTCCTAAGCAGTTCTTATGTAACGAAATATTCAGCACTCTAAAACAAATGATTACATTTTTATTTTCACTATGTGTACACAAACACAACTCAAAAATACATTTTAAAACAAATCTTACAACATTACTCAGTTCACAAGTGAAAACAAATCGGTTTCTGAAAAACATGTCTTGTAGCCACTTCTTCGTTCCTGGCAATGGTCTTTTTTGCAAGTGTTTTACGCGGGCAATTTTCATCGTACGTGTATCTCCAATTCAATTTCTGGTTTTCCGATGCGCTGATGAATTTGCGCAGGAAAAAAAATGGGTGTTGCCATTCAAAATTTTCGAAATATTTTCACTCTAACCGTAACCGTGAGAGTTTTGTTCTTTTTAATCATCACGATCTCGAGCGTATACATTCAAATAGGTATATCTAAAATTTCTTTTCGACTGGCTGAGTGGATCGGCAGCTAGAGGTTCATAGATCGGGGAAGTTTTTCGTATGACCACCCTGTACATTATGATAAAATTGTTTAACAGACATTCTCACCTTTGTTGTAAATGTGAAGACAAAAATGTTGTAAATGTGATGTAAATGTGACATGAAACACCAAAAAAAAAATGTTGTAGAAGTTTGCATTATACGCGCCAGCAGATTTTGGACTGTGATTATCAATTCATACGATATCATCGATTGCTTGAGCAACATGTTCACCCAGATCTTTTTGTGATGTTATCACATTTCAAACAAAACAAGGTACATATCGTTGCATTTTCATTACAATGTTTTTATTTTTCTAGAAATTATTACCGTCAAACTGGGTTCAGTTAGGATGAAACACACTGTATTTATGACTAAATAAGTGGTTTGCGACCCGATGTTCTTATGTTATATTTTATCCTTGTTGTATGCCTGATTTGCCATGTTATGTTGTAAACTTTTTTCAATTACCCTGTATAATTGTTCCACAATTTTGTCATTTCCGTCATTTCAAATTCTATAAAAAATCGAATCACTATTTAAAAAGATATTAATAAAAGATTTCTTCGTCCTATTAAATCCTATCATACATAAAGAGTCATATTATTTCCTTATTATTGAATTTATTAGGTGCGTTCATAATTACATAAATAAATACGTAGAACCTATAGTCGTCGTTCGACTATAGGTGCATATAGTCGTCGGTCGTTCCGACGTGTCTGTCTGCATATAACAGGGCAAAAACTACCCAACCGAATAGTCTGAAATTTTAAATATATAACTGTCGCAAAATTTTGTCGAGCCATTTCAATTTTTATGAAAATCGGTTGTATAGTTTAACGACAGGGACAGTCAAATTTTTCCGTTACATTACGGCCAAGACGAAAAATTATTTCAAGTGCATGCACTAAAATATACATTCAGTGCAATATGAGGTGCAAAAATACTTATAAAACTAGTTATAGTACGAAAGCACCTCAGTTGTCACATTTGGCATGCAATTTCCAACTTGTTACATGCAATGGTAATAAATTTTGTATTCATGCATTTTTGCATGAGAGTGCAACATCTATTGCACTAAGATCTGAATACTTATAAAACTAGTAAGAGTACGAACGCACCTCATTTGCCATCTTTGACATGCAGATTCCGTCTTTTCTTAATTTATGTAAAATAAACGCAAAAATTGAAAATATCGTAAATAAAAGCTTTATACTGTTCTATACCGCTTATATATCTTTCCACTTGCTTAATAATTTCTGTACCATTATACGTTTCAAACATGTCACTTGCATGATATAATAAATGTTGTCTATACACTGGAAATTTTTTTTTGTTAGTCTATGATATAAGCACGGATGAAAATGAGCAATAACCTCTTTAACTTCTAAAGCATTTTTCATCAATTGTTTAAACTACAATAGAAGATTTACATAGTCATTTAATAAATTTTAGAAGGATTAATTAAAATTGAATTTATAGGGATTTTGTGCTGTATTTATAACTCTACTCAAATCTTTTATTTTAAATATCTTTCTGAGTATTTTGTAGAATTAGGAAATGTGCAAGTATTATGTTCTTACAATAGAAATACAGAAATATTTCTAAACTGAAAATCCCCCCACCCCCCAACGCCAATAAAGCTGAAAAGATGCAGACAAATAAACCATGTAACCAATAAGGCTTTTGGAACAAGATAAAGTTATGTATCTATAACTCCTTCTAAACTGTATTACAACTAATCGATGTATTAAATGAATTTTATAACAAGTTATTGTAATGGTACTTATAAGTACCATCAGTTGATAAATGGTTAAGGTGTAGGATACCTTTGAACACGTCGAAAAAGTAAAAAATAACACTATGTTCCAAGTTTCAAAACTTGTGTAATAAGTCAAAAATAAAAATAAAACTTTATATTAATATAAAGTTCATATTTATATTTATATTTAAATATGTATATAGTATATACTTGTAAATTCATAAATAAATATTGAAATTATAAGTTTAAAAATATATGATAATAAGAGAAATGAAATCTTGCGCGCATGATAAAATCTGAAAATAAGCATATAAAAAGGAAATTTTTATGAAAGTAAATACATAATAGAGTTACCCTTATACTAAAACAAGAATATTTGTAAAAAATATTGACTAAATTAAAAAATTAACAAAAAATTAAAAATGTTCACTATTTGAAAAATATTTTCAAAGTAAAAAAACAGAAAAAAAAATAAAATTTTATATTTTTCTGGTTTTAAGTTGTATATAATACAGAAATGAATCTGTGGTAATAATTTCTTTTGATTGGCATGCATAGTTTTTTAGTAACACTGCGCGCAGTATCAAAATTCATCGTTTTGAATAAACGCAACGTAAATTTTAATTATCCTATGCAGTCTTAATATGTAGTCATAATAAAACTGCTATAATTAGTAAACTAAAGGGAATTTTTTAATGCAGTTTTTGGCATATAGTTCAGAAATGATTACAGAATCAAAATATGTATTTAAACAAAGAATCGAAAATTTTGATGGTTTAAAGGTATTCTACCCCAAATGAGCAAAATTTCCGGTAGTTTAATTTTGAAAAAGCAAATTTTAAAGATTTTTGTTGATTAAAATAATCTGAAATATTCGTTAATTGTAATAAAATTCGAAATTGTTTATTCTGTTATGCTGCTAAGGCATGTATCAAAAATTGCTTTCTCATTCAATTAAGCGAGAAGTTTCTTGTCCCTTCGAAAAATAAAGCTTACGTAATCGAAAGTCCTCCCACGCGTTTCCTGCTAACGAATTTCACATCGTCAACTCCTCTCGTAAGTGCTTCTATTAACATTTTATGACAGACTTATTTCATGGTTTCAAGAGGCGAGATTCAAAGCTACTCCAGGAAATTTAAAAAGAAAAAACATTCGAGAGTCTTTTAAAATAATTAAATATCAATAAACGTGGTTGGAGATTAAGGTGAAGTGTATAGATTTTTAGGCAAAGAGACATTATGAAATATTTAACTATAAAAAGTTATTAAAAGCGTAATAAGGGCTTTATAAATTAACATATATAATTAACAAGGATCAGTGGGATACGATCATTTTATTTTATTTTATGTTATTGTACTTGAAATTTGACACCGAATTAAAAATGACACGATTAAGTAAAATAAAATAATACACACATATGATAATACAATTTTATTTAATTTTATTGTAAATTTTATAGCGAGTTAAAAATAACACGATTAAGCAATTTTTGTTTATTTATTTATTTATTTTTACAAAACTGTATTACGAACTAATTTCGAATAAGACTAAAAATGCAATAATAGCAGAAGCATACTGAATATAAAATACGGAATATCTACTTAAGAGAACTCCCTTCTCAATAACGATAATGACGATCTAATGGGATTGATTTTGTTATAGTGGAAAAGCAGACAGACTTTATATGATATTGCAAATCTATAAAATAATGTACAGCATTTTTACCTATAAAGGTGTACCCTTTTTTTATTCTGAATCATTTATTCAAGAAGCTAAGCCAGGAAATTAAAAAAGAATTGAAATTCGAAAGTTTGTTAAATAAATTAAATATCCTTTAATATATTTGGAGATTAAGTTGAAGTGTATAGATTTGTAGGCAAAGAAATATTGTGAAATATTTAACTTTAAAAGTTAATGAAAAGTGCAATAAAGGGTTTGTAAATTCACATACATAATTAACAGTGAAAGCAGGATACGATTATTTTATTTTATTTTATGTTATTGTACTTGAAATTTGATACCGAATTAAAAATGACACGATTAAGTAAAATAAAATAACACACACACACATGTATTATATATATATATAATAAATTTGAAATCACAAATATATGAAGAAATTGATAAAGCTCTAAAGATGATTTAGAAATTAGCATAGGAAACCAGTATGTAAAATAAGAATCTATTAATGACTCACTGAATCGTCAGAGGAGCTTGTGAGTTCATTCATAGAAGTTGCATTATTTCAGCCAATTTTGTCGGCATTAAGCCTAAAAGGACAAAATTGAGTTCCTTATAACGCAAACATTACAGAAAATAGATAATAAAAAGCTAAGAGATCCTAAGAAAGATACACCTCATACAGGATATTAAAAATTATTAGAGCACAATACCTATGTTACAAAACTGTAACACAAATTACTTTCGAACAAGATAAAAAACGTAATAGTAGCAAAAGCATACTGAATATAATATATGAAAAAACTAATTAAGAGAGAAGTAGCCAGAGTTAAATCAGAAACTTTCTTCTCAATAATGATGATGACGGTCTAAAATGGGATTAATTTTGTCATTGTGGAAAATCAGATGGATTTTATATGCTAAAAAAATTTATAAAATAAGGTACTGCTTTTCTAAATATATAAGTTTACTTTTTTACTTTAAATCATTTAACACAATTTTTATTGATAATAATATAAGTGACTCTTTCTTTTATTAAATGATTTGGAATAATAAAGCGAGACCTCAGAGCTGAATAAAATTTATAATCCACTAAATACGCTCTTTTTCCCTGCTTACCTTTTAATTTATAAACTGCTTTTATAATTTAAACTGAATTTTGTACTGACACTAATTATTCCAAACAGAATACACAGAATTATACGACAACTTTGAAAGCAATAAGTGATAATACAAATTATAGCTAATCTTTCCATTAGGGAGTTCGATACAGCAGTACATAAAATCCCCGAAGCACTTTACACATTTAAATTATCCCAAGGAAGTGTTGTGAATGAAATATGTATAAACATATTTTCTCATCCAAGGCACATTAAAGTTTATCTTAGACAAGCATAATTTGGTATTCACAATTTATTCAGTCACTAGAGGCGATCTTATCTACTGATACTAAAAGATTTCATTACATGAGACGCGGCGAAGTGAGTTACAAGCACCTAACGTCTCGATGTAGATAGTTCTACTTTTACAACCCGAAAACTACATTGAAGCTTATTAGGAGTTGAACAAGAGGTTTGTTCAGTGTGAAGAAATCCATTTTTCATTAAAATATTCAATGTAAAATCAGTTTGTAATTTATGACGTGACAAAACAGTATGACTAGAAAAATATAATGGAAGTTTAGAGGAATTTATTTACCATTTAAAATTTAATGAAGTATTAAAAAATATATATATACAGTCATGACTGTAAAGGATATTTAAAGGTATTGTTTTATAGAAATTCTGGGTTCTGTATTGTAGTAAGCCACCGTTATGTTGCATCTCATCATATTGATATCTTTTCGTGTCTCTCCCCACAAAAAACAAATATATAAATAAATAAAATACATAAACAGTTCAACCTGGCCCACATTTTTTATATCAATATATTTTTGTGCCATTAGCAATAGGTGTAATTTTTTAGAATGGATTTTATTTAAAACAATTTAATATATGCATGAAATAAAGTTTGAGAGACAAAAGTAGACAATTATTTCTTATTTTTCTTATTTCTTTAGTAACTTGTGTTATATCACGCATATTCTTGTCTGCCAGAAACCATTATACAGCAAAGGACTACTTATTTAATAATTAAATTTAACGTTAAAACGGTTTAAAAATTATGATTTATGGCTTTCAGTAATCTGTTTATAATTACTTTGTAAGTAATACTGCTTATGAAAAACTTGGATGATGTGAATTTTTTTTAAATGCTTTGTTGTTCAGTTAGGTTAAAAATCAGGTTATACTATACAGTATACGGTGGTATACATAGTATACTTTCTGATTTTTATAGAATTTCAGTATACCTTCTGTATTATAGCGTATATCTATAGTACCTAGTGTATTACTCTATAGAATTTGTCCTGTGGTATTTTTATGAATTCATCACTGGTATAAATGCGATAAATATTAAAAACAATAATTAAAATAAAGAAAATATGTAGATATTATGTGTTTTTATCGTAAATCTACTGCTAATTATCTAGCGAAAGAAAACATTAGCTATTCTTGCATTTAATTTTCATTTAAATACGGCGAAAAATTAAAGCAGTAATTGGAGAAACGATAATACAGGTGCTTTAGTATAATTACGTTTTTTCTAAATATTATCACCCGTATATAATTATTTTTTTCATATATTTCAAAACATTTTTATTCTAATAAATAATAGTTATTACTAACAAATTGTAAATTACTCAGTGTACCATTTTGTAGTGTCGTAATATCATTCCATGCGTTTATTTATTCTTATTACCATTACTCCTATTTCATGACGGTAAGAGCCTCGTATTACAAGAGATAAGAAATTATTTCCCCAAAGATTCTTCCAAATTATCGTTTGTCAGTACTATGCAGGAATAAGAATAATTAAAAATTAAATTGATGACGAGGAAATATATCTGTCCTTTTTTACATCTGGAATTGTGTATCTAGACCTGTTTCTGTTTTCTGTATTTTAATACTTGCTGTCAGTTTTTCAAAATATTAAATTAAATTATTATTGAAACATAATAAGCTAATAGATATTTATTTTACTTATGCTACATGATTTTTCTTTTTGCTGGTGAAAGTCTAAAACAAAAGATTCTTTTTTATATAAAACTATTGATAAAGTGTAACAGTATTAAACTACCAAGAGTGTGAAAAAAGTCCGGGCCAGCATTCAAACCAGAGATGTCTTGGTTGGAACGGCTTCTACTCTGTAAAAAACAATCTGTATTTCTGGAGATGTAAAGTTACATTCTTACTAAACTTTCATCTGTAACTGTACAAAAAAAGCTGTAAATCTACAAAACTAGTTTTTGTAAAACTACAGAAATCTGTAACTTTACAAATCAATCTGCTAAAATTACAGTAATCTTACTAAAATTTTATCTGTAACCCTGGTTCCAGTTACATGAAAAGTTCTAGGCATCCCAGTTTCGTAAAAAATTCTTAGTAACCTTACAGGTTTTTCGATTTTCGGCTCAAAAGTGTGTCTGTTTTTTGTTGTTGCCGTTACATAAAAAGTTCTAGGAATCCCAGTTTACTAGAAAAACTTTAGTAACTTTACATATTTTTTTTACAGTGTAAGCTGCGATTTTCTTCCAAAATATAATAAAAGAAAAACACTAACCTAACCGATATTTGGACAATATTGGAATTTCAATTTTCTTTGAATAGTCAATATTGCCACTATGCTGGATTTATTATTTCACAATGGCTAAATACTTTTTCAGTAATGGCTCAATATTGCCAAAATGTCAACATGGTAGTATTGGTGCCATATTTCAATTAATGCAATACTGACCCAATATTTTGTTGCTGGTTTGCTACTAGAAAATTAAGGGGAGATTAAACATTGGACTAAAAGTATCTGGATTTTTTAGCAATTGTTTCACTATGAAGGATCAGGAAAAAACAGATTTTTCCCAGTAAATAAATGATTTTTTAGCAATTGTTTCACTATGAATGATCAGGAAAAACCAGACTTTTCCCAGTAAATAAATGATTTTTTAGCAATTGTTTCACTATGAAGGATCAGGAAAAACCAGATTTTTCCCAGTAAATAAATGATTTTTTAGCAATTGTTTCGCTATGAAGAATCAGGAAAAAAACAGATTTTTCCAGGTAAATAAATGATTTTTTAGCAATTGTTTCACTATGAAGGATCAGGAAAAACCAGATTTTTCCCATTAAATTAGTTCAGTTATAAACATTTAAAAAAAAATATTCGTAAGAAATATAAAAACTGGTGGCGGCGTCCTTATTTTTAAAGACTTGTGCACAATGTCTACGAGTTTGTGAGGCATAGGAATGTGCTTCGTAGATTCATCGGGAACAGAATAGCAATAATACTTAGGTAAACCAATGAAATTTGCAGATATTTGTACTTTTTGCCGCTGAAATTGACCCAAGTAACACTGCTTGCTTGAAAATTGACCTACTGATTTCGCGATTTATTTTTAACCCATTTGTGCCAAGCGTCCCATTTATGGGACGCTCCTAATTTTAATAAATTTGTATAATTTTCTTCTTATTTATAACATGAAAATTGTTTGAAATTATTTTCTATAAATGTCTTTATCTGTTACCGAGAGATGACAGCATAAGATGGATATTTATTTGCTTAAATAAAGACTTTTTTCGGTGTTTATAGATTTTTTATTTTTCAAGTTTGCGAAAGGTAAAAAATAGTTTATTAGTATTTTTTCTATCAAGGATCCAAATAGAAGTCACAAGCTCAGTTTGTAGACTTCTTTGAAATATGTATTTTTTAAATTGTGATATTATATGCTCAAGCCTATTTTTTATGCATTTTTGTAACGTACAAAATATAGGGCGCTAACCTCGAAATGGGCGCATAATTTTGTTAGCCATTTAGGGGACCGTTATTCATTTAAAGTGATTTACAAGATGTTTATGAAATAAATTGTTTTAAAGCCTCAAACAGGATTATTCTAAGTTTATTGTTAATAATTCTCATAATGTTATTAGTCTCTGTAAAATAAATCTATTTTTCTAGCAGCTCATAAAAATACTAATTATAGTATATAATGTACAACTTAAAAGCCTATTTTTCACAAATTTAGACAAAATATATAAATTATGCATTTTATATTATTATAAATATTATGCATATTCTCATATTTAGTACGTTTACATTTTATCTAATAAGTACAAAAAAAAAAAAATAAAATAAAAAATAAATAAAAAATAGCGAAATTTTTTAGTATTTCTCCAGTTTATTTTGCAACATTTTAAAGTGATTTTAACGATAAATTTGTGGAAACAAAATTCAGGCATAAATGGGTCAAATTGAAATTTTATAGGAAAAAAGAGTTTAACAGTTAATTTTTTAACATGAAATAGATTTATGGCTCCAAAATATGGTTAACTTTTAAAACCGGCTAATATTATTAATAATTGGTTGATTGCTTCGAAAGGTATTGTACACTGCAAATAGAAAAATATAATTTTGAAGAAAACCAGTTTAACGTTTTATTTCATGAAAACGTAGCAGGTGAACCGTTCCGTTCAAAGAACAATAACTTCGTAAATAATTTGAGTAATTTTAAATATTTTTAGGCACGTCTTCTTCACATTTAGGAGATGCAAAAACTGTTTTTAAAAAGTGGCATTTTAGGCCCCAACAGAGTGGAATCTTATAACAACGATAATGTTTTCATGTAAACATACTAATACTTTTAATAAAGATGATTTTCTACTTGTTCAAGCACACATATCTAGACAAATACATATAACAAAGATAAATTCCTACTTCTACATGTAAACATAATAGACTAATAATTTTAATAAAGGTGATTCTATCTCTTCATTCAAACCTAAGATTTGACGCAGCAAAACGTTAGAATAATAGAAGTCTTCCTTCGGAATGCATAATTTAATGAGAATGTTTGTTTGAAAGCTTAGTTTCATTTGACGGACAAATTACCAAGTTACGAATTAGTTAATAAACATAATAAAATACAACAGCTATAAAACCAGTATTCGAACAATATTGTATTTTCATTGAAAATATTTTCAATGTAAAGATAATATTTAACCAATATAGGCGTTACATTGAAAATATTTTCTAAGAAACGCCAACATAATTCCAATATTGGTTATATTGCTTTACATTGGCTAAATATTACTTTCCAAAACTCCGTAATATCCACAAAGGGATATTATATCTCATAATTCCCTATTTCAGGCATTAACGTAAAGAATAGTTTGCATTAAACAAAGAAATTTAATATATTTTGTTTCTTTTTTTCAGTAACCCAATAAAACCAGGTGGCATAAACGTTAAATTCATTTCTGCTAGTTACCATTTTTCCATATTTCCTTTTAGATTGAAATACTCTCTTATGTGAACATTATTATTTCAAGTATGTAAAATATGTAAAATATTAAATTACTTATAAATGCAAGGAAATTTTAAAAATATGAGACACGTATTTATCAAATTAATATTATCATATCTACACTTTTTTTAATCAAATAGTATCGTTACACACTGACTATTCATATAATAATAACATAGTATGCAAAAGAAATTTCTATAAAATAAACTTTTTTTGAGATATTTCCGCAAATATTATGAAAATATTATAGCATTTCATGCAAACCTTGTTACAGAAACAGAAATGAAGTATTTATAAATATAACACACGGAGTTGTTTTCCCGATTCACAACTGTATTATTATTAGAACTCCGTTTCAGGTATTGATATAAAGGATCTTTCGCATCAGAAGCAGAAATTGAACTTATTTAATTTCTTTTCAACGACAGCCTTTAAAAATCAGACAGCATAAATGCTAAATTACTTCAACTAAGCTCTTCTTGTAGCTTGAAATATACCCCCCAAGGTGCCTTGTTATTTGAAAGAGCCGCACAGCCTCATAAATTTTAAACGACATCTCAATACATATGGCCTTATTGAAAAGAAAAAAATATCTCCCCTTTTCTATTTGTCTGTTTTAGATCGACGAATAAGAATATATTGAATAACACTGTGAATGTTTAAAGCAAAATAAATTTCCCTTAACATTCCCCATAGTATCGGAAAGTGTTTTGATTTTTCCAACTTAAGTTAGTGAAAATAAATATATTGAGCATGTTAGAATACTTTTCATGTAAAACTACAGTGCCTCTAACTTTTCCCACACTTTTAGAAAATAGTTTGACAGAAATATATACCATAGTTATTTTAAAAGATATTCTCTAAAAATTATATTCTCGTTTTACTAGGAAGCATATTTCTAAATCTTTATATAGCTAGTGCTGCCTGATTTGACAAAAGTTTTATATATATTAAAGGAAAATGGAACGTTTGGATTCACATTGACAATTACTGTAATTGATTATATTCTCGTTAGGCTAGGAAGCATATTTCTAAATCGTTATATAACTGTTGCTGCCTTATTCATATACAGTCGGACCTCGTTATCCCGACATTCGGTTTTCACGTCACTCCGCTTATCACGTCAGTTTTGCAAAGTCCCGATTTTCTGTATATGATTTTAATGTAAATAAACTCCGGACTCCATAACTTTCAACTCTGGTTATCCCGACGGTTTAGGAAAATGTCCATTATTCATAATCCAACTTATAAGCACAGAAATTAAGCGGTAAGAAATGGTTTAGCCAAACGATTCACAAAAGTGTCTAAAATACCCATTGTGATGAAAGAGAAATTTTACTTCAATCATTTATCTGAATAAATAAACCCACGAAGTATGAATGACCACTTAAACTCCTGATAGACGTATCAGTCTACTATCGGTTTTTTTGTTCTGGCCAGGAGCTTTCTTGTGGTTACACGGCGTTTTTCATCCGACTAAAACCGAAGCATTGCATTGCATTGAAACGACACTAACATCCATTTCTGAATTAACGAATATTGATCCCAGTTCACTGTATAATGTTGAAAAAATGAATTGTAGGAAGCACATCCAGGAATAAGCAAACCTTAATTCACCAATATTTCATGTAACAATAAATAACAAGTCATCATAAATCTGATTTTTATTCTTTTCAATTTTGTTTTTGTGTTTACTTTGTTTAATAAGAATGTTTTATTGCTTAAAACTGCAATAACAGTTATGAATTTAAAGTTGTCTTAAATTAATTAAAAATTCAGCTTTTTATAAACATATTTTCCTCTAACTCCGGTTATCGCGACTCTCCGCTTATAACGACAATTTTTCCTGGTCATTAGAGTGTGGGGATAACGAAGTACGACTGTATTTATTTTTTCATATAGATAACTACACTGTAAAAAAAGTGTGTAAAGTTACTAAATTTTTTCTAGGAAACTGGGATGCTTAGAACTTTTTATGTAACTGGAACCCATGTTACACTGTAACAAAAAATCTGTAAAGTTACTAAAGTTTTTCTAGGAAACTGGGATTCCTAGAACTTTTTATGTAACGGCAACAACAGATATCCATGTAACAGATACACTTTTGCACCGAAAATAAAAAAAATATGTAAGGTCACTAAGAATTTTTTAGGAAACTGGGATGCCTAGAACATTTCCTGTAACTACAACCAGGGTTACAGATAAATTTTTAGCAAGATTACTGTAATTTTAGCAGATTCATTTGTAAGGCTACAGATTTCTGTAGCTTTACAAAAACTAGTTTTGTAGATTTACAGCTTTTTTTGTACAGTTACAGTTGAAAGTTTAGTAAGCATGTAACTTTACATTTGTAGAACTACAGATTTTTTTTTACAGTGTACAGGTAAAATTTTACTAAGATTACTTAATTTTAGTAGATTATTTTCTAAAGCTACAGATTTCTGTAGCTTTACAAAAACTAGCTTTGTAGATTTACATCTTTTTTTTTGTACAGTGTGCAGATAAAATTTTAGTAAGCATACATATTTCTTTAACTTTACATCCGTAGAATTAAAGTTTGTTTCTACAGTGTAGTTCGTCCTCGTTATTGAAACAATCAGAAGAGAAATAAAGGAAGACGGAGGAGTACCAATATCATTTTATTTTACTGTCTGAGATTCTATATTTTCATGAGGAAGTATAAAATTAACTTTCTTAGAAGTATTATAATGTTGATTACATTGCTGAATATGTTTTGTTTACATTTACACAATACAGTATATCCAGTGGAATAATTTCCCGTTGATATTTAATTGTAAATTAATTTATCAATGAAGAAATCAAGATTAAAAGATAACGAAGTAGCTGATAAATCAATAACCAGTATTCAGTCAATATTGGCTATATTGCGTTTATTGGCAAGAAATAATGTCTAACATTTGGATATTTACATATAATCAATATTCTATCAAAACTCTCAAGACATGTTTTGCCAAAAAGTTAAATTTTAGGGCAATATTAATTTTTATAATATAATGCCAATATTGTTGAATATTAACAATTAGATGTCAGTATTGGTCTATTATTTTCTTTAGTTGGTCTAGATTTGCGAGATATTTCTTCTCTGTTTTGGCACAAAATTCTAAAATATAAGTACTGCAATATTGTGATTTCACGCCAAGATCCCAATATTTACCCAAGATATTTCCAATAATGGCTCAATATTCCTTTGCTCCTAACTTACGTATTTTTGAATCATTTCATCTGGATCGATATTTTCAGACAAAGAAAAGAAAAATATGGGTAATTTTGATATAAAATTATTTCTTTACCTTTTGTAAGTAGTCGTATTGATTTTTTTTTATGGATTTGAGAATTAAAAATGTTAAATTTACCAGTTTATATTTATGTAACATTATGTAGTCTGACATTTCCGAATTCGAACTATGAACAGTGAAATGCCACCTACACTACTCCGACATTACTACCGTCTCTTTGAAATAATAGAGAGGTGATAACAGCTACTTACACCATTTCCTTTACTGGGCCAGAACTTAAAAGTAAATCATCATCTCTTTATTTCACCTCTTCCAATCGTTCATCTTTAATATGTCTCGATCGCCGGCTGTTTACTCTGCGTAAAAGGGAGTTTGAACCATGGTCACCTGATCTGAAATCTAGTGTTCTACTAAATACACCACTGCGACATTTCATAATTTTCCCAATCCAAGGGTGATGTATGCCAGCGATTTTTTTTATAAATGTTAAAACTATTTTAAGATTAATGATAAAAAAAAAATGTTCACAGAGCATAATTTAATGTATACAGAAACTACCTACTGTCTCTCTAAATTTTCTTTTGAAAACTTAATGTATTTTCTCTTTTAATAATGTTGCTTGTGAAAAAAAAAACATTCATTGGTGCTCTGTTATTTTTTAAATTAAATTTGACGCTTTTCATATATTTATTAATTCAATTTAGTATAATAATTTCACAAAAATTAGCCTCTTGAGTTTCGATAATTGTAACAAGTTTTTATAATTAAATGAGATTCAAGCAGTATAAAAAATTGTATTCGTATATCTATGCAGCATAAACGTATTAATGTAAAATGCTTTTTATTACATAAAATTTCCGTCATTTTTCGAACATCCCTTCTTACGAACTATTATGTACAATTAGAAAAATATACGAAGAACATTTAATTTTTTATACAGTACATCTAATAAAAAAAGAAAAGAAAAAGAGACGAAAAAAAAAGAAAAATTATTAATGATAGCAAGGCCTTTTAATTGAACCTTAATAGTTTTCGATGAATAATAATAATAAAAATAAATACGTATCAGCGTTAAAAAAAATAATTTTGTCATTTTTTTTATAAGTGCTTAAACTAAATTATAAAATATGTCATTTATAATGAGTACTTAAAAAAAGAAATATGTTTCGAACTCATAAAAAATCAGAATTTTATTTTGAACATAAAATAACATTAAAAAGAAATGAGAAAATTGTAAACATTAATGAAATATAGAATTATTTTAATATTGAAAACTGATGTATATCTTTCAAAAAATAGTTTTGTTATGACAATTTTTTAATCTCCTACACCTAATTGCCATTAAAATTTCTTGTCACCAGAACAAAAAAAAAGTTATTTTAACCAGAATATCCTGATCTATTTTATATACGAGGGTGGTTCAAAAATTATCTTCCCGAGTGTGTATTAAATATTTGTACTACGATGGTTTATGTGGAATGTTGAAGCCCAATGCATTAGATGCCTATGTTCTCAATTTCAGAGCCGTAGCTGCTATATTAACATATTTTGATTTTTCGTTTTAGGTGTGAGAGTTGGCCCCTAACTTGAAGGGGGGATTGTGGGGGAACAGCTGGTTTGGAGCTTATGGAGACCTGTAGCAGATCCCGAGTCCAAACGACAGTAGCAACGTCTCATCAACTGTCACAAATCTATCACGAACAGCTTCAGGTCTGGCCCCTTAAGCTCCAAAACATCCCCCCCCCCCTACAAATCTCGTTCAAAGTAGGTGCCACCACTCACACCTAAAACGTTAAAAATATGCTAATATAGCAGATACGGTCCAGAAATGGAGCATATAGCCATCTAAGACATTAGGCTTCAATATTCAACATCAACCATCGCAGTGCAAATATTTTATACACACTCGGGACAATAATTTTTGAACCACCCTCGTATTAGGAGACACAGATAAGGCTTATATTTACAACAGCTTATTGTACTATTTCATCTTATTTAATTATTATATTAAATGATGTATATAGAGGGTTAGCAGAAAAAAATATCCACCTCATGGAGCTCTGAGGTATAGTCTGCCGCTCTTAATGAGACAAAATTAAACATATCTCTCTATTCTAAAAAAAAGTAACTACCGCTGTCACCGCCGCCGGTTTTGAATTTTTTGTGACCGGAGGTCTTTCTTCGTTAATATTAAGAAAAATAATGCATACAAAAATATGAAAATCGGTAGTGTTATACAGAAATGTTTGATAAACACGCTGATGCAGACAGTTTTCAAATCGAAGAATTATTTTAAGAGATATTTAATGCTAAAGTTGGACAAAATCGTCCCACTAAAAAAGTTTTATAGTAGCAAAAACCATACATCGGAATTTAATAATTTTCAGTTCATTTTATACGTTATAATTTCCCGGTGTGCAGAATTGATTTTGTTTTTAATTTGACTAATTTTTCGAGGTTTTATATCTATTTTAAATTCAAATTTTCAGCATTTCGAGACATATTTTTGACAGATTTTAGAAAGTGATATTAATTTAAACTGTTGCCAACTGTATAAACAGCGGAAACAATAATGTTTGCTTAAAAAAATATATATATATATTTATACGTGTAATAAATTAAAAATTTATTTACACGTGACTATTATAAACAGAAAAAAACATTTGGAATTAGAATTAAATAATTATGTACAAAAGCAGGAACTTATTAAAAATTACGTCATAAAAACTATAATTACACGTGAATTTCAAGAGAAAAAGGAATTTGTAAAATAATAAATTTATTAACATGCGTTAGAAGTCTTAAATAGGAGAAATTACGTCATATTTACGTCACATTACAGTTATTACATAAAATGAACAGAAAATAATATTACAAAACGGTTTAAATTTACAAATTGCGCTAGACATTTATTTGATATTTTGAGAGGATACGTTTTCAACTATTTCAATTCCTACTATTAGCTCACACTCTCCCTATATTTATTTATTTATATATTTATATATTTATCTTTTTCAAATTTTCAATCGTTAATAAAATACTCATTATTCATCCTATCAAGTTGAAATAAATTTTTTAAAACTTGTACTGGATGACAATGGATGTTAATACAGTTTTTTCAAATATTAATTATTTAATTAAATATTAATTAATTAATTTTAGTTTTGCATGGGAAACAAAATGGCGGTCATTGGTTATTGAAGTTCAATGAAAGTATTTTCAATAAGGGGTTACCATAGGGGAGACCCTGTTCTGTCGCCAAATACCGCCAAGTTTTCGCCAACTTGGCGATATATCGCCAAATTTGGCGGCCAAAATGAGTCGCCAAATGTGATGCCAACTTGGCGATATCTCTAATATTTCGCCAAATTCCCATAGTCTTCCATTGTAAACCTACTTGCTTATAGAAAATCAACAAATTGAGATATTTTAATGCAACAAAAACTAATATTAGCTTAAGGGATTATATTAAATTTTTCTTTGATGGCCTAAGTAGGAATTGACTTTAAAAACAAAATTTTTATATTACTTGTTTTCTTAGGAAAGCTCAAATAACATTTTATTTCTAACACAAGTATTTTCACGTGAATATTAAAAAGAGAAAGAATAGTTTGGTCAAAATTACGTCAGATTAAAAACGATTAATTTAAAATGTCTCATTTAAAAGAACTTTCTTTTCGCTTTGTTAAAAAATACCGGGAGACAAAGATTCTGTTTACTTAATTCCTTTTATATTAGCTTATTTGGAAATGTTGTTACACGTGTATACGTCATGAAGTTATTTTTATTTCGACGTTTTATTTGTATTTTTATTAATGTTGTACTAATTTATTTGTTCTTTCGTTATTTAAAATAAAAATGTCAATTTGTATAATTTGACGAGTGGTTTGGCGATTTATATAATTTGGCGAAATTAGTCGACGGGATAATCAAGTAGTACCGCAGCGGATTTGGCGTTAAAATTTCCCCAATCAAAGAGAAATGAATAGAAATCCGTTTATAGGGAGATCGCCACTGTTTTTTAAATTATAATTCAATCTTTCGAAATCTTTTTAAAGCCGATCACATTAGCGTGCATTTAGAGTCTGCGGTGTCTGGACGGGGGTTGGCGAGCGTAGCTCGTAGGGGGCCGAGCTCCCTAGTAATGTAAAATGTGCTTATCAATCATTAAATAATCACATTCATAATAAAAATTTGACGGTTCGTTGTTCACTGTAACATTCAATTGGTAAATATTCAGTTAGCGTATACCTAATATATCTGCTCATAAATGTTTAATATGTTTAGAATAAATGTGTAATATATCTGCCACTATCCTCAACAACAGATTTTAATCACAAACCGATATTACCAATAGCTCATTGCATTGAGTCTAGCCAAATATTCAACATTATTAGCAACAAATTGATTTACATTATAGCTGGCATAGATACATGTATCGATTAATTCGCGTATTACAACATTTTTATTTTATATATTAGTCCGGGAAACAGCATCACTTTTATACAACCGTCTTTTGAGTCGCTGACTTTGATATAGAGGATACATAAAATCGTACATACGGCGAATTGAAACTACCAGTCAGCTGTCGTATCAGCAGGGTTTGTTTGCTACAACATCATTGCTCATCCCACTGCAATGTGAAATAAATGGTAACCCTTTCTATTATATTGTCCAGACTCGCAAGAAGTCATCAGTAATCGAGTACCATGCATTACACCTTACAAGGGGCAGTGCAATGTTGCTATGACAACACCATCCATTGGCGTGCCATCTGATTGACCATTTCGTTACCTGCACCATCTAATCTATCATACATAACAACACCATCGACTATAAAATAGGCTGCAAATAAATTTAATCGAAAAATCAGCAAGTGTATGGGGAAAGTATTACATGAATGCAATATACGATGCATTTTTAAATCTAAATTTCAATAATTTTATCAGCTAATTGCAACTTTAATACAAATTAGGATATCTCAAAAATAATGAACCATGCGAAGGTTATACTTTAAGTTAAGGTTACGTTTCTGAAACTTAATTATAAATTGTAGCAAAGATTAAGTTTAACATATGTTACAAGTTATTTGTTACGTGTAACTATTTTCCTTTACTGCAGTATTTAATCTTTAAACAGAAAATAAAAAAATCCCTGAGTGCGATTTTATATGAAAAGAAAAAAGACAACGCAAGTAGCTAGAAACAGCTGAGCCCTTCTTAAATGCGCATTAAATACTCTCGAACTAATTTCTAAGTAGCAAATAATGAATAGTTGGAATGCTTTTTCCCGAAAATATATTTTGACGCTTAGTAATATTAGTGTTCACAAATACGTTTATTTTTTCAAAGCAAGCATCTACATGACTCTAAATTTATGATTATTAGTAGTAAATATAATATTTAAATAACGTCTAGTAATCAGTGTAACATGAACAATTTAAAACTAATCTGAAAACCGGAAAAAAATATTCTTTGAAAGTGATTTATATCTAATTATTATTATTATTTTTTTTAACTTGATCCATTTCTAAATATTTTGAACGCTGCAATATTTTTAGTCTGTGATGCAAAACAACAATTTGAAAAGCTTGTAGATTTATTAGCGACTTTATGATTAAAATAAATTGGAATGTAATTGTTCAACATTTTGTAGTGATGCATTTTGAAAAAAGAACATTACATGAAAATAATAAATAATCATTTACTGTTAAAATTAGTAATGAATGTGTTTTGATTTTAATAAAGAGGTAATATCTAACGAAACAGGTAAGTTAAAACAGATAAGTAGATGCAGGTAAATATACACTTTATCATCAATTATATAAATTAAAATTTTTATTAGATTTTTTTTATATACAAATCATTTGCGAATTTAGTAACAAACACTCTTATTACACACGACAGCAAGACACATGAAATTCACGTATTGAATACGAAAAACTTTGTGTTCTTTCTATTTTCACAATGAAAATTAAGAAAAGAAGGAAAGTAGTTTTTGTTGGTGCCACTTTGTAGAAGCACACATTGATTGAAACAGCGTAAATTTATGACTGTTTGAAGAGAAATTTAATACTTTTATTAAATATCCTTTTATATTAACTACATAAGTTAACTGTAGTGCATAGTTGTACAATACACATATATCAGATAATATTATGTATATTCGTTTGATCTGAAATTATATAAAAGAGTTAACCCTTTACGGAATGATTTTTTATTTTGTTCGGAAAACATTGTGATTGAATCTATTTTTGTTCTGCATCTACTAGAAAAATAGTGAAAAATTTTATGTATGTTTCTTTTGGACATAATGCCATAATATCACCTCTGAGTTACATAACAAAAAATTTTCAAAAAATAACAATTTTAAATTATATATACAGTAGAACCCCGCTAATTCGAAATTTCGGTTAATCCGAACAGATTTTATTTTCGAAAATTATACTTGAATAAAATAACTGAAAACATTAACTTACGAATTTTCGGGATTACAGCTGATGATGTTGGGAAAAACGTGTAGAAGTTAGAATTAAACATAAAATGGCACAGAGCATGTTTTTTATTCTTTAAACAGTTTGAATAGAGCTAAAAAATACTCAATAATGAAAAAGTTCAACATATGTACATGAATATAAAATGAAACGGTCACTATACCCTTACTTAAAAAAAGCTCGAATATCAGTTTGTTTGCCAGTCACTATAAAATTCAATTTTAAAATGCAAAAATTATTTAATTCTGTTTTACTTTCAACAATATGATTTTGAAAATGATCAACAGTAATGTTTCTTTCTTTCCTCCTCGTCGACATGGCGACTGAGCTAGTTATAGATTAGCGATTTTGAACCGTTTGTAATGGGTTGTTACATAATTTCTTATTCTGAAGTTTCATTGGATTATTATAAATATCAGGAATGATGAAACAATGAATACTATTTTTTTTTTCGAAAGTCGTGCTAGATCATCCAGCATACCGGACCTTAGGATGCCGTATTAGAGGATGTTTATTATGTTACTGATGCTTATAACTTGCAATTTTTTAGCACGCATATTTTTCGTTTCTATTTTTTTCGGAATTTCGGATAATCCGAAATTTTTGTAATCCGAACAGTCACCGGTCCACATTAGTTCGGGTTAGTGTTGTTCTTCTGTAATTACTTTAAAGTATTTACACTACGCAATAACAACTAAGCAACGATAGAATAATATTTATAATGCTTCTAATACTTTGCAGAATTAATAATGACTGCCTTATAAAGATAGAAAAAAAAAGCACCAGTGGAGCACATTGCAATTAGTATCAACAAAAGATGTTATAATCTCCCCTTCGTAACAAATAAGAAAAGAAAAGAGAATCCGCGTCCTTTAACACATGTTATCACACGTAACACATAACAGTTGACCAAAAGACCAATAGAAAGCGGCAAACGGCAAAAACAAGATCATGTAACTCCTGAGTTAAACTATGCATTTAAGAGTTAAAATTCGTATTTGCATGAAATTTACATGACATAGCCATATGTTAAAAATCAGACAGATTCCATGACCTAGCAAGAAGGTATACGAAAATATAATATAATTTCTTACGAGTTACTAACGATTCCGAAAAGCGCCAGTAGATCGTTCCTTTGCCGTCAGAAACCTCAGAAAACGAAGAATTCCAAAGAATTTAAGAATATTTTTTGAAAAAAAAAATGTTTCTTTTGTTACCTGTAATTATCGAAAATGTTTTTGTAAATTTGTTACTGTGTATTAATCAGGTTTCTGATCACGGAATATGGCTTTTTCCGATGAAAACAATTCTAAATACGTATTTGAGACAAACAGGCTAAATTAACAGCATTAACATCAACATTAAAAATAACATTAATTTGATTCTCTTACATGTATTGATTCAGTCAAGCAGTTAAAAAGATTTACTTAGGAATTTGTAGCATAATTAGTTAACAATCAGTAAACTTTAGTTTGATTCTCTTAAATGTAGATTCACTTACGCTTCTGAAAAGGTTTACTTAGGAATTTTGTAGCATATCTCCCCCCTCCCACCCCCTGATATTACTAGTATGTCGCGGCAGACATCACGTGACATACATAGATTCCTGCTTTCAGATCACAGATTTGCCTACTTATTTTAATGTTTTATTACTGAAAAGCCATGTGCTTGATGGTTGAATGGTAAGAGTCAAGATTGTTTGAGTTTGAATCTCATTCCTTCTTTTTATTCACAATTTTTCTGCTAGATGGTCATTTTAAAATGTTCTATCGATTAAAAAATATTCCCTTTTTTTACATTTTTTTATTTATAAAGGTCTTATCGGTGAAATATTCTATTTCAGTTTTATTTTCATCTTTAAAAAAAAAAAAATATTATTTCGGTTGCTTTATATTTTTTATGATAATTGCAATACTTTTAATAAAAGTAAATTTGGATGTCAATAACAATTAAAAATTCATTTTTATGTTTTAAGTACGATACTTACTTAAATATTCTATTTCACTATATTTTTTTCTATTATTTGATTTTAAAATCATATGAATAAAATATTTTAATAAAAGGTAATCTTGATATTAATAACAATCAGATTTATTTCTATTAATACAACAAAATACTTATTTATATATGATAATCTCTGCTTAAAATTTTACGTTAAAACGCCTTTAATATTTAAAGTTTAATTTAAACGCAATATTATTAAAATCTGTTTTTTAAAGGGGTCTCAGGACTTTTAAAGCTTCAAAATTTTCAAAATTTTAATTTTTTTAGACGTTAAACTCTTATATTTTCTGAGCATTTTGATGTAATTGTTTTCTTGAAATTTCCATTAGAACAGAAGTTATGGCTTTTAGACATATACAAGCTTAATTGCTGAAGCAGCGTTTCCGAAACTTCCGAAGTCTTTCCCCTTCAAATGACGTTTTTGTGCATAATGCGCAGGTAATCTCAAAAACTTCTGAATATTTTCTCAGGAAATTTTCAAAACATTTCATGTTAGTCTGTATAAACTGAACCTAAAATTTCCTTTTTATTGTTCAAAATAATATTTTTTTAGCGATTATACTGTTGAAATTTTCAAAATTTTGTATTAGATAACTATATCTTTGAATAAAAATTATAAAACTACTTTAAATACTAATGTATTTATGTTTCAGGTTAATTATTATAATTTGAAGTATAAGTAGGCACCAAAATTTTCATTATTGTTTCAATATTTATTTTGTGATCCTGCGCGTAAACTGTTATTCCAATTTTCTGCTCCTTAAATGCCTGATAGTTTGAAGCCCCCTATAAATGCTAATTCTGCATCTTGCAATTTTTATACATGAAATGAAAGAACATACATATATCTTCCATCCCAATATAAATTGTGTTTTAAAATCATATACATTTTAAGATATTAAATGTTGAACATGGTTTTTTTTTCTTTTTTTTCCAATTGTAAGAGTCCTGTGACTCCTTAACCAAAACTCATTTAAAGATGCAAAAGGGCAGAAATCTAAGCATGGTTACGTGATGTCTGCCGCGAGACACGACTTCTGGTATACAGGGTTGAGAAACTCATTAATAGACTGTAAAAACTACTCCGAAACGTTTCCGAAAACCCCGGACAGAACAATAAATTTTCTTTCCAGAAATACTCCGTTAAATCATGAAATTTTATTATTTTTTACGTCTCGTAAAGGTAAACGGGTGGTTTTCGGAATAATGTGTACTTCGAAACAGGTTATAAATTCATTGATAGCTATAACCTAATAGATAGATTAGAAAACACTTGTATTTTTCTTTTACAGTGCAATTTAATTATATGAAACGATATTAAATATCAAATTTATTAAAAATGAACGTTATTCCATAAAATAAACAAATCATTTATTTTTTATTACATTCTCAATACAACAATTCCAAGAACTGTTAATTTAAAAAATATATAATTTAACATTGAAAATTACATTTAATGGTTCTATGATTTGATGTTTCGCTATTTAAATTAAAAAAACATAATGCTGAATACTCATTAATTGCTATAAGTGATAAACATAAATTTTTATAACGGAAAATATTTTTATTTATTTACATTTAGACATCTTTCATTGCATCAGACGGCAGCATTCTCAAAAAATTAAAATGATAAAAATAATTTCGAAAAAATTCAAATTGAAAAGCTAGTAAACAAAAACCAAACAACAACAAAAAAATAATCTTGCAAACACAAGCTAATTGAAATTAACTGCAATATTAAGAATACAAATTTGTGAAAGTGAATTATTGTATATAATTGTTTCATTGTCCTGAATAGCATAAATTCATTATTTATGTATATATATTATTATATATAGAAACGTTCAAAAATTTATATTTTTAATATTGCATTTAATTTCATTATGCTTGTGTTAATTTCATTATGCTTGAGTCCTGTTTTTGTTTACTTGTTTTTCAATTTTAATGTGAAAATATTTTTCTCATTTTATTTTCTTGTGAATGTTGCCGTCTCATATAATGAAACATGTCGAAATGTATATAAATAAAGGTATTTTGCCGTTTTCAAAATTTATGTTTATCATTTATAGCAATTAATGAGTAGTTTGAAGTTTTGAAGTGATTTTTATACATAATTTATAACATAATACTGTTTAACAAATATTACTGAAGAACATCATAAAGAGTTAATAAAACATATCTGCGACTTTTTTCCTGTGTGGATGTTTGTGATTACTGGTTACATATATATTTTTCAGAATGAAAAGTAACTTTTTAAAAAAGATTTTTTTTTTAAATTCCCATGAAACATACATTTAACAAAAAAACTAAACTTTCAATGATGCATAAACGGAATGAAATGCAGTATTTCTAAGATTATCGTTGAACAATATACGGTTTAGGGGAATTCCAGTTTTATTAGAAAATGCTTAGAAATGGGAAAATATGTAAAATGTGTAATTTTGCATCATTCTGGGAACAACTTTGTGTAGTGTTCCATTGTAATTTATACAAAAATGATGCAATAAGAAGATTTATGCGGAATGTATGATTTCGACATTATATATATATATATATACAGGGTGAATCTAAACTCTTAGGCTAAACTTTAAGGGGTGATAGTACACATCAAGACAAACAATATTAAACTAAGGGTCCCAAAAGTCTTCCGAAGGAGATACGGGCCATTAAAATTTAGTGCCCAAAATTTCAAATGATTATAAAAAACGAAAAATTTGGTCGATTTGTTTGCGGTCTTCTGTGAAACTATTTTTTTATGTCAGTATTTTCTTGAAAATAAATTTTAAAGATAAAGTTCAAAAAATGCCGAAGACTTTTGGGACCCTTAGTTTCCTATTTAATATTGTTTGTCTTGATGTGTACTATCACCCATAAAGTGTTGCCAAAAGTTTAGATTTACTCTGTATACATCTATAACAATAAAGAGTTCAAAATAAATTTAAACTATATCTGAACGTAATTAATGTATTTACTGATTTTTCATTTATTAAGATATATTTCATTCTAAAAATTTTAATGTGCAACATCTAAAATGTATCTTAATTATTTAAAATGAGTAACATTATTTAAATAACTATACACGTAATTATTTACTTCATGTATAATTTTGTCATTATCTCAAAAAATCTTTTGTTGACTTTATTTTTCATCGAATTATTTATTGAAAACATTACCACAAATTTTATTTTGAAATTTTTAAAAGTCGCAAGCTCTAAGAAAATCTTAAACAAATTTAGCTCCTTTGTTGTGATAACTTATCAGACTTCTGAATAACATGACCCATTCCTCTTCTTACCCACATCATTTAAACTTGGGAACAATGAAAATTCGTACTCTTCATTCACTGTTATTTCGCCGTTAACAATGGCGCCTGTACGCAGTGCAAAACGCAACGCTAGAAGTCAAATGAGAGCTTTTCACTAAAAGCATGCCTTTAAAAAAGAAAAATTATTATGTTAGAAATTTTCACAAAGCTTACTGAAATATTTCATAAACGGTGTCTAGTGAGAAAGATACAATTGTAAATTATTTTCGCAGATTAAAAAACTTTTGTCTCAATTTACTGCACACTTTAAGCGTCTACTATTGGTTTATTTAGTAGCAGCATTAATATTAAATTTCAGCATTATACATCTTTAAACATTAAATGTATCATATATTGATTAACTGTGTTGTCTATCTTTCGCTCGAAAAATATTTATGGCAAAGCTATAAATATATGATTAAGGTGTAATTGCTTAAATAAATATTTATTATATAAATATATTATTATATAATATATTATATCATGTTATATTATATCATATCAAATTATATTATATTTTATAATATATTATATGATATATTTTATTATCTATAAATATATTATTATATAATTATATTTATTATATAAATATTTATTATCAGCATCTGTAATTATTCTTCTGAGTAAGGAAATTCGTTCATTGAAAACAAATCTGAATTTTTGATGATTTTTTTTTTTTTTAAATATATATAGTTTGAAATATTATACGAAAAAATAATATTATGTAACTTAGTACAAGTTTTTAAATTTAAATTTAAGTTCAAACATATATGCAAAATCATCACGATTTAATTTTTATATAACATGTTAAAAATATGAAATTGAATGAATAAACAAACCCTTACCCCAAAGTTACAAAATAAAAAAAGTACTAATATTTTCTAATTAATAGCTGTCATTTATTCCTAACATATAATATTGTGACATAAAATATTTTTGTTTTGTGAAATTAGACAATAAAATTTTTTAGAAATGCCAGAAAAATGAGAGGAACCTCCATTACTATAATATTTAAAAAGTAGCTAAATCATTATTCTGTTTGTTAGATAGAAAATAATACTTTAACATTTGCGATGGCAACAAACCTGATGGAACTATTTGTATTATATTAATAGAGAGTGTGTTTTTCGAACTAAGTAAACCTCAATTTCTGATGAATTTTTATTTACCTAAATCGATCAGTCACGAAATATGTTAAAAATACTACCCAACATGACGATGAATCACTTTTTCCGGACTACGTCGCGTCGCATTTTACAAGAAAATGCTAAAATAAAAAATGTAGGAGCTAATGGAGTAAAACTTGCTGAACATCCTCAAGTACTATTAATAACTTATCACGTACTCTAGTAACATTAGCTAATGCTTAGTTTGCAAGTTAATGTTAAACCAATGGCAGCTTTCTTTTCAGTTTTCTCCTTCTAATTTCAATATTTGAATACGATTTTGGCACATAAACCACCTGTGGACGATGTGTAACCGAATAAATGTCTTATTTGTTCGATTTGGATTACAATTTTTTTTTTTTCTGAGGACACTTTCAGCTTGGGAGCCGGTTTAGAAAGTGAAAGAACCTTCGAAAAAGTAATGTTATAACTAAAATCGAATAAATAGCAAATTACCTGATAGTCATTGATCTCAGGTAGGTAGAAACTTCATTTAAAAATATTGGAATGGAAACGAGGGTTTCGAAAATAACGCTGTCATTGGTTTAACATTATTTTGGAGTTACTTCACGTTACTAGCATAGGCTCTTGAGTTTAATAGTAGATATCTTAAATTATTAGAAACTTTTCTTCCTAGAATTGTAAAATTTTATGCATATTATAAAAACAGATATTTGGTAAACAACTAAATTTAAATACAAGGAATACTCAAGTTACGTCAAAATGAATGTTAATTTCCCTTTCATTTTAAACTAAGATGTTTTACAATAATATACAATGAATTTTCAAACTACCAAACTGAAACATTTATTGCTTTTTTAACTGATTAAAAATATTTCGAAGCAGTTAAAATCATTCAGTTAAATAAGAAATGAGTTGATCTAAAAAAAATAATACTGCATCGAAAGTGAAATTTGCGTTGCACCTTAAAAAGTATTCCTCTTTTAAAATAACCATGATAAATATTTCTGTCTAACTATTTTCTAAAAGTGTGGGAAAAGTTAGAGAGACAACAATTTTACTTGGAAAGTATTCTAACATGTTCAATATATTTATTTTTACTAACATAAATTGTGGAAATCAAAACACTTTCCCATACTATGGGGAATGATATCGGGAATTTGTTTTGCTTTAAAAATTCTCGGAGTTATTCACTATATTCTTATTCGTCGATCTAAAACAGACAAATAGAAAAGGGGGGATATTTTTTCTTTTCAATAATGCGTTGTGCATTGAGTTCTCGTTTAAAATTTATGAGGCTCTGAGACTCTTTCAAATAACAAGGAACCTTGGGGTTATATTTCAAACTACAAGAAGAGCTTAGTAGAAGTAATTTAGCATTTATGCCGTTCGATTTTTATGTCAATTCGATTATGAGTTGTCATGGAAAAGAATCTAAATAAATTCAATTTCTGTTTTTGATGCGAAATATCCTTTAGATTAATACTTGAAACGGATTTCAACTTCGTATGTTAGATATATAAATAACGTGTTTTTGTTTCTATAAAAGGATTTAGATGAGAAGCTATAATATTTTTTATAAAATTGGCAGAAATATGTGACAAGAAAGTTTGTTTTATACAAATGCTTTTGAATACAATGTTATAATTATATTAGTAGTCATTGTGTAACATTACTGTTTAATTAAAAAAGTGTAGCTATGACAATATTAATTTGATATGTACATGTCTGGATTTTTTTTATCTGCCTTGCACTTATGAGTAATTTAATATGTTACATATTTTACATATTTGAAATAATAATGTATATTGAGGGGAGTGTTTCAATCCAAAAGAAAATATAGAAAAGTGAGAAATAGCAAGAATAATTCTATCGTTAAACCATCTGATTTACAAAGGTTGCTGGAAAAAGGAACTAAACTATATTCAATTGATGAATTTATCGTTAATGATTAATTACATTATTTCCTGAAACAGAGTTCTCTTATCGGATATTATGCGACCATTGGAAAACAACATTTTGCTAGTGTAAAGCAATAAAACCCATATTGGGACAGTATTGTAGTTTCATAAAAATAATTTTGAATGTAATGCCATTATTGGTTAAATATTATCTTTATATTGAAAATACTTTCAATGAAAATCTAATATTGTTTTTACGCTGTTTTATTTTATTATATAGATTAATCAATTCTCAAATTATGCATTCCCTGTTTTCAAGCGTCCAAATTATTCTTCATGTTCAGATACTCGACAGAGAAAAAAATGCTAAAGAAAACTGTTATTCTTCTTACGTTTTGATATTTGAAACTTTATGTTTAAATAAAGAGATAAAAAATTATCTTTGTCAATAGTATTAGTCTAGTATGTTTACATGTTGAAGTAGCGAATTATCTTTGTTATACTTGTTTATATATGTTTACATGAAGAGGTAGAAAATTATTTTTGTTAAATGTATCAGAGTAGTACGTTTACATGAAGATGTAAGAAATTATTTTTGTAAACAGCATTTGTCTAGAAAATTCTACTTTGTTGGGTCAAAAAATGTGGGCTTTAAAAAAACTGTTCTCGCATCTCTGAAACGCGTAGAACACGTGCATAAAACGATTTAAGATTGCTCAAATTATTTACAAAGTAACGGTCTGGGAATAGTTTGTTGAACTGCTGTGTTTCATAAATTAAAATTTTAAACTGGTTTTCCACATAACTATATATTTCAATACGCAGCGTTGAATAGCTTTCGAAACTATTATCCAATTACTAAAAATATGAACTGGGTTAAAAATGTAATAATTTTTTAGGAGCCACGAAACTATTTAATATTAGAAAATTAACTGTTAATTAAATTTTCCTACGTTTTGAATTTGAAAAAAGAAATCGCGAAATCGGTAGGTCAGTTTGCAAAAAAGCATAATTTTGTTTTCTTAGGGTCAGTTTCAGTGATACTAAGTTCAAAGACCTGCAAATTTAATAGGTCGTAACTTAACATGTATAGTTATTGTGTTTCAGATGAATGAACAAAACTCAGTCGTACACCCCGTAATGTCGTGCACTTTGTGCACAAAACTTTTAGGACAAGGACGCCGCCAATAGTTTTTAGGTAGATTTCGTATGAAATACTACCTATTGGCGTCGTTCCTATGTTGGACGTTCAGAAAAATGTTTGCAGATCTACACCGATCAGGACCCCTAGAACCCAAAACCACCCTCAGTAAAAAAACTTTATATATATAGCTGTCTATCTATGTATCTATCTATCTATCTATCTATATATATATATATATATATATGTATATCACTTTCTTCTGGACACGATAACGTTCACAATTCCTGACCAATCTCTTCCAAACTGATACATAAAATCAAGGGGCATAAAATCTCGGTCAAGTTCGTGAATGGGCAAAATCGGACCAAGGGGATGGAAATAGGGTGGTGTTTTGTGAAAGCTGAAAAAAACCCCATAACTTCTTAATTTTTGTACATATCAAATCAGTTTAATGTTTTTATTACTTCTAAAAATAGGACCAAAAATATATGTATCACAGATTTTTGATAAAATTAAAAATGGGCTCATTGGGCGCAAAAAATAGGGTTTTTGGGAGAAAAAAATCACAACTTCGTCAATTCTCAAGATATCATATCTAATTAATTTTATTATAAATCTCCTTAATATTATCTACAACTTTTATATTGACAAGTTTTTGATAGGACCAATTCGTACCGCAAAAAAAAAATTAAAAACGAAAACAAAAAAGGGAGGGGAAGAAGAAAAATTGCCATAACTCGTCAATTCACAAGATATAAAATCCCCATGAATTTATCATACATCTTCTTAATATTATATTGTGATAGGACCATTCTTACAGCAAAAACAAATTAAAATACATAGCGGTTGAAGAAAAAAATCATCTTATTAAGAATGTATTCAAATCTGTATTCAAACTGCTTATTTTCTTACTCATTTTTAAATTAATTTTTGCTCTCAAACGCAACCAATTGATAGATTCTCTTCTTCAGAAACTATATAATGTACCGTAATAATTGATTTTTTGATAGAGGCAGAATATATTTCAAAAAATGATGTCAAAGTGGGCATTTTGAACAGAATTTCCCGAAGCGATTGTGTTAGAAACGAAAAATATTGCCCTACTTAGAAAATAATTGTTTATTAATCTAGTTTCATTTAATTGAACGTAAAATAAAAACACTTGTCGCTTATAAATCTTTAAAAAAATCACGTCAGGAAGTTTCGTATTTTTTCCATTAAAAATTAACCTGAAAATGTGCCAGAAAATTTCGAGTTGTTGAGCATGGAAAAGTGTTTTTTTTTAATACCGCCTTAACATGATTCTGATAAAACCAGCTATTATATAAAAATGAAATGAAAACTCGTCAAAAGCTGTCAGATAAAACTGTTAAAGTGGATTTATATCTACTAATGATTTAGTTGTTTTTGGTGCAATTAATATACTTAACTTCGAAATCTACCTCCGCCTGTAGGCCGGGCCGGCAGGGATTTTTATATTTGTAGCGTGTTATTTTTTTAATTTAGTTATAAATGAACTCGTTTACTGGGAAAAATCTGGTTTCATTTTATTGATGGGTCATTGTTAAACAATTTCTAAAAGAAACCGCATACTTTTTGGCCTTAAAAAATTGTATCTTCCTTTAATTTCCTACTATCAAACCAAAAGCACAATACATTAATTCAAATACTGCCATGTTGCCATTTTTCCGATATTGAAGCATAATTGAAAAAAAAAATATTTAGCCAATGAAAAGCAATAAATCAGTATGGAAGTATTGGCGTTTCATACACCCAGAAAAAGGAATTGATTAAAACTACAAAACATGTTTTGTTGGGTACATTTTGATTGTTTTAAGCAAAATTTTTAGTTGAAGTTAAAAATCGGTTTTGTTGCTCGGACAAAAAAATATTGTTAACACTCTTACAAAATTATAACAAAATTTCATCAATTTTACATGATTTAACAAAATCTGTTTTTTTAATTTTACAATAATTTTGTGTTCTAAATTTGTAATTCCAGCAAAATTTTGTTGTTGTTGCAAAATTAAAATGGTTGTGTAGTAACCATAACTCTCTCACGTAATTGGTTTATTTGACTTATATAGCTATCTATATTATAACGGACAAACATATCTGTGCGTAACGCATACGTCATTCTGCGAATGGCAACACTTTGAAATTTGAAATGAAATTTCGGTTTTGCAATTTCCGCTACTGCAAATTTTTAAGTTTCTAAACATCCCACATTTTAAATGTTTACACCGTTGTATGCAGAAAAAATGTACTTTTAAATGCAATTTGTTTGAAAGCTGTATCTGAATTTATTTTTGAGATATTAATTTTTTTATAGTTTTTAATACCAATTTTCTAATTGTGGCAACTGAGATACTTCATTTCTATTAAAAGTCATTAAAAGTGGATTAGTTATCTTTATTGATTATATTCTTACTGATGCCATTTTCTAATTACAATTAAAAATATATTTTTTTAAAAAATTGAACAGAAAATGACATTACGCTTTAAAAAAGACACAATTTCCCTGATGATGCTGTTATATTTCACTATTTTTTCATTTCGGTGATATTGAGTTTGAGACAATAGGTAAAATATTTCAGCGGCTGAAAATCATGTCATATTTAAAAGAAAACGATAATTTTATTTGATAAAACAAGATATTTCCCCTTGAATACGTCTAAAAGTTATAAATTTCTGGAATTTTTACGTGCAGGTACAGAGATTATACAAAGACCTCAAATCACGAGTGGGAATTTTAACATAGAAAGTTGTAATAGTTGACAAACGTGACTTCAAGCTTGAAAATATATTTATTAATAACCTATTGCGCGTTAAAATGTTTTTAAATGGTTAATATGGATGTGAAATGTGGAAAATGACTTGATTCGGTTTAGATTGAAAGGGAGAAAAATTCTATGATTATGTCAAGGTGAAATCATTTTTGCGGATTTTTCTTTCCGTAATACCAAGCATCAATTAATAACTTAATCTAAATTACTTATCTTGATTATATGTTACTGATTACGTATATGAATAAAGTTTAATTTTTCAATAATTTTAACAGTTGAAGTTTATGAAAAAGTAGTATTTTGTTAATCTTATAATAGTAAAAATATGCCTATGGAGTGTTAAACTAAGAAGTGTAAGATGGATTTTTTATTGTAATTATTGGGTACAGATGTCATATTCACCCCATATTGGCGCGATTTTTTTCAGACGCCGATTTGGCGAAAACATCAACAGCATAAACAACAACATCCGGGTTACCATATCAAGCAAAATAACGACACTTTGGCGCCGGTTAAGTATACATTGCGTATATGACATTGGCGTCACAAAAAAATCGTCACAAAAATATGGGGCGAATATGACATCTGTGCCAATTATTGTTGTCAATGTATTATAAAATTTGATGAAACAGTTCCTTTGTAAACATTTTCTTTCGTCGAAATCGACGAGTTCCACCTCGTATAATTAAAGGATTAGCATAATTTTTGGATAATTAAAACTTTTTAAATTGGGACGGACCAAAGTAGTTTTAAAAATCCCTCTCTACCATTTAATTTTCTTGCTTTTCATTTGAAATTGAGCATTTAGATTTTGAATTGTTCACAATATTTAGCAAGCAAATTACATCAAAATAATGTACACAGATAATTCTCTGTTGAGGTCTTAATTTTAAGAATAAGAAAAAATAATACAAGACAAAGACATTTTTTTAGGAAATAAAGTATTTGTCGTATTAAAAAAACTAAGATATTCTGAAATATTTTTTACTGAACGGATTTTATTTATATACTAGCCGGGATTCGCCCTTCTAGACCGGAGTTCCCGCTGCCTTCAACTGTGTGTTTCCCGGGCACCTTCAAAGAAACAACTTCATATTTATAAAGTCCTCCAAAATTTCCTTCCCTTTCGGTAGTTTCTCAAGAAACAAATTAATCGCAAAGAATCCCGAAATGTTCATGGAAAACAGGAAAAAAACACTTAAATCACCGGTTTTTTGAGATATTTTATTAATTTATGTGAACATTGTTTTCGACTCGCAGCCTTTTCTGAAAAAAATAATCGAATAATAATCGAAGAATAAAATTTTTAACGAAAATTTCTGGAATAAAAAAAATATTTTACCGGATTTCGCGGAGTTTTTTTTTTTTTCGAAAATTGCGTTAAAATCTGTATTTGTTTTTAAAAATTGGTATCGTCTGAAACAGTAAATCATTACCTTTATTTTCATATAAATTGTTAGCAGTTCAGTTGAAAAGTAATGGAGATATTCAATATGTGAAAAACAGAAAAAATCGTAAATCTCTCGATTTTTATAAGTTCTGGTAAAAATTCTATACACTGACTTTCTAATCCAAAAAAATTAATCGCGATTTTCCAACAAAAATTTCTGGAGGAATAAAATATTTTATCGGGAAAGATGGATTTTTGCGATTTCTTTCGAAAATCTGATTAAAAATCCGAATTTTTAGAAAAGATTGAGATCGTCTAAAAGGAAAAAAAAAATCTTTCTAATACGACGTCAACTCCTTGCATTTCGGATGAAAATTGTGAGCATTATAAAATATTTAAAGAAAACCGAAATAAAATCGACATAAGTCCGAATTCGGAACATTTATTCTTTTTACATTTTTATTGAATTTTAGGAATATTAAATATATTTTTTAAATTAAAGTGTTTTATAATATTATCTTACTTTGCTTCAATAACTCATTATAACAATATGAAATAAAACTGTTATTTGTTTTATTCTTATCTATTATATATGCGTGTGTGATAAATAAAAGATGTTATTAGAAAAATAAAATAATTTCAAATATATATATATATATTTCATATAAAATTCTGATAAACAGAATAAAAGAGAAAAGTGCCCAGTTAAACTGATGGCATTGAGATCACAGTCTATTCAAACTAACTGTATATTATACTCTTACTTAAAAAAAATAATGCCTTTCGTAAAATAAATTAAGTGGGGGATTAGCCCCTTCCCTCTGATTCATATCTTTATACTTAACCAATGAGCCCCCAAATCTCATCAGGGAAGCGCCTTGTCAGAATAAATTGGTATATCAAATTTGCAGCAAATCGGATAGGAAAATCCATTTATCTAAATTAAGGATGTATTACCTCCCTCCATCCCCCCTTTATGCTTAAAAATGAACCTCTAAATCTATTCAGGGAAGCGCTTTATTATAATAAGCCGGTACACCCAATTTGAAGCAAATCGGATAGGAAAACACTTTTTTTCTAAATTAAGGGATATTAACCCCCCCCCCCCCTCCAATCCCCTCTTTATACTCAAATAATAAACCACTAAATATAATCAGGGAAGCGCCTTATCAAAATTAACTGATATATCAAAATTGAAGCAAATCTGATAATTCTGCATGAAAAACCCATTTATCTATATTAAGGGGGGCTTAACCCCCGTACCCCCTTTATACTTAACCAATAAACCCCCAAAACTAATCTGGGAAGTGCTTTATCATACTAAACCGGTATATCAAATTTGAAGCAAATCTTATAAGAAAACACATTTTTCTAAATCAAGGGGGTATTACCCCCCCCCCGACACCCCCCCCTTTATACTTAAACAATAAACCTCCAAATCTAATCTAGGAGGCGACTTATCAGAATTAACCAGTAAAACAAAATTGAAGAAAATCTGATAATTTTGCAGGAAAAACCCATTTATCTAATTTAAGGGGATATTAGCCCCCGTACCCCCTTTATACTTAAACAACGAACCCTCAAAACTAATCAGGGAAGCACCTTATGAGAATGAACCTGGAAAAAAAAATTAAGCAAATCGGATGTTTATGTCAAGAGTTATCGCGTTACGTACGTACGTACGTACACAACATACATATGTGCGTACATACAGAACATGCGGGCACATTAGCTCTCAGACTCTGATAGCCTGTGAGTTAAAAATTATCAAAAATGGCCTATATTTATTTATTTAAAAAAATAGTTTCGGAATTCATTTTAAAAAAGAACTACAATTATGTGAATCATCCAAAAAAAAAAAAAAAGCTTAAATCGTTCCTTAAAATTATTATTCATTATAAACGTAATCGTAGAAAGGAAAAAAAAATTCATTAGTTAATTGAACTCATTTTCTAATTATATATTCCTTTTGGAAATCAATAGCTAAGTTTCTTATTTTACTTAAATAAATTTGTTAAAATGTTTTTAAAAGCTATAAAAATATCAAAACATCGATACATCTTTTTAGTATTAAAAATTTTCGCTAAGATATTTATTTCATTCATTTAAAAATTAAATTGTCTTTTAAATACACCCGCATAAGACAATTAAAAAAAAGTCTTTAAAAATGTTTTTTTGTGGAGTCTCAGTGGTCGAATGGTTAAAGCATAGGCCTTCTGTCCTTGGGGTCGACAGATCGAATCCCGTCGATGACATGTCTTCATTTGAAATATTACCCTATGCAGTATGTACGTTTGAAGATCTAACAAACGTACCTATCAACACGGCTTAATAGATGGCGCCATCAAAGCGGAAATACTGTTTCTCAAAAATAATTTTAAAGTAAATATTATTGTTTCTTTAACAAAAATTTTTGTTGTTAAAACAAAGAAAATTCTTTAAATTACACAAAACAGTTGTTCTTTAAACAAAAGTTTTTGTTGCCGAAACTAAAATGTACTCTTAAGGTAACAGATTGTTACATTTATTTTTTTTTAATTTCAACAAAAGAATTTTGTTAATTTAAACAAAAAGGGGACCATTTTACTTGAAATAACAAAACATTTTTTTGCTGGCGATACAAAATTTTTTTGTTGCAGTTGCAAAAAAAAATCAACAATATTTTTTTGTTGATTCAAACAAAATTTCCATTGACACATATTTAAACGAAAAGTTTTGTTGGAACAAACAAATTTTTGTTGATTCAACAAAACTTTTTTCTGGGCGTACGAAAATCTCCACTGAAATTTCCAATATTATTCAAATATTGGTTTGATTGGTGGTTTTATTTTATTATATTGGGAAAAAAATTCGTAGCATATTCGTTTCATAGGAAAATCTCCAATGAAATTCCAATATTGTTTGATTAGTGGTTTTCTTTTATTATATTGTGGAAGCAATTCGTAGCATAGTAATTTGTATTTTGGAGGAGGTTTAATTTTTTATAAAATGTTCTCATCAATATTAAATATTACTTTCAAATGTTGCTTAGTTCGACCTCATTGTACAAACAATCAGAAGATGAATAAAGGACGAAGGAGGTATATCATTTTTATTTTATTTCATTCTTTCAAATTATATATTTACATGCAGGAGCAGAAAATTAACTTTGTTAAATATATTATAATACTGACTGTAAGACTAGGTATGATTTATTTATATTTATACAATACAGCATCCATTTCCTGTTGATACTTGATTATTAATTAATCTAATAATGAAGAAATAAAGATAAAAATATCAGCTAAAAATATATCCCTAGTATCCCTTCAATATTGACTATATTGCACATATTGGCATGCAATAGTGTTCAATATAGGGATATTTACTTTTATCAATATTGTATCAATTCTTTCAAGAAATGTTTCGTCGATGAAGTCAATATTAGGGTAATATTGAAAATTGTAATATAATGCCAATTTTGTTAAGTATCAAAAATTAAATATCAGTATTGGTATATCATTGCCGTTATTGACTTTGATTTGCAAGATATTTCTTCCCTGATTTGATTCGAATACGGTAAAATGTAACTACTATCGGATACTATTGGATACTAATACTATCTGTCTATTGGAGTAAAGTTTCATTCTATGTTCAGCCAAGAACTCAATTATTACCCTAGATAGTGCTAATAGTGGTTCAATATTACTTTACTGCTAAGTTAGGTATTTCCTATCCCCTTCATCTAGATCGATAGCTTGAAAAAGCAAAAAAGCAAAAATTATAATTTTGATATGAAATTATTTCTTTGTCTTTTGTAAGTAGTCGCATGGACTTTTGTTTCATATATTTCAGTATAAAAAACACACACAAAATAGAATGTCCAAATCCAAACTTGACTACTTCTTAAAAAATTTTAAATGTTAAATATACCTTGTTTATGTGCATGTAATTTTGTGCAACCCATCCTACCGGCATTAAAACCACGAAAAATATGAGCTACTACCTAAACCACTCAGATTTATTATTCCGTTTTTTCATTATGTTACAAATAATATTGAGTTTGATGACGATTTGAGTCGTTTACTCTCTGAATTTTCTTGACTGGGACAGGATCTCCAGTGAAAACTCATCTCTTTCAGTCATCACTTTCAATCATTCACCCATAATACGTTTGAGCAGTGTTGATTTCAGGGGGTGGCCCGGGGGGGGATATTCCCCCCGGAGTAATGAGATGCCCCCCCGGAAGATTTGAGATTTTGTGTTTTCAAGGGTCAAAAAGTGCAATTTCCCCCCCGGAAGTCAATAATAATGTCCCCCCCGGAGCCAGAGAAATCCCTCCCGGAGAAAAGTGTCTGAATACAACACTG
This sequence comes from Maratus speciosus, assembly GCA_963932465.1. Lineage (NCBI taxonomy): Eukaryota > Metazoa > Arthropoda > Arachnida > Araneae > Salticidae > Maratus > Maratus speciosus. Next base: position 638,087,805 of record OZ010788.1, read on the forward strand.
CGTTTGAGCGCTGGGAGTTTGAACTTCCAGTGTTCTACAAATTACATCACAGTGGCATTTCATAATCTGCTCAATCCTATGGAACTGTGCCACAACCTTAAACATTTTAATAAATGTTAATATTACTTTTAAAATATTAATAAATATATAAAAAAATCATTCACTGAGTATAATTAAGTTACCTCGAAACTTTCTACTGTCTCTCTAAAGTTCTATTTTGAGAACTTAATGTTTGATTATTTGTTTAATAATGCTACTTGCGAAAAAAATTAACTTGTACTCGACGATTTTCTGTCTGAAATCTGACGCTTTTTTTCGCATAGGTAATTATACTATTTATCATAGGGGAGAGTAGCCTAATTTGGACCACTTCACATATTTTCAGTTGTAATTCACTTAATTCTTGGAATATCTGCAAAATATCACTACACGAGGTCAATCAATTCATCTACTAACTAAATAAAACTTTAGATCATTTTCTTTTTGAAAATCTTAAATTTTATTTTAATTTGAAAAATTTGTCAAAAGTGGTACAAATTCAGCAACTGGTCGCCTAAGTTGGACCGCCAGTCTCCTAAATTGGAACAATAAAATCAGGTTGTTTTAATGACGAGGGAATATAACTGATTTTATTAAAAGCAAAGTTTGCGGTTACTGGAACAATCAAACAAAATAACAGCAATGAAATATAACAAAATCAAATATCTGAAAATAAGAGTAATTGTTTTAATTCAAAATGTATTCAAAATATAAATCAAAGTTATCAGTAATTAAGAATAGAAATTATGAAACTAATTGCCAGTTACTTGATTATCATGTAAGGAGTGATGCAAAGATTACACATGAATTTCGTTTATTGATTTTTTTCCAGTGCACATAACATGGAATCGTATTTGGCAATCTGAACACTGAATCATTTCTGCTGTTTTATTTTCTTGCAAATTAGGCAAAACCAATCATCACTATCTAGATTTTTCTTTTTAGATTCTGAATTATTAGACTTTTTTTGTAACAGAAGTTTTCTTTACATTATGATTGTAGTTCTTCCCTTCCATCATTTCCTTGCTAATTGCAGTACGACTATTTTTTAAAACTTGATGTTCCAATTGCTTTTATGCTGAGACAGCTTCTTTTTAGTCGATTTTTTGTGTTTTTTGTTTGTTTGTTTCAAGATTTACTTTATATGGCGAAGATGTTAACACAACTGTTTTTTGGCTCCCTCTGTACTTTTATTTAACTAAATTTAGCAAAGGATATAATATTTCTAATGATTTTCTGGCTTTTGTGGAGGATTTGTAGCTGCAGCCTTATTGCAGTTCAATTTCTTCACAACTTACTCTCTCCTTTTTGTTTCCTATATCTTTAACAGCTTTTACTGTCACCTATTTGTTTTTTTTATTCCAGACAGTTTGTCTGTGTCTTTTTCAACATTATATTATAAAAGTGTTAAAAAATATGCTCTATTGAAAAATACGCTACCATTAATTACACGCAAACATTATAAATTCAAACAGTGTTGAATTCAGCCCCCTCACCCCCGAAGGTTTGAGGTTTTATGCATTTTAATGGCAAAAAATGTAATTCCTCCCACCAGAACTGTAAAAAGTCTACCTTTCCTCGCGGAATCGCAAATATCCTCCAGGAGGAAAATGTTTGAATTCAACTCTGTAAACCAAATACGCCATAGGAATTAAGAATTCAAAGAAAATAAATACAAATACATACAAGATAAAAGAAATTGAAAACAAAATTTAATGCATAAACATGTAAAAATATTTTTATGTTTATATAGGCCTAAACTGTATAAAAAAATTAATCCAGATATACCAAAAAAAAAAACATAAAACTTTCATGGAGATAGTAATCCATTATAAAAAAAATTAAAAAAATAGTGTACAAAGCGTACCGTCCTCGAAATTCATTACTTACTTTTCAAAATTTGTGATCACATACCTGGTCCAATTTAAGCAACTTAATTTGGTCTAATTACGGCAAGTGCGCCCTTTTTTATAACAGATAATCTCAAGACTAAGAACAAAAACGAAATCAAACAAATCCGCGTGAAAAATATGCACAATAAACAGATGAATTTATATATGTATATGAAAACATAACAACTTACCTTAGTTATAAAGTATTCACTTACGTTTAGTAGGAAAAAACTAGATCAAAACAGCTAACTTTAGGTTTTTTAAAATTGTTTGAAAACAACACGTGTTAGGCGGTTGCTTCTTCTAATCATGAGTGACGTCATTCTGATGAGTAGGATTTGAGCGGTAGATGGCGTCTCTTCCTGTAATTAACGGCAGAATGGCAACGGTCCAATTAAAGCGGCGGTCAAATTAGGCTACTATCCCCTAATAATTTCACAATTATGTGCCTAATTCATTTTAACAATATAAATTGTTATATACATTAATTAATTGTATATAACATTATATGTTAAATACACTATACATTAATTAATTGTATAATTGTTATAACAATATAAATTGTTATAAATTGTTCATTTTCAGAATTACAATAAGTCTTTTGTCATTAAATGAGATTTAAGCAATATAAAAATTTGTATACATATATCCATGCAGTCTAAAGTCGTTCATTGTAAATATTTTTTTATCACATAAAAATTGCGTCATTTTTCAAAATTCCTTCATATGATCTATTGCATACAATTAAAAAAATATATGCAAGATTATTTTACATTTTACAAAAAACGTCTAATAAAAAAGAAAAAAGCAGAAAAAGAGATGAAAAGAAAAAAAAAAGGATCAAAAGAATTAATGATAGCAAGAGCTTTTAATTGAACCGTATTATCTTTTTTTATATAATAACAATTTAAAAAAATGTATCAGCTTTAAAACACATTAATTTTATAATTTTTTATAAGTGATTAAAGTAAATTATAAAATATGTCATTTATAATGAGTACTTGAAAAGAGAAATAAGTTTCGAACTCATAAAAAATCAGTTTTTTTTTTTTGAACATAAAAAGATATTAAAATGAATTGAGAAAATTGTAAACATTAATGCGTGACAGAATTATTTTAATAATGATAACTGATTTATATCTTACAAAAAATATTTTTGTTATGACACTTTTTTTTTTTGATCTCCTGCACGTAATTGCAATTAAACCTTTTTATCTCCAGAACAAAAAAAGTTATTTTAAGGGGAATATCCGTTATCTATTTCATCTATCAGGAAGCATAGATCATTTTTATATTTGCAACAGCTTATTGTACTATTTGATCTTAATTAAATTATTAGATATACAGGGTTAGTAGTAAAAAAATTACCCACGTCAGTTAGCTCTGAAATGTGTTCTACCGCTCTTTATGAGAGAAAATTAAAAATACAGATAATGTATATCATGCGCTTATCAGTTATTAAACAATTGCATTCACTACAGAAATTCGTCGAAAGCTTGCACTGTAACGTTTAATTAATAAGTATCCAATTAGCTTATACATTTTAATGTCCAATATGTCTTTATATAAATGTTTAATACGTTTACAGTAAATGTATAGCATGTCTTATCTATCTTCAACAACAGACTATAATCACAAACCCATATTTCTAATAGCTCGTTGCATTCAGTTCACTAAATATCCAACATTCATGGTTATATATGATTTATTTATTAGCTGGATTAAATACATACAGGGTGCAATATGTTATCTATCGTCGACCATTAATTTCTCAACCGTTGGTCTTAGTGATATAGTTCCAGTTACAAAAACGTTTCAAATGAAGTAAATATTCATGCTGTAGCGGTATTTAAAGTAAAAAATCAATTTTATAAAAATTACGAAATCTAACTTTTTATATGGTCCCCCAGTCCCTATATTTATATTTAGTAAAATTATAGCGTCTAGAATACCTAGTGTGGAAATATGCCATCCAAGACAGTGCTAAAATTTTGTATCCCTTAAATGTGTGACGATACTACTAAAATTTCAAGTGTCGATCGCAGCGACATCTGCGGGATTTTCGTATTACTAGTATTACATTGTATAGACTAGCAATATCTCGCAGTTGTAGAAATTATCCTGCAAATGTCGCTGCGATCTTCATATTTCAGCAGCATCATTGCACATTTAAGGGATACAATATTTTAGCGCTTTTTTAAGTATTACAGGGATAGCCGGTTTCCACACTATATATTCTATGCACTATAGTAAAAGTTTACACACATCATAAAAAATGTAACACAAAAAGTTTGACATCTGTACTACAAAAATTGACAGAGTTATTAAATTTCAAATTTTGAGATTTTTGCACATGATTTTGTCTTTTATTGTGGGATTAGTTAAAAAATGATCTAAAGTAATTTCAGATCAAAATCAGGTTGCTATGTCCTTTTTACGGCGAAACCACCTTTAACCGGTATCGCCAAATCGGGGTATCATCAAAGAGGGTTATTTCATCGAAAAATTTGTGCTGACTTTTAGGGGTCCTATACAAAGCGAAGAAGGAAATATTGAAATTAAACATAAAAATAAAAATCAATTTATTATAATATCAGAAAACTGTCTAGTATATAAAATGAATACATAAAACGATGGAATCTACTAGAGATACTGGTCAAAGTGTTCTCCATTGATGGTAATGCACAATTGAATGCATGACAGTATTGCGTCCTGGACACGTTAGAGCATAGCTGGTATGTAAACTGCCCGACAATCAAAAGGATGATGCGACCTGGAAACATTCACATCGCCCGGACAGTACGACACGTGTGGTGCGGTATATGGAGAATCTAGATTGTTGGCCCCATCTTCTATGACCTTAATGGACCTTAATGGGCAATCGTCACCTGCATCTGCTACTAAACACGTTACGTGGCTTATGACTTATAAAGAGCTGCTCTCCAACATGCATGTCAGGTGTGGTTTCAACATGATGGGTCCCTCTCCCATAAAACATCAAACGTCTGGGCGTATCTGACCACCTAATTCGGTCAACAGATTCTTGGATATGGTGGTCCGGTAGAAGGGCCACCGCGTTCACCGGATTTGACTCCCATGGACTTCTACCTCTCGGAATACATCAAGACATAAGTTTATGTGACTGAGATTACTTCTATGCTTTATCTGAAGCAGCGCATCATCCTTGATTGTTGCACAGTTTGCACATCTGCTATGCTCAAACGTGTCCAGGACTCAGTACTGTTATTCATTCAATTGTGCATTGTCACCAATGGAGAACACTATGAGCAGAATCTCTAGTAGATTCCGTCATTTGACATATTCATTTTTTATGCTAGACCGTTTTCTAATATTGTAATAAATTGTTATTTATTTTTCTGTTTAATTTCGATATTTCATTCTTCGCTTTGTATATGACCCCTAAATGTCAGTTAAAATTATTTAAAGAAATAACCCTCTTTGGTGATACCCCAATCCATTGTGCATTAACACCAATGGAGAACACTTTGAGCAGTATCTCCAGTAGTTTCCGGGGCCTATGTATTCATTTTTTATAGTAGACCGTTTTCAATATTATAATAAATTTATATTTATTTTTCTGTTTAATTTCAATATTTCATTCTTCGCTTTGTATACGACCGCTAAAAGTCAGCTCAAATTTTTAGATGAAATAACCCTCTTTGATGATACCCCGATTTGGCGATACCGGGTAAAGGTGGTTTCGCCGTAAAGAGGACATAGTACCCTGATTTTGATCTCGAATTACTTTAATTCATCTTTAACTGATCCCACAATGAAAGACAAAATCATGTGCAAAAATCTCAAAATTTGAAATTTAATAACTCTGTCAATTTTTATTGTACAGATGTCAAACTTCTTCTGTTATATCTGTTATGATATGTGTAAACTTTTACTAAATATAACTATAGGGACTGGGGGACCGTATAAAAAGTTAGATTTCGTAATTTTTATAAAATTGGTTTTTACTTTAAATAATGCCACAGCACGAATGTTTACTTCATTTGAAAGGTTTTTGTAATTGGATCTATATATCTACGACCAACGGTTGAGAAATTAAAGGTCGGCGATAGATAACATATTTCACCCTACATATTGATGAATTATTGTATTATAACATTTTTATTTCATATATTAATCCAGGAGGCACCATCGCATATATACAACCATCTTTGGAGTCGATGATTTTGATATACTTGAAAGATAAGATAATACACATAGCTAAACTGACGGTCAGCTGGCGCACCAGCAGAGGTTATTGCTACAACAATATCGTTCAGCTCGAGGAGAACGCTATTAATGATATTATCCCGACTGGCGGGAAGTTATCAGGAATCGAGTTACCATTCATTTCACATTATAGGGGGTCTGTGCAATATAGGTATGATGACATCCTCTGCTGGCGCATCAGCTGACTGACAGATTTGTTATCATCACCATCTAATCTGTGATATACAGGGTCATCGAAAAATAATGCCTAGATTTAAAAAACATCGTAACATCGAAACCTTTTATGCTGAATGAGTAATTCTTTCACTACACGATAACTGGTGAAAGCAAGTTTGGTTTTAGTTCACCAGAATTCGTTTGCGTGTCTGTGTTATGCGCGGATTAGTTGTCCAGTCGTCAAGGTCAGCCGACGTGCCAGACTGCAGCTGCTCAGTACATATTATTTTCTTCGAAAAAGAAAGGTCCAAAAACTTTATCATGAAATAACTCGCATACCAAATGCCGCACTTTGCTTTTGGTTTCACGGTCACCATCGTACTGAGCAGCTGCAGTCTGGCGCGTCGGCTGACCTTGACGAGTGCGCAACTAATCCTCGCATAACACAGACACACAAACGAATTCTGTTGAACTCAAACCAAACTTACGTTCATCAGTTATCGTGTAGTGAAACAATTACTCATTTAACGTAAAAGGTTTCGATGTTATGATGTTTTTAATTCTAGGCATTATTTTTCGATGGCTCTTTGTAATAACATCATGGACACTAAAATAATTTACAAGTATGTGACAATGCCTTCCAGACTAATTACGGATCATGTCAATTATCTGTAATTTAATTAACGTCTTATTCCGAGCAATAGAGCCCACCCTACAGTCATCTGTAGCGTGTAGTTAAGCCTATATATTTAAAATCCCCTTTTCTTTATTCCTTGATTAAACAGAAAAAAAATATCAAATGCCTATCATGATCAAATTTCATTATTAGTCTAACTGGAAAACTGAAATTAATCAGTATCATATTTGTTGTATAAACGCTGTAAGAAGAGTTTTACAACGTTACATCCAGGACTGAATACAATATTAATTTTATGGAAAAAATATCTATTTCTTTAATTATCAAATGCGGTAGTTGAGTCGTTGAATAAAAGATAGTTCATGAAAAATAATTCATTTTTCTCTGAAAAATAAATATTCTTATTATAAGATAGATCATGCATATTTTTCTGTACATCATCAGGTTCCATTACAAAGTAATTTAGTGTTTAAAATATTCATTCTGGCAGATTTTGGAAAGCTTGGTGTAATGAGGATAGGCATTGTCGCGTCGTGATTCACGCTATAAGTTTATCACATACTTTCGTTGAATCACTGAGATGAATCGATTCATTCGTTAAATGCACATATCTGCACGGAACGTCTCGTTGCTCACAAGAGTTTCATAGTTAAGGTTGCATTTCTAATCCCACAACACACATAACGGTAACTTCCGATGTTGAAGTTATTGTTTTAATGCAAAGTTAATAAATTTAATCGAAAAATCTGCAACTGTATTTGAAAATATTACACAAATGCAATGTAAGATACAGAATTAAATCTAATTATTAGAAATTTACTATAATTTTTTCAAATAATTTCAACATTAATTCAAATTAAGACATCAAAAATAATTATCAATGCGAAAGTAATACTTTTAATTAAGGTTACGTTTCTAAAACATAGTTATAAATCGTAACGAAGCTTAAGTTTAACGTACATTACAAATTATTTATTATGTGCAACTATTTTCCTTAACGATACGCTGCAACGTTTTATCTTTAAACAGAAAATAAAAACACTCAGGGTACAAATTTATACGGAAAAAAAAAGACAACAAAAGTAGCTAGAAACAGCTGAGCCCTACTTTAAATGTACATTAAACGCTCTGGAACTAATTTCTAAGTAACAAATAATGAATCGTTCGAACGCTATTTTCGAAAATATAGTATTTTGTCGCACAGTAATATTAGTGTATAAAAATATGTTTTGTTTTTCAAGGCAAGCATCTACATGACTGTAAATTTATCATTATTATTAGTAAATATAAAATTTAAATAACGTCTAGTAATTATTTTATCATACAGAATCCAAAACTATCAGAAAACGAAACAAAAGTATTCTCTGAAAGCGATTTATATTTATTTTTTATCGCTTTTTACTTGGTCCTTTTAAAAATGTTTTGAACGCTGTAATGACTTTAGTCTGTGTTGCAAATCAACAATTTGAAGAATTATTAGCGAATTTATGATTAAAATAATTTATATAGAAATTGGTCAACATTTTGTTGATGCATTTTTAAAAAAATACATTACATGAAAATATTAATAAATCATATAGTATCAAATTTATTAATGGATGTGTTTTGATTATGGTAAAGAAGAAATATTTGACATCGATTTTTAGTAAGCTATCAATTCTCAGGTAATCATTTTCATCTATAATAAAAATATTTTAAAGACAAACACGATACATGAAGAGCATTAACATTAATATTAAAATTGATATTATTTTCTTGTTATATAAATACAATATGTTGTATAAATTCATGTATGAATTCAATTACGGAGCTGAAAGTATTCCATTGAGAAATATTGACAAATCAATATTCCGATCTCTTATACATTCATCATACAAAATTCTAATATTCTAAAATGATGACATTTTTGACTAAAGTTAACCCAATGAATAATGGAGGCATCTTGTATCAGTTAAAAGTCTCGGTCAATTCCGCTTTGAACTCGGCTGCTTCAATTTATATTAAGATCGGACGGTATTCATTTAAAAGATAAAAAATTTAACATAAAAATGATTACATTTAATGATTCTCCTTACATTATCTTTATTTAAATTTTAAAACATAACGCTGTTTAACCAATAATTCTTAAAAACATTCTAACATATCTGCGACTTTTTTAGTGTGGAGTTGGAGGTTTTTGGTTTTATACCAGTATTTTTCAAATTGAAAAGTACATTAAAAAAATTTAAAAAAAAATCCCATGAAGCATAAATTTAACGGAAAATCGGAACTTTCAATGATGTATAAACGGAATGAAATGCATTATTTCTAGAATTATATTTAAACAAAATACATTTTAGTGACAGAAAAAAAATATTTTTATTAGAAAATTCGTAAAAATTGAAAAATAACGGAAACTTCCTCAATTATATAAAATCCCTGCCGGCCCGGCCTACAGGCAGAGGTAGATTTCGAAGTCAAATATACTAATTTCACAAATAAAAACTAAATCATGATTATAGATAAATCCACTTTAACAATTTTATCTGGCCGCTCTTGACGAGTTTTTATTTCATTTTCATATAATAGCTGGTTTTATCAGAATCATGTTAGGGCGGTATTAAAAAAAATACTTTTCCATGCTCAACAACTCGAAATTTTCTGGCATAATTGCAGATTCATTTTTAATTTAAAAAAAGTATGAAACTTGCTGACGTGATTTTTGAAGAGATTTATAAGCGACCTGTGTTTTTATTTTTTGTTCAATTAATTAAAACTTGATATATAAACAATTATTTTCTCAGAAGGACAATATTTCTCGTTTCTAACACAATCGCTTCGGTAAATTCCGTTCAAAATGCCCACTTTGACATCATTTTTTGAAATATATTCTGCCTCTACCTAAAAATCGATTATTATGGTACATAATATAGTTTCTGAATAAGCGAATCTACCAATTAAATGCGTTTGAGAGCAAAAATGAATTTAAAAACCAGTCAGAAAATAAGCAGTTTGGATTTAAGCGCATCCTTAATACAATGATTTTTCCAACACAATCCGCTTCGGTAAATTCGGTTCAAAATGCCCTTTTTAACAGCATTTAAAAAAATATATTCTGCCCCTATCAGAAAATAGACCATTACGGTACATTATATAGTTTCTGAGTAAGAAAACGTACCAATTGGAAGCCTTTGAGAGCAAAAATGAATTGTAAAATGAGTCAGAAAATAAGCAGTTTGGATTTGAATACACCCTTACTAAGATCATTTTTTACTTCAACCGGTATGTATTTTTAATTTGTTTTTGCTCTAAGAATTGGTCCTATCCAAAACTTGTCTATATAGATGTTGTAGACAATATTAAGAAGATATATGATAAATTCATGGGGATTTTATATCTTTTGAATTGACGGAGTTATGGATTTTTTTCTTCTTCAAACCCCCTTTTTGTTTTCGTTTTTAATTTTTTTTGCGGTACGAATTGGTCCTATCAAAAACTTGGAATATAAAAGTTGTAGATAATGTTAAGGAGATTCATGATAAAATTAATTGGATTTGATATCTTGAGAATTGACGAAGTTATGGATTTTTTTCTTCTTCAAACGCCCTTTTTGTTTTCGTTTTTAATTTTTTTTTTGCGGTACGAATTGCTCCTATCAAAAACTTGTGAATATAAAAGTTTTAGATAATGTTAAGGAGATTTATAATAAAATTAATTGAATTTGATATCTTGAGAATTGACGAAGTTATGAATTTTTTTCTCCCAAAACCCCTATTTTTTGCGCCCCTTGAGCCCATTTTTAACTTTATCAAAAATCTGTGATACATAAATTTTTGGCCCTATTTTTAGAAGTAATAAAAACTTTAAACTGATTTGATATGTACAAAAATTAAGAAGTTATGGGGGTTTTCTGTTTTCACAAAACCCCTCCCTATTTCCGTCCCCTTGGTCCGATTTTGCCCATTAACGAACTTGACCGAGATTTTATGTATCAGTTTGGAAGAGATTGGTGCAGAATTACGAAAGTTATCGTGTCCAGAAGAAAGTGATATATATATATATATATATATATAGATAGATAGATATATAAAGTTTTTTACTGAGGGTGGTTTTGGGTTCTAGAGGTCATGATCGGTGTAGATCTGCAAAAATTATTCAGAAATTCCAACATAGGAACGATCCCAATAGGTAGTATTTCATACGAAATCTACCTAAAATCTGTATAAATGTGTAATTTTGAATCATTCTGTGAACACTGATGTGTATTGTTCTAACGTGCTTGATGGAAAAAGGATGCAATAAGAAGATTTATGCGGAATATATGATTTCGGCATTTTATAAAACACGTATAATAATAAAGGGTTTTAAATAAAATTAAACTGTATCTAAACTTAATTGATTGTTTTACTGATCTTTCATGAAACATAAATTTAAACATATTCCCATGAAACATTAGCTTAGCGAAAAATCTTAACTTTCAATGATGTTTAAACGGAATGAAACGCATTGTTTCTGAAATTATCTTTAAACAAAATGCATTTTAGTGACAGAAAAAATGTATTTTTATTAGAAAATGCGCAGACACGGTAAAATCTGTATAAATGTGTAATGTTGAATCATTCTATGAACACTAATGTGTATTTTTCTAACGTACTTCATGGAAAAAGGTTGCAATATGAAGATTTATGCGGAATATATGATTTCGGCATTTTATAACACATGTATAAAAATAAAGGGTTTAAAATAAAACTGTATCTAAACTTAATTGATTTGTTTTACTGATTTTTCATTCCTTATGATCGAATTTCATTCTAAAAATGTAATGTGTATTTAACATCCAAAATGTAGATTAATTATGCAAATTAGGTAAAGTTAATTAAATAATTGTGTACGTAATTACTTAACTTTTGTACGATTTTTGTGATTAATTCGAAACAAAATCTTTTAATAACCTTTTTTTTCATCGAATTATTTATTAAAAACATTACCACAAACTTTGTTTTGATATATTTTAAATTCGCATGTTCTGAGAACATCTGAAACAAATATTTAGCTCCTTTGTTGAGATAACTTATTAGACTGCTGAATAAGATGTGTCATTCCTCTTGCTTATATCCACATCATTTAAACTGTAGAACAATGTGAATTCGTCCACTTCATTTTTTGTTATTTCTCCATTAACAATGGAATCTGTACGCAGTGCAAATCGCGACGGTTGAAGTCAAATAAGAACTTTTCACTACAAGGGAGCTTTCAAGAAAGACAAATTGTTATGCTATTAATTTTCATAAAACTTACTGAAATATTTCATAAGTTGTGCCTGATACGATTGAATGGAATATTTTGAAAAAACAAAACTTATGTCTTTAAAGTAATTATATTTACTTTGTAATAAAAAAGGAACACATGCTAATAAATGTTCTATGCTATGCATAAACGCTATTAAAATCGTAGATTAGAGGTTTAAATTTTACTCATATGAAATTCATATCAGTTTTCACCAACGAAATATTCTACATTAAATAAAAATTATATTAAATTTTGCGAATGCTTATTGCATAAAAATATTCTAAAAATTTGTTTCGATATAGTTGACTGTTAATATCATATTTTTAAATTTTTAAAAAGTTACTACTGATTCTAAATCCTTTAAAAGAAATTTATTATGTTATTAAGGTTGAATTCTAGGAAGTAAATATTATAATAGATATTAAAACTATAAATAAAGAACTTTATGAATATACGAACATACACGTTTATGCATCTAGATATATGAAAGAATTGGAGATACGCTTACATTATTTTTGCTTCCCATACCATCTCGTTAAAAAAAAAAAAAAAAAAAAAAAAAAAAAATCGACTTTAAATTATAACGTTTACCAATTTTGGAAAAATCGAGTGTCGATTAACATCGGAACCGTATAAAACAGCGTCAGTCACAATCTGAATTCAAAGTTCTAGTATGGGATGTTCTAGAATCGATATTTTCACATATAACCTTAAAAAGAGTCATTCCAAACCTTCGTGATCATTTGGTAGCAAAATTCATCATTAATAGTAGTAGCGGGAGTATCGATATTTCTGGTACTAATTTAATAGCAATATTGAATATTTCTTCTTATTATTTTGCAATTTTAGCGGCGGGCGGCGCTGCTGCCAAATATCGTATAAACGACTTTTTCTTTCCAGGTTAAACTGTTACATTTTTTTGCTTAGAAGCCTGTTTATTTGTGTTATTAGTTTATTTAGTATTTTTCAAGTTTCTCTCCACCCCCCCACTCCCCAAAATCATAACTTTCTTAATTAGGGTCGGATTTCAACGGGACAGTCTTCATGAAGACAGTCACACACTGCCCCCTCATTGAAGACATCATCACGTAGATTTTGCCACTGTTCACCATACATTTCTTTCAAAAGTTTGTCAACGTCTTTTAGTTAGCTTTCATTACAAAAAGCTACCCATTGCAGCCGATCGGAAGAAAGCGATTTCAAAAAATTTTGGTATATTTTCTTCGATCATGACCCCCAGACCCCGAAACCACCCTCCGTTCAAAAGTTGATATATATATATATATATATATATATATCTGATCTTTGTCACACTGTAACTCTCGTATTTATGAACCGATTTGGATGAAATTTCGTGTATACATAGTACATACCAATGTCTCGACCGAGTTCGTTGGCCAGCTTCATCCGCCATCTTCTTTCAAAATGGCGGCCATTTAAAAGTTTTTAAAAATTTAAAAATTTGAAATGTGGTACCAAAAATTTGAAAAATAAAATATATTTCTTTCTTATGTGTTTCACCTTGATACAAAGATTCCGGAGCAGTTTTTGTTTCGTTTATATCTTAAAAAAGGGCTGAGTTATAGCACTTTGAATTTCTAGCGTGGCTGACATTTTGAAATGACCTGATTTTTGTCACGCGATAACAGGCGTATTTATGAACCGATTTGGATGTAACTTGGTGTGTACATAGTACATACCAATGTCTAGATCGAGTTCGTTGGCCAGCTTCATTCGCCATCTTGTTTGAAAAAGGCTGCTATTAAAAAACAATTTAAAATTTAAAATTTAAAATGAAGTAGCAAAAAATTGGAAAATGAAAAAGATTTCTTTTATGTGTGTGACCTTGATACAAAGATTCTGCAGCAGATTTTGTTTCTTTCATATCTTAAAAAATGGTTGAATTATAGCACTTTAAATTTCTAGCATGGCTGACATTTTGAAACGATCTGGTATTAGTCACGCGATAACACGTGTATTTATTAACCTATTTCGATGTAAGAAGGCATGTGGATAGTATATAGCAATGTCTTGCCCAAGTTCGCTGGCCAGCTTTATCAGCAATGTTGTTTCAAAATGGCGGCCAGTAAATAAAGAAAAAATATTTAAAGTAAGGTGCAAAAAAATTAGAAATTGAAAAAGGTTTCTTTTTTAAGTATTTGACCTTGATATAAGGATTCCGGCGCATTTTTTGTTTTGAATTTATCTTAAAAAATGGCTCAGATATAGCAGTTTGAATTTCTAATGCGGTTGACATTTTTAAAAATCTGATTTTTTGCCTGCGACAGCACTCGTATATATCAACCGATTCCGATGTGAGTGAGCATGTGCACAGGAATTACTAAGGTCTCGACCAAGTTGATTGGTTAGCCTCATCCACCTTGTGGTCTTAAAATGGCAGGCACTTCAATGTATCGCCGAATTTGGCAACCAAATATAAGTTATTTTAAATAAAAGCAGCTTGGATAAAGCTGACTAATTTCGCTAAATTCTCATTCATAATGATTTAGTATTAATAAAAATCTCCTATAATCGGTTTCCACTAAATTGAGCTTTGTGCGTTTGAATAATATAAGCTGGCTTTTTAAAAATAAGGAATATGAAAGCTACCTCTTCCTCCCGGCACTGGCCGGAAGGACTTTTTTCTTTTGAACTGATATGGCGTGTCTAAGAAAGAAGAGATTCTAAAATAATCCTTTGACCACGGGCAACGGTAAATCCGTTTTTAAGATGATTCACACCATATTCTTCACTTAGATCTTGAAATCTATAATTCTGGAAGCCTTTAACCTGAACAGTTCACTTATTTTTCTCTAAAACAGTCCGTTTCAATTGTGATATGAATTTATTAAATACTGAAATTATGATTTTGAAAGTTTACATTAAGTGACAACTGTGATTGGTAGACTCGAGAAATTACTGTTTGACCGAATGCAGGCTTTGGAGGAAACACTCTTTGATTGAAACGCCAAGTTTTAAAATTGGTTTATAATCGGAAAAAATTTTTTTCGTTAAAACAACCGGTTATTTCTGTGCAATTTAACACACAGTTCATAAAACTAACAATAACTCATTTTTTATTTTTTTGTGAGAAAACACGGTTTGAATGTTTGCTGCTCATATATACCGAGCCAAGAGTTCGTTACAACTTTAAAAAGTCATAAAAAGCAAGAAATGATGATAAATGAGTGTGGTTTGCAAGTGAAGTCTCACAAGGTAGTCAAATATCTTTTTAGCAGCAAAAAAAAAAAAAAAAAAAAAAAAAAAAAAAATTGCATGTAGAGGGCGCCGATGACCACAAACACAATGAACAGATACTACGACACAACCTGGTTGTGTCGCAGAATTTCTGAAGGTTATGTTGAATAATTTATTATTGGAAGAACAAATGAACGGAGCAAATTGTTGTCCTGTTCATTGTGCTTCGGGTCGTCAGCGCCCTCTACATGTGCTTTTTAACTATTTTTTTCTGCTAAAAAATCCGGCTACCTGATGAGCCCCTTCTTGCAAACCGCACTCGTTTATCACAATTTCTTCCTTTTTTATGAGTTTTTTTTAAATTTTTAACGAACTTTTGGCTCACCCGGTATATGAGGACGTGAGCTTCAATGCCTGCCTTATTCAGAAAACCGGGAAATCACGAAAAACCTCTGACTCCGTCCGTTGGTTTTCATTCTAAACCAATATTTTCCAATATCAAAAATAGACGATAATTTTTTTTTTTTTTTTTTTTTTTTATACATATTGTAGTGTTTTTTCGATGTAAGTTCACCAATAGAGATTGATAGAGAAAACTTGTTTTTCCTTTAAATTATGGATAAGGCGAATGTAGAAACTCATGTCCTCATATAGTATATACATAATTACAGAGAGATAGAGGGAGATCGAACATTATTTATTACTTTAAATTTTTAATTTACATGAAATATAGTTAGTCGTAGTTTATCTTAACAAGAAAGTTTATATTTCTGTCCGTATATTGTATCATATATTAAACTATTTCGTCTTTGTAAAGTTATTTTATTTCGCTTAAATAAAGGAAAATAAATATCAAATATTTTATTTTCTGTTTCCGCAGGCTGTGTCTCCAAAGAAGAATTAAAAAGCACAGATCGATTTACAGAAAATGATTTTATATTAGCTTTTACACGAAGTATTTTGTTAAATATTATATTTTGTAAAAATATTACATAGAAAAGGACTTAAAGGGGAAAATTTGTTTCAGTATTGTTATTTTAATATAAATAACTCAAAAATTGTTTTCACGTTATGATTTATTTTGGTTGAACATGTGGATATATTTTAACCACATTTTATTTATTTAAGATCAACAATCATTGATATATTGAATCCAGTGTTATGTCAATTACGTGATATGGCAGTTGCAGGAAACTTCCGTTAATTTGAAAAATGTGACATTGATAAAAAATACATCTAAATTTTTTAGGCTGTGTTTTACCTAAAGTCCAAAAGCTTGATGAAGAGTTGGGTTCTACAAATTCTGACGTGAAATTCATATCAAGTAACTTAAAGTGCTCTTCGCAATTGTATGAACATATTATATATCTAAAAAACAAATAATTTTTTAAAATTATTGCCAAGATCAAAGTCGAGTATATAGTTTTTATTTGAATAGATTGAATTCGTTGAAAATGCAAGATTGTGATCACCTTTAATAAGCATTTCGTATAATGACTATTACCGTTTAAGCACTACAGTCAATTTATATACTTCTTCTTAAAATTCGGTTCATCTGTATGTTATGGAATATATATTAAATTGGTAATTTAACCATATTAACTGGTCTTTATTAATTCGTGTACTGACTTTCACAAGGAAAATTCTTTCTAGTTTCTTTCTTTTCTTTTTCTTTTGTGGTTCACAATATAAAACGAAATCCGACAATTTTACATAACATAAAGACACAGTTAGAAATAAAAATGTACGCAAGAAATGTTTAATCTGTAATTGGCAAAAGTAAAGTCGCTCTCGTCTTAGATTATCGGAGAAAATTCGTGTTTATAACTGAGATATTTTTCTTACATTGCAATAAAAAATCTAAAATTGAGTTTTTGTCTTCTGTGAACAAACAGTCGGATCAAATAACATATAACCGATTAGGAGTAAATCCAGAGAATGAATTTTCTTTTCGTTTTCCGCTTCTTTTATTTCTTTTTAAAACAACACGGAAATACCCTGAAATTTCTAAAGCTTATAACTAAAAGAAAATTTGATAGGTTTTTCAAAATACTTACAGAATGAAACGCCTTTGACTGTTTTTTAGTAAGACACAAAAAACCGGCAACACTTTCAGTTTAACATTTTACAAGAAGTAAACGTAACATTGACAAGATTTCCAAAAATTTTAAAGTATGAAATGTCTTTCACCGGCTTTTAGTAAGACACAATGTAACAAGTATCACTTTTAGTGTAACGTTTTATAAGAAGTATAAATCACATATAAATATGTGATATGTGAATAAGCTACAACTCATTTGCTAAAATGGTGAATAAAGATTTAATACAGATTAAAACATTAAAAACATTAAAATAATTTTTCTACGGTTTCAGCACAATTCCGTGGCCTTCCTCAGACATCTAAATGAAACAATGTGAAAAAATCTAAATGAACCAGCCATTTAAAACTCCGTGTGACTGAAAAACGTATACATGGAGAAAAATAACCAATGACAGAGGAACCAGAATGTACTGGCGACAATTGTTGAGATTTGATGATAATATAAATAATTTGTTGCCATCTATGTGTGTTCTGATTTCCCTGGCATTGTTTATTTTCCCCCATGTGTACAATTTTCTGTCGGGCGGAATTTTGACATGGCTGATCAGCTTGATTCATTTAGATTCCTGAGGAAGGCCACGGAGGTGTGCTGAAACCGAAGAAGAATTATTTTAATGTTTTTAATGCTTTAATTTGTATTAAATGTTTATATACCATTTTAGCAAATTATTTGTAGTCTATTCACATTTCACTTATTTATATTTCAAAAAAAAAAAAAAAAAACTCAGGCTAATCAACCAGAATTTATCCATAATTTCTTATAAGTTTATTTTATTTTAACATATTTTTCCGATTCAAAAAATAATTAATCCAATAATGTGGATAAATTTTCTTGTACACGTACGGAAATTCTTATCTAAAAATAATAAGTGTTTTTTTTTATGTATTATATTTCCTAAAATTTTAAAGAATGAACTGACAAAATTTCCAACAACTTTAAAGACTGAAATGCCTTTGAATGGCTTTTAGCAAGACACAATATAACAGGTGTTACATTCAGTGTAACGTTTTATAAGAAGTATAAGTAACATTGACAAGATTTTTTAAAAGAATTAAAGAATGAAATGCCTTTGACTGGGATTTAGTAAGACGCAGTAAAACAGGTAACACATTAAGTGTAAAGTTTTATAAGAGGTATAAGAAACAATGCCAAGATTTCTAAAAAAAAAATAAAGAATGAAGTGTCTTAGTCTGTGTTTTTACTAAGACACAATATAACCGGTATCACTTTCAGTATAATGTTTTATAAGAAGCAAAAGTAACATTGGCAAGATTTCTAAAAATTATAAAGAATGAAATGTATTTGATTGGCTTTTAGTAAGACACTGTATAACAGGTATCACTTTCAGTGTAACATTTTAATAGAAGTATACGTAACGTTATCGAGATTTTAAAAAATTTTAATGAATGAAATTTGTTGGACTGGCTTTTACTACAATAAAACAGGTATCACTTTCCGTGTAACGCTTTAACGGAAGTAAACGTAACATTGACAAGATTTTCAAAAACTTAAAAAAATTAAATGTCTTGGACTGGCTATTAGTAAGACTCAATAAAACAGGTATCACATTTAGTGTAACGTTTTATCAGAAGTATTCAAAACATTGACAAGATCAGCAAAAATTTTAAAGAATGAAATGTCTTGGGCTGTTTTTTACTAAGACACATTATAACACGTATCACTCTGAGTGCAACGTTTTATCCGAAGTATACGTAACATTTACAAGATTTCCAAAAATTTTAACGAATAAAATGTCTTGGACTGGCTTTTATTAAGACACACTATAACAGGTATCACTTTCATTGCAACGTTTTATCAGAAGTATACGTAACACTGACACGATTTCCAAAAACTTTAAAGGATGAAATATCCTTATATGGTATATATAAGGACATTTATATATATATATATATATATATATATATATAAGACACAAAATAACAGGTATCAGTCACAAGGTAACATTTTAACAGAAGTACAAATAACATTGACAAGATATCGAAAAATTTTAAAGGATGGAATGTACTGGCTTTTAGTAAAGACACAATATAACAGGTATCACTTCCAGTGTAAAGTTTTATAAAAAGTATAAACCACACTCATTCAATATTATAGATCTAGAACGTTGTTTTAATATAAAAAAAAGAATTTTAACTATAATTCTTATAAGTTTATTTTATTGTAAGTTATATTTCAGGTTAAAAAACAATTAATCTAATAATTTGCGTAAATTTTATGGTATATGTAAAGAAAAGAAATATGTAAAAATAATTATTTAGATTTTTTGCTTGCATACACTGTAATGAGTGAATGTATTTATGATTTCTTTCTTTCTTTTCTTGAAAATGTATTCTAGATTATAAAATAATGCCCGACAATTCTTCATACTAGACAGAAGAACGTCAAAAAAAGTTAAAACGGGAAAATTTCCATCGTTAACCTTTAAAACACGGGTAGTTTGTAGTAACATAAAAAAAGAAAAAAAGAATTTAAATAAATGTATTGTGAATAACCACAAATTCTTTGCTATATTTGTCTTTGGCTAATTTCTTATCAATTAATTGATATATTGATTTTGAGAGTGCTAGCATTACTTTTCCAGGTAAGGAAAAATACAAGAATTTAATTAGTGAATAAATACATTTTTTTTTTTTTTAAGAGGAAGTATGCAATGATAATATAGCATACATTATTCTGAAACTTTGGTAAATATCCTAAGAAAGATTTAATATTCAGCTATGTAGTTCAATGCGTTTTTAATATATACACTATATGGCAAAATGTGACCGGTCACTTGCGATTTTAGACTTTTTCTTAAATATCTAGAAAAATACACGAGGAATTAAACTGAAACTGCAGGTGTGTAAACAGTATAGTATAGGTCATATATTTCCGCGAAGATGTTTTGTATAGCATGTATACTCGAAGAGAAATTAAGGTTTTTATATAAAAAATCCCAAATTTCGCCAAGTTTTTTGCTTATAATTTGCAGAGTTCTTAATAAAAAAAGAAGTTCTTTTCAGAAAATATGACGAACAACATTGTACACAATATTCTGCAATAAGAATTAAAAAATAATAAAAGTTGTATGAACAATGAGCAGGTTTACTAAAAAAATGTTTTACTGCGCATGCGCGAATACAATCAAAATATAATGTGCATAATGTGTTAGCTAAATGTATAGAGCATCTTTTGTAAAAGTCTCAAAAACATAGTTTAAAAAGTCTGATAATAATCGTTTATAGAATAAGCTCAAAATCCGTTGTTCCCACAATGAAGAGAAAGGATGAGGGTTTGTACCCATATATCCATTGATTAGTGCCAGTATAGCATACACAATATTGCACGTACTACTGTATTTGGATGCAGCCCCTCATCGTTTTGCTTCATTTTAGGAATAACGGATTTTAAGCTTATTCTATAAACGATTATTATCGCACTTTTCAAACTATGTTTTTGAGACTTTCACAAAAATTGCTCTATACATTCAGCTAACACATAATGCAAATTGTATTTTGATTACGTTCGAGCATGCTCAGTGAATCGTTATTTAGTAAACCTGCTCATTTTTCATACAATTTTTATTATTTGTTCATTTTGATTGCAGAGTATTGTGTACAATGTTGTTTCTCCTGTTTTCTGAAAAGAACTTCTTTTTATATTAAGAACTCTGCAAATTATAAGTAAAACACTTGGCGAAATTTTGGACTGTTTTTATAAAAACTTTAATTTCTGTACGAGTATACATGCTATCCTCATAAAAATGAACACAGTGCATTACAATAAGCCACTTATTAATAATCTCGAGCTTGAACGCTTCTACTACATTAGTTTCTACTGGGTTATCCAAAAGATATTCGTTCTTTTTCAATTTGTTGACGGTCCCCTGTGGGGTTTCGGGAAACATATCTTCGCGGGAATATATGACCTATACTATACTATTTACACACCTGCAGTTTCAGGTTAATTCTTCATGTATTTTTATAGGTATTTAACAAAATGTCTGAAATTGCAAGTGACCGGTCACCTTTGGCCATATAGCGACAGGCTGTTTTGTAAGACTTGTAGATCATCATATTTAAACAGATGGCGGCAGTAAAATCTGTAACTTTACCCCGTTTTCGGGCTTATCGGGTTTTTTTACCCATGCGTTTTGACTTTCAGTCGGGCGGGGGTTTGACATTGTTGATCCAGCTTAATTCGTTTACATTTCGGAGGATGGCCAGGAAACAGTAGAATATTTTAATGTTTGCACCTTATATTATATGTCTGTTCACCAACATAGCAAAGGTTGTGGTTTATTTAAATTTTGATTATCTATGGTGTAATGGTCCAAATTTTTTTATAAAAAAGACATGCTATTGTATATGCTATGGTATCTTGAAGTTGAAATAACAACATTTAACGATATCCTCGTTTAATGATGTCTAGTAGTAGTATAAATGTTATAAATATCAAACTGATAAAAAAAAAGACTAATTTAATTAGACGCCAACTTGACGCTGGTTTGCAGCAAAGCAACAAAACACGTGTGGTGTACTCCGTAATGCCAACACATTTTAATGCCTAAATATTCACTTTCGATGACATTCCACATCAAAGTAATATTCAGTAATAATATAAAATGAATAAACATCAAATTTATAAAGCAGAAAGAAAATTGAATAAATTGCGCAAATACAACATTCGGCGTATGGCCGTACGCTAGTAGTGAATTGCTAATAAAAATAAGGAAAAATAGCAAATAAATGCTAAATTCAACTTTTATCACTGGTTGAACACTGAAAGGTACTTATGGTGTGGGTAAATGGTCGCAAATGTAAATTACCTATTTATTTTTTTAAATGAAGGTTTTTTTTTTTTCATTCAGTGGCGCAATCCGTACTCGATCCATGTCTTTTAAAGTTAAATGACAAAATCGACAATTAAAATATAACATTACCTGAGAAAATGCACCATAAAAGGACAGGAGAAGGATACAATAACATTTAATCGACTACGCATAAATCCATCGTATTATGTTACTTTCAATTTCTGCTACAATATTTTAAAAGAAGTATCAGAAAGCCTTGAAATTTCTAAAGCTTATAACTAAAAGAAAATATGACAGGGAGTTTAAAAATTGCAAGCGTTCAGTTTCTTTGACAGTGTTTTAGTAAAACACAGTAGTACAGTTACCATTTACAGAGTGAAGTTTTGTAAGTAACGTAAGTAATATTGACGCTATTTAATCCATTCGTAATATTGTTTTAACTTTAAAATATTTAGGTTAAATTTCTAGGAAGGCAAAGCTGAACTCGTTTGCGCATATTTATAGAAACGCTTTTTAAAATTTCTGGAAGTTACTTCTCTTATCCTTTGAGTAATCGCATTCCCAGATCATCTGTTGTTTGAGGATTATTTGCATAAACTTTTATCTTTAAATATCCCGACAAAAAAAATGTCCGGGAAGCTCAGATCAGTGGGTCTAGGTGGCTAAAGATTTTTTGAGATCAGTCGATCGCCAAACAATTCTTCAAGCATGTTCATGATTTCATCACTTGTATGACATATTGTACCATCTTGTTGAATACAAGAATCTCGTTCGTTCACTTCTAACAACGCAACAAATCGCTAGATTTATATTACATACGATTCACATTTTTAAAAAAAGTTTCGAGCAGCGGAATTCTCTGAATGCGCGATAAACTCATTTTACTATGAAGGACAAAATGATATAGAACTTAATTCTCTGACCAACTGAGCGCGAAAAGAACCAAACGATAAAAACGCAAGAATTGATGCAATGATAAGCAAGCGATTAAATTTAATATTTCAAAAAAAAAATTCACGGACGATGAGTTCTTTAAGTTGGAATGTAGGAGATTTTAGGGCACACTGTATATAAAATGTAATACAGGGATAAATTTGTATAAGTAATGTATGTAACTCGGAAAAAAATTTGAGAATTTTTTTTCCAAATACACTGTGATAGCGGGTGTCCCAAAAATGACTGATGGATTTTAAAATTCTATAACTTGCAAACGGTGACAGATATTTAAAAAATTCTTGCAGGAGTGTTATATAAAATGTCAGGAGTTTTTACGATGCGATTCTCAGTTTTTGTTACAGATAGAATCGATAGATGGCGCTGCAAGCAATACCCACCAAATCCAGGCTCGATTTTTCGGCCTCTCTCTTCTTCCATGAAAAAAAAAGAGATTAAAATGTATCCAGAAGTACCAAAAATCGGGTCAGGGCTGAGAACCTATTGCTCTCAGCGCCATCTATAGTTTGAGATTCGAACTAAAATCAAGAATCACAGTAAGAAAACTCTGGACATCATACATAACTCTCCTGCAAGAATTTTTTTTAATATCTGTCATCGTTTGCAAGTTATTGAATTTTAATATCCATCAATTTTTTTGGGGACACCCGGTATGTTATGTCCATTACTTAATAGGAAGATACACTGTGTGCCAAGTCCATAGCGAAATCATGATAATTTTAAAACTTCAATAATAAATTTTGACGCAAAAATAATCTTTCCTATTTTACATTTTCAAAGTTCGCCTTCCTTTAAGAAATTCATTCGCATTTGTTTAGGAAATAACAGAAAAATAATGATATATATAAATAATTAATAAAATATTGAATTTTATGAAATTTATATAATTTACCTACATATTCAATATTTTGAAATATATTAAAATACTTTTGATTTTATTTATTATTATTTCTTTTTGCTGTAGCTTATTTATATATACTGGTGGTTATCAAAATAATGGAAACACTTGTGAATGAAAGGGACATTTAAGAATCCCCTTCGTAAGCATTAAAATATAATCTTAGCTACCAGATTTTTTTTAATATAAAAACTACATGTATTAGGTAGTATGAGAGAGCTCTAGAAGAGTTGTCTACGTTTTGATTTTTTTTTTGTCAAAAGAGTAAAATGTCAGACCTCACAGATTTTCAAAGAGGCTAAATTGTAGGAGCCCGACTAGCTGGAGCAACGGTGACCGAAACATCCCAGCTTATAGGCGTTTCTAGAGGTACGGTGTCTAAAGTCATGACAGCATATACACAGCGCGGAAAGACAAGCTCAGCAAAGCAAAATAGTGGACGGAAGGAGAAGCTGAGTGACAGAGACCGACGGGTATTGAAGCGGATTGTAATGTCAAAAAACAAAACAACTGCAGCCAAAGTGACCGCAGAGCTCAATCAGCATCTGGATTCTCCTGTGTCAAGAATTACAGTTCGGAGATACCTTCATAAAGAGAACATTTACGGCAGAACAGCAATTCCCAAGCCACTTGTCACAGATGCTAATGCCAAACGTCGTGTAGAGTGGTGCCACAACCACAAAACCTGGTCGATTGATAAGTGGAAGACAGTTATATGGTCACACGAATCATCTTTCACATTGTTCCCCACAACAGGACGGGTACATGTCTGGAGAACACCTGCACAAGCGTATGATCCTGATTGCCTCCGTCCAACTGTCAAGCATGGAGGTGGATCGGTCATGGTATAGGCAGCCGTGTCATGGTTTTCTGCTGGTCCAATCGTAACCCTGAAAGGAAGGATCACTGTGGAGAAGTATAGAGAACTTTTATCTGACCAGGTCCATCCCATGATGCAAATTTTGTTTCCTGCAGGAGATGGGATTTTCCAGGATGATAATGCCCCTATTCATGCAGCCACAGTTGTCCAATCATGGTTTGATGAACATGAGGATGAGGTGGAACATCTACCTTGGCCCGCACAGTCCCCAGACCTCAACATAATCGAACCGTTGTGGTCTATTTTAGAGCTTTCAATCCGGAATCGATATCCTCCACCGGCATCTCTCACGGAACTTTCACAATATCTCCATGAAGAATGGTACAATATTCCTCTAAACACTATTCAGAATTTGTATGATTCGATTCCCAGGCGAATCTAAGCTGTATCACATGCCAAAGGCGGTCCTACGCCATATTAATAAAGAATTCCTTCAAAATCTAGGGTGTTTCCCTTATTTTGATAACCACCTGTATATATATATATTAAGTTCTGTTTGAAAATATCCTTATAAATTTTAAATGTTTACAAAGCTCTTTTTGGAAGGAACTTTTAAAATTCAAGTTAAATTTCTAAATTATTAATTTATTTCATTTATTTAATTTATGCCATGCTATTAAATAATCCTAATACACTGTTAATATTTATTGAAGATGGAAAAGTAAGAAATTTTCCCTTTTTAAAAAATATTGAACATTACAATTTACTATCACGCATAAGAAAATATGTTTCCGTATAAATTCACATTATACCAAATTAATTACTCTTTTTGTATTACTCGTTTCAGGTTAAAATTATTATTTCTTATTTTTATTATTGCACGATTTATTTATATGTTATTTATAATATTTATTTATTAACCAAACTACTTTTCAAAAAATAATGGTGGTAAATTGTACCCAAATACAAGCAGTAAAATTTATTTTTTATACGATATATCGAAATTCGATATTATTTCAGACGTGTCCCATCATTAACTTGTGTAATGACCCTAATAAGTGATTATACTTCCAATGTAAATATTTGCTTTTCCACACCTAGAATAGAAAGATACAGGTGTTTTGAATGTATGATCTTTAATTAATTTTAATGATTGTTATTATTCAACATAAGCGGATTTGTCAAAATGTTATCTGTTTGAAAATTGTATAAATGAAATTAATAGAAGGACTTTTTGATGAGATCTCATGTAGATAATCTAATCAGTTTTGATGTTTCCATTATGCAATCGATACGAAATTCTTGCCGGCAAATGCATCAAATGGGTACACTTTCTACATTTATGTATTTTAAAATCAAATGTTTTCGAAGTTTAGATTGAATTTATTTATAGTATAAAGCATCCCCCGACTTACGTAAGTTTTGCGTTTCCGTAAACTTTTGAGTCGAATTTTACGTAAGTCAAATTTGTAAATTCCTTCGGTAAAATTTCGTCAGAAACTGCAATATTTGTTATATATATAATATATACATTATTTACACAGTATCATTTTATAAATAAAGTAGCATGCAGCAGTATTTACTTGATTATAAACTATGAAAGTATGAAAAAATATAAAAAGAAACTATAAAAAATATAAAAAGAAAGAACACTTTTCAAATAAAAAGTGTCTTGTGAAATATGGAATTTATAAATTTAACATTTTATGAATTAATTTATATCAATTTTGAATTTACATCAAACGAACGGCTCTGAAGCTGGAAGAAAAAATACACTCGTTCCTCTTCACCGAAATTTTAAAATTAGGTCTCTTTATGGTTTGAATTCAGCTAACAAAATTGTAACGGTTAAACAGAGTTTCTTTTAGCTCATATTAATCAGATTTGTGTTTGTTTTGTTAAAGATTTGATTGTATATCCCAATAAAAATATAACTATATCTAATTTATAAAACTACATTATTGTTGTGATTTTTATCTGCATATTTTATTTATAAAACAATTAACAAAAGTATGCAAATGCGTATCAAACGCGTTAGTATGCTCATAAATGTAATTTTCGAAATTTCTTACGTAAGGGCGAATTTACGTATGTCGAGTATTACGTAAGTCGAGGGATGACTGTAATAGCTGCATGGCAACGATTTTGTTGCGTTTAAATAGCATAAAGTCTTTCTATCGTTTGCGGGGGTAAAGGAATCAAGTTTATTTTACATTTCAAGTTTGTAGCCCTAACAGTTCCAAAGAAAGCGTAATTTAAAACTTTTCTGGAACATTTTTTTTTTCATTTCACCTTTTTAAATTTCGAAATTTTCAGAAACTCTTATTAGAGAACGTTTACACAGTAAAAGTGACAACATGCGAAATTTTTAATTTTTGGCTGTAGCAGATAAGGATTTATAACGTTTGAAACGTTTTTGTGTCTACACAATTTAATATTTCGAATGTTTTAGAAATTGTTCTGTTGCGAGTATTTTCGTCTTAAAAGTAACGGTCATGTCTAGTTCTAAGTTTCTAGTCGTAGGAGGTCCAAATTAGGGACAATATAGACCGTTAGAATATTGTCCGCTCATTCGACCCTTTTAAATTTCGAAAATTAGAAAAGACATTTTTCGATAACATGTGCATATTCAAAGTAACTACAATGCCAAATTTAAAGATTTAGCCCCAACAGAGTCGTAAGAATCGCAGTACTGCTGTGCCGACATAAATTATAGCCTATGTTGGAGCAGAAATGATCAGCAGCATTTTGAGATACTTATTTTTTGAATTGATATCATCCTGATATTAACTCTTACAAACCAACACAAAATCACTCAGGCAAACGTTACTTCTTTATAATATTAGTATACGTTTCAGGTTTCTCCAATGCTTGCAACGCCGTAATTTCTTATGTAATTTTAGATATATTTTCGCACGAGAAGTTTAAACTCGAGATTTGCTATGAACCTAAACACTTCACTATTGTTAGACTTCTGTATGTATTTTTATTTCTTACTCTTAAGTAAACCTCTTAAGTACTGTTGCATATAATATGTAATAGATTGATAGAAGAGAAATACAGTCGAATTCCTATTATCCGTCACTCTATCAACCGCTGTCCTCGGATAACAGTCACTCCCTCCCTTACTTTTTTTTAAATCAGAAAGGAACATTCGAGTAGCATTGTTGATAGCACACAAGATGCGGCAGCACCTAGTGAAGATTTGGAGATATTGATCTTGGTGTCAAACATACCATGTTTAAAAAATATATGTGTGGATAACAGGCTGGTTTGATTGTGTTAAGAATTATATTGCCTATCAAATATTATTCGAAATGTTTAAAATCCAGAAAAACCTGAAGCGGATGAGTGGAATGAATCGGAGAATGGTGATCCAGGAGTCAGCAATGCAGTCTATGCTCTCTAAGTACATTAATTTGTTTGAGATGCAAGAGGAAGCCAATGCAACCCAAGTACTTTCCTTACGTATTATTTGTAATATTTCTTCAGTAAAAGCGCAATAAAAACTCAAACAAAAGAAATATTTTTTGTAAGTCCTAATACACCAACGAATATAGATGTGCATATAATTTCACAAAAGAAAGTAAATACTGTTTAATCATTTTCTCCTCGTTAACGATGCACTCAATTTCTAAATCAGCTTCGATTTACTAGTAAGAGAGTTCAAATCATAAAAAAGTTGTTATCATTAATCAATGTAACGCTTTGAAAAAAAAGCAGAAACGTTTTATGCATTTTAAGATTATAACGACGATTGAAGATTTCATCTATTATGTGAATAACTAATGCAGTTATACAGATTTCAGAATGATGGAAAGTATATCGTCACACTTTCAAATAATTTATCGAGTTTTGATAAATTTAAAAGCAATTTTTACACTCCAAATAAATTTACCTTACTGGGAAATACTTTAATTCACTTTCGCCAATCTGTTAAATAAAGCCATTGCCCCCAAAACAGCAGTTATTAAATCCAAGTTCATTGATCACCCGCGGTCGCGTTCGCCTCGCCGTTCATGCTTGCAACAACAAACAAATATACTCACTTCAGTTCGCTTCACTTGGTGAGTGATTCAAATGTCTGAATTTCTGAAATGTGTGAAAGTACAAGTGTCTTAAATTCAGACATATAATCATAATTCTAACATTTTTTTCAGTTCATTTATACCATGATCATAATAAGACACTTATGTGTCTTAAATTTAGACATCTAATATGCCTGGAATTTTATTTTCAGACACTAAAGTGTCTTAATTGCTTTTTCAGTTACATATGTGCTTAAATTTAAAACGCCTTTATTTGCAGTGTAGATACTAATGATGTCTATGAAATCGATCAAGCTAAGTTCATGTTTTCTATAACTGTCATGTTTGAATTTTCGACTTTGGAAACTAAGTGGAACCTATGACCATTCTCCAGTTAGATAGATTTCCTGCACAAATTATTCTCAACATTCCAAGATCATGGGACATCGGTAGTAGCAACAACGATTAGAGGACTGCGCAAGTATTTTTTAAATGGGTAGTAAATGTCTTCACCCCATTTCTAGTGAAAGAAGATTTTCAACTGTCGGTAGTTATTTTTAGGAGCGGGATCAAAATGTACCTTAAGCGTGAATGCAGTAAAATGTCTACAGATAATTTTGATCGCTTTATATTCAAACGCTACCAACATTCTTCAGCCTTGCGGCTTTTTTTCAGATAAAAGCTCCGAAGAACAAGGCTCTTCTTTGCTGGAGCAAGAACCATCCACATGAAGTTATAACTGGAGTGAGCATAGCTCGATACTGAAAATCGCACGAGCAAACCGAAGATGATGGCAATAAAAAGTGGTTGCAGGACAACAGGAGTTTATCCTTTCGAACTAAGTGCAAAATGCAAGGATCTACTACTGACTACGCAAAAGGCAAGGCTCACACTATCAACGAGATTTAAACTGGTACCGTTAGTACTGAGGCTCTGAAAACTGCACTGCCAAATCTGTTGTCTGAGGTCTTCCATTAAGACATCGGCAAGAATATAATGAAGAAAATAGGAAATACTCAACAACCACTAGAACCGACGTTGAAAGAATGTTTGAATGTTTCGAGTTCTAAAAACATTTCAAGTCGAAGATGGTGGTAGTACAAAAAAGGGTTTACATGCTTAGAAAAGAATGTCTACCTCTAGCGCTTTGAAATAGAGGTTTAATAGACAATGTCCCTTTATCGAATTTTTACTTATCACAAATTTGAGCGTGTGCTATAAAATTTATGAATTTACGATGTTAAAAAAATAATAATGTTTTTTTCAGAATTTTTTCTTTGTTTTAAACAATTTAAATTTCAAGTAAAAAAAAATATTTGAGATAAAAATTATAGTTAAAAACCTATGAAATCATGAAAAGAGAACGCAATTTTGATAAAAAAGTAATCTAGTTTTGTGCAAATAAAAATAAGTAGAAATAAAGCTTCAAATATTATATCCCTGTCATAATACTAACGTTTGTTACTTTGAAAACCCATACATCAATACATTAAAAATAGTAGAAAAGAAAGAAGAGAACACTATAAATTTCAACTTAGGCACATTTCGTTTGTAGAAAGCATAGCCGACTTACATCTGATATCATAACTTTTATTTATTTATTTCATTTAATTACTTTGTAGGACATCGTAGCATATAAGACTTTTAGGCGAGTCAGCCGAAAGTAACTTCTAACTTTTATTAGTAAATATATTGCAATTGAATATGATTAACGTACCATGTTTTGAAAAAATAAACATTTATTGAAAGAAAAAAGCATAGCCATAGAATACTCCATCTTAAAAATCATATATCAGCAAAATACATTTGATGATTGTCCAGAAGCTGTCACACTAAAAAACTACACACGGATTTTTAGGCTTTTGAAATCTATGTAAACTTTTGATAACTCAAGTGGCTATTTCTAAAATGCTGTCTGACAGTTTCTAAGTACATCAATAAGTTTCCCCCGAGACTGTCAAGCATCTCCACTAGGGCAAACATTTGAGAAATTTCGTACTCCTGGTACCTCATTCAGATTTCGGCTTCAGGAATACGATCGAGCTTTTGGTCTGGTATAGTTAAGCTTGAGATTGAGAGTTGGATACATGGCGCATCTATTTAGAGTCTTGGAGAATAATGGAAAATAATGAAAAAATATCTCATCTTTTTCTTTGCTTAGACTTTACGTCAGAAACCCTATACGAGGAAGTCAAGAGGGTCACTCTTCTGTTGGATCAAACGCTTAGAGAAGGTCCAAGTAAAAGGTCCGTCCTTACGAGATGTCCTATACGATACCCAGGTATCCTATAAGGGATGGTAAAGAGGGTCACTATTCCCTTAGAGAAGGTTCAACTAAATGCGTCCTCTTTTTCATCCCCTCTCTCTTATTAGAAGTATTCCTTAACGAATGTAGAGACTGGCTATGTGCATGGGGTCCCCAGTACAGTTTGTTCCGAAGATCTCTGGAATTGTAAATATTGTTAACTGATTTATAAATTTGTTTGACAAGTAATAAATGTACATGTGTTCCGCTTGCAAATTCTGGTGTCAGTTTCTATTTCTAGACAATTTAATGGTTCAGAGAAATCCTATTATATGCTGATGGCTATGCAAACTTGAAAATTAATTAAAAGAAAAATTTACACATTATAGAATGTTTAGGCAATAATATAACATCATTTTTTAAAAAGTACACAAAAATTACTATTAATCAACATCCATTTTAATATTGTTAATACTTGTTTGAGTGTATTTAATGCAGAATAATATATTTTTTAAATATGTAATTAAAAAAATACTACAATACAATTAGTAAAATGGATATATGGGATTTCTTCCTTACAACCATCAAGTGAATAACTGGAAGTTTTACGCCGTTTGTCTAAGCTTCAAGAGAAAAAAATTAAACAGCCAAACCAGGGCTACGGAAACTGCAACGGACTGAGCCGAGAAAGACTCCCAGACACAGGGGATCCCAGACACACATATGATACCAAACCTGAATATTCAGACACTTCTTCCACCACGACTGACGACCGCACTCTTCATATTTATTTGACATCCAGTTATATTATATTTATTTGATATATAACATTCAAGACAAAAAATTTAGCTTGTTTCTCGTTTCACTTAAATCATTCACTCAACATGTATGAAAAAGAAATATATATATCCGTGCATGAACATAGAATAGATATTAGATAAATAAAATAGAATATCTATTTTATGTTCATGAATCGGTGTAAGGTTCTGTTGGAAACGTTAATCTGCAACATAAAAAAAAATTACAATAAGGTAGATGCTCAATAACAAAAATATTACAAGGATGGGAAGTTTCTTCCCCATTGTCACTAAAGGCTTTGCGATCGCAATCTCATTACCATTACGCTGTATGGAAGTCTCCTATCTTGTATGTTAATCTATGTACCGCAATAGCTCTTTTAGTTTTTCTCTGCGGTAATTTTGGAATTAATATGTTTGAGGTGTTTTTTTTTTTAATTGGGGGGTGGAAATGTGGTGACTGTACATTAAAAGAAAAAATGTTACAGAGAATTCACTCTCTTAGATGTATTGATATTTTATTTTTTATGTATTTTTTACTATAGGATCTATTATATTAACCAGCAGCTAAAAATGCTATCTTCCTTATAAATGTTCTGAAAAAAAGTATATTTAATTTCATTATCCTATTAATGTTCGATAGGTGTCTTTTTTCTTTATGCCTAATGTTTATTTTTAATAAAACTAAGAGATTTGGTTAAATATGATTTCACTTCCATGTCACGTATTCAGAAAAAAAAATTAAATAATCTGCAAGTATTTCTTAATTAACTTAAATAAGAAAAATGAGAATCCTTAATGCAGTCGTTTCCCGCTTTTTAAATTTTTTCTACATTTTGCCATCTCAGCAGTTCGAATTAATATATGGTTGGTGCAGTTTTGGAAGAAAAAAAGTATATTTGTATTTGCATGAAACATTAAAGTGGAAGTAGTATCGTAAATTATTCAGACCCTGTTTCTCTTCTTTTAAATTAAAATATGAATTAAACAGGTATGTGTTTCGGGAAGATGTTAAATATTTAATTGTGGGATATTTTAAAATATGGATATTTCCATTTACTTTCATGTATCTTCAATTTTTTCTAGTAAACATATCAGGAAGTAAACAAAGTATATAGAAAAGCTATCCAGGCTGTCAGCGTAATTGATCTTATAGTATTGTAATATATTTATTATTATTTTACGTTTATGTACATAATTTTACTTTTATATACATTCCTTATAGTTTAATTTTCTATAAAACTGCACTTATGAATCATTAAAAAAATATGTTACAAAGTGCTTTTTATTTAATTTGATTTCCAAAAAAATTGACTAATAACACTGTGCTCCGAATGTGAGAAATCTGTAAAAGCACTGTGAAACTATGACCACACGTACTATCATACAATACGTTTTTAAAGAGGAAACGGTTGAGAACGTACGGTGTGGTTGTTTACCATCATTAATGATGAACTTATTTTTTATCGATTAAGATAAACACAATCTAGAATTCTTCCAATCAGATTCCGCTAAAAATATTTGTTCTCACAGTTTTGCGTCACTACTTTTCACCACTATTTAAAACATTTAACAGGTATTACTATACAAATGTTTCAGGTTTTACTTACATTTCCAGGTTCCCTCCCGCCTTATCTACAGCCTCAAAAGAGCATCTCCAAGCAAATGAGAAGGTGTAACATATATTTCGATATGGATTGTGCGACAGGACGTTTAATTGAAACTGCTTTGTCTACTTTGGGGTCACTTGATGTAGAAAAATGTTACTTTCAAGTCGATATTTCCCATTATGTGACCATGTGTAAATGATTCAAAAATCATGATATTTCACTTTTTACCCGACTGTCAAGAAAGGTTATGTGTTTCACGCGTATCTGGGTATGTGGATTTCTTTATACTCTCGAAAAATCCCAACGGCTGGAAGGATTTTAATGAATGAGGTATCTATCGATTCGTCTTAACCGTCCGATGGTTATAGGCTAGGTTTTGATTTTTATAAATTCAAAATGGCGGTAGGCACGAAAATTTTTTTCGAACCATATTAAGTGGCATATCATTGGATAGGTCTTTCGAAATGAAGACGATGTTTCATTGCTATTTTACAGTCAGAAGCTCCGTTTAAATATTACACAACCTTGACGTTGTGTAGGTAGGATCCCTAGCTTTACTGCAACTATAGGCCTCATCAAAACAGTGTTTATAGATAGGAACTAACAATTAAACAACTTAAAAGTCATCAATACAAGTAAATACAAAAGATAGGTAAGTAATGTAAAAAATAGTTTAACATTGATGAGAAATAATTAATTAGTTCGCTTTTTACGCAGTTGGGTTTTTTGATTTTTTAAACTTAATTATTAGTAGTCTCATAGTGGAGTGGCGATTTGACTTGTTATCTGAGGATCAAACTCTGACGAAATAAGGATATTATATTTTGCTCCCTCTCCTTACTGCGATAAATTTTAATATGTAACGTTATTGTTACGTCACATGGACTACTTGAGCCATTAGTTATCTTTGGAATGTAAACTGAATGATAAATTATCCAAAAATAAAATTCCGAATTGTACTACTATTGGAATGTAATCTTTCCATTTTTTTAAAAATTTACATTATAATTTCTTTGAAAATACGAAATTTTACTTTTACTTTTCATTAATTTAAATTCCATTACTTAATTCATGTATAACATTTCTTGAAACAAATGTGAAGGAAAATATTAAGCCCAAAAAATTAGTAAAATTTCTTGATAATAATGATTTTAGAAATATATAATCTCAGTGTTTTCTACTTTCATAATGTTCTTGTTTCCGTAATAGTTTATATCATCGATTGCGTTTAAAAAAAATAATATAATGAAATATTTTGTATAAGTTTGTTATGTATAAGTTATGTATGTAATGTTTTGTATAAGTTTTGTATAAGTTTGTTTTATTTAAATTTCATTTATGAAACACATTTAATTGTTTAAATTAATTATACAAGTAAGTCTGAAAATGCTAGTGCTAATATTTAAATAAGTATTCACTCAAATTTCCTTTCAGATTTTACCTGGTAAAACCAAGTAATGTAAAATAAAAGTAAACAGCGAATCTTTAATTAGCTTAAATAAACAAAGAAGACAAAAAAATTAACGCTACGACGATTAATCATATATAAATGGATGGTTTAATATTTCTCTACATACTATTTTTTTACTGTCGAGAAGTTTAAATCTTGATTAAAAGTTTTGAATTAAAAGTTTTAAAAAATTTGAAGGTTTTCATGTTTTCTTTCTAAAATTATAATTATTTTAATGTCAAAAGTGATGTTTGTCCGCTTTACTCCTACCCATAACCTCTTTCGTACATTAATGTATCTTAAAGGTTCTTTCTTTTTTTTTTTTTTTTTTTCGATACACAAATTCTGTTTGTTTTAAAAGTTGAACTTAAGTTCATTTCAAAAAGCAAAATGCTCTTAAAACTGCTATGTTAAAACATTTTAATATAAATATAAGAAAAAATAAATTATGGCACTATGTAAAAATATATGCATTTGTTTGAAAGGATCGTAATTCAAAAGATCATTCTTTATCACAAGGCTAAACTATTAATGTTTTTGTAGATTCGGATATTTGTTTTTAATTAATCCTTTCAAGACAACCCATTATAAAAATAATAAAAAATGACTGCAGTAGACAAAACGACGATTTAAATTGTTCTTTAATATTAGAAACTAGTAGTAGTCCAGGCAATAGAGGCCGTATAGAGGCTCAACCTAGCAAAATTCATGGTAGTTCTGGAAAAAGGCTTACTATATGTTTTTTGCGTCGCTGAATCCGAATTTGTAACTTCCCACCAAAATTTTCTCCGGCACCCCCCCCCCACCCCCCCCAAATTTTGGTAAAATGCCCCCCCCCCCAAAAGGTTTTTATTAAAAAATTTTAGGGAAAAAGTATCTAGAAATTCAGAAAGTAGACAAAATCTGCAACATATTTATATATGACATTATGACTTATGATGAAGGGGAAGGGGGATCTGCCTCTCGGAACATGCGCGCAGTGCTGCGTGAACTATGTTGCTCAATTCCACTTAACCACACGCACGTTTACATTCTCCCTCCCATCTCCCCTCCGAACTTTCTCTATAAGGTTTACTTTAAGTTTTTTGGGTACCTGAATTCGAATTTTTAACTTCCCCGCAAATGCCCCCCGACCCCCTCCCCAAATAGTTGTTTTTATCTTAAATTTCTTATTGTTTTAGGTGAAAAGCATTACAAAATTCAGAAAATAGACAAAATTTGCAACAAATAGGATACATGACATTATGACGTAGGATAAACGGGGAGGGGGAGGGCTGCCTCTGAACATGCATTGCGGGGCTACGTGCCCTAAGTTAGGAAGTCCAGGCAATAGGGCATTTTACCTAGAAAAATAAATACTAGTTCCGGATTTCGACTCACCTTATGTTTTTTGGGTCGCTGAATCCGAATTTGTAACTTCCCACCAAAGTTTCACCCGGCAGCCCCCCAAAAAATATTTTTTTGAAAAAATTTGGTTTTTGTGAAAAGTCCGCGGTTGAATGTTTCGAGGCAGCCCCCTCTTTCCTCGTTTATCCTACGTCATAATGTCATATATCCTATTTGTTGCAAATTTTGTCTAGTTTCTGAATTTTGAAATGCTTTACCCCTAAAACAATAAGAAATTTAAGTTAATAACAAAAATTTAGGGGGTTTCGCTGGGGAAAATTTTGGGGGTAAGTTAAAAATTCGGATTCAGCGACACAAAAAACTTAAAGTAAACCTTATAATGAAAGTTCGGAGGGGAGATGGGAGGGCAAATGTAAACGTGTGAGTGGTTAAGTTGAATTGCGCAACTTAGTCCACGTAGCACCGCCTTTCATGTCCCGAGGCCGGTCCCCCCTTCCCCTTCATTCTAAGCCATAATGTCATACATTTAATTTGTAGCAAATTTTAGTGTACTTTCTGAATTTCGAGATACTTTTCCCCTAAAATAATAAACAAATTGATTTTTTTAATAAAAACCTTTTTGGGGGGACTTTTTACCAAAATTTGGGGGAGTTGCCGGGGGAAATTTTGGTGGGAAGTTACAAATTCGGATTCAGAGACCCAAAAAACATAAAGTAAGCCGATTGCAAGAACTACCATTAATTTTGCTTGGTAAAATTCCCTATTGGCTGGACTATAGGGTAACTTGGTTAATTTGGTCCCCCAATTTTCAATTATCATGATCTTATTGTATGGTATGAATCTTCAAAGAATTGTTACAAGTGCTGTCACTTGTGTACTGTGCATTAAATAAATCCCTGTAATGAAAGTAGCACATTCTCTGGAAAATAAAATATTTCCTAGAATCTGCCAAAAAACTGTGCAAAATGACACCCTTCAGAAGCTTCATTATCTCTCTGCTTACATGAAGCCACAGAAAAAATGAGATGATGTACCCATGAATAAACAATTGTACTGTCATGTTGAAAGTACACTGTAATAAGTATTGCCTTTCTTCCTTCTGCATCTTTAAAAATGACCCATAAAAAAAAATGGTGCAACCACAAAATTGCCCCAATTAAAAAAAAATATCTAGGGAATTTGGTTCCTCCCTATTTTACTTATAAATTGATTTATTCCTACTGTAATTATGTTATAGTTTCTTATTGTAACTAACATTTTGATTATTAATCATTTCTCAGAAATATACAGTTCACTTCTTTATTCCAGATATACTTATTTTGCAATTTTTAAAATGTGTAGGTACACAATGTTGATAGCTATTTCTAAAGAAAGTGATCAGTTGTAGTTCAGATCTCAGTACGTTCAGTTCTCAGAAGTATACAGTTGACTTCTTTATTCCAGCTTGATTTATTTTGCAATTTTTAACATGTGTAGGTACAGTAATGTTGATAGCTATTTCAAAAAAAAAAAGTATTCAGTTGCAGTTCAGATCTCAGTATGTTCAGTTCTCAGAAGTATCAGTTAGCTTCTTTATTCCAGATTGATTTATTTTACATTTTTTTACATATGTAGGTAAAGCAATGTTGATAGCTATTTCAAAAAAAAAAAAGTGTTCAGTTGTAGTTCAGATCTCAATATGTTCAGTTCTCAGAAGTATACAGTTGACTTCTTTATTCCAGATTGATTTATTTTGCAATTTTTTACATATTTAGGTAAAGCAATGTTGAAAGCTATTTCAAAAGAAAGTGTTTAAAGTGTTTTTTATTCAGTTATTATTCAGAATGTATGTTATCTAAACTATCATAATATTCAAGCGTTTCCTACTATATTATTGAGCAGGGTTATTGTATTAAAAACTCCTAATGGTCATTTATGCTTTCACTGATGTGTAAAATATGCGTGTATTATGTGTGTATTATATTTATTGTTTCAAATTGCCATATTGTATTAATTTTTATGGTTAATTTAGATTGAAAGGGCATCTTTTAAACAGAATAAAACATTTTGAGTTCCAACAGAGCCTTCCAAATTCTTCATGTAATTGCTATTTCAAACTGTCACTTTTTTTTGTCATTTTCAATGAATAATTTACAGTGCTCTCAAATATTATGTGATTAAAAATATTAGTGTTCTGAATAGTGAATTTTAAATGTGAAAAAATCGCATGCACTTTATTACCTCAACATATTCTATTTTGGTGCGTCTGTCGTTAGAAAATGTAACTTCCTAGATTTTATTTTATTTAATACTGTAACATTCTAAATACAGTAAACCCTCGATTTAACGGACTAATTGGGACTAAGATGTGTCCGTTAAATCGAAAGTCCGTTAAATCGCAAAGTACTATTTATAATATTATTTTGTTATAATTATAGTACATATATATATTATTACGTACTTGTAATTACATATATTATTACAGTGCAAATTACATATATATATACAATATATACAGTGTATATACAGGTACTGTATATATACAATATATGTATATACATAAATATATATTGTATATACATATATACTACTGTATATGTATATATAAACACAATACATTACTTTATTTTTACCACATTGGTAATGAAATACAAACGAATTAACACATATGCAACTTTTATGCTTGCATAGAACGAAAATCATATCACATGGCCACATAGGTCGCCAGCATCATTGCGCATGCTTAGAACGAAAACCACGCTGCAGTGGGAATCAAAACTCGCGCTTTCGGCGTTTCGTGTTCTTTCCCTTTTTTTAAGCTTTCGTTCATTTGATCACGAGACATTGTTTCGCCACAGATATAATAAATATTTTTTTATTTTACCAAGAAATCGCTTTTTAAAAATAGTAAAAAGAAATGCTTTGTCATTGTTCATTGCTTGATTTTTTACATGTATAAAAGCTTAAAAGAGGGTTGCGTGTTGATTCTCAAGTAGGGGAGGGGGAAGGGGCAGTAATACTTTTTTTTTCGAAGCGTGTTTCATCGTTTTAGAAGCTGTTTGATCATGGAGGCTTCCAGTAAATAATAGTGATAAATAAATAGTTGACATTTGTCAAATATAAAAATTTGAAATACGGGCATTGAATTTCAGGTTAGGGAGAGGGGAGTAATTTTAAATTAAAGATTTTGATTTGTTAATTTAAGTATAAAGTGTTTTAAAAGGGATATTAAACGAAACCCTCTGTGCGATCTGCGATCACACTTACCCACTTTTACATTAATTTTTGTTTAATTTTGAATTTTGAATTTTTTTTATAAATTAGTCCGTTGAATCCGAAGTCCGTTGAACCGAGGTCCGTTAAATCGAGGGTTTACTGTACTCGTCGGATTTTCTTCTTCCTTTTACGAATGTATCCTTCAAAAAGTTGTGTTTTACCTTTCGCAATTCACTCTTTTTAAAGGTCGAAAGTTTTTTTAACCATTTGGAAAAATGGTAATTGTCCTCTGTCAGAGTAAGAAATCAAAAGCATATCTGAAGGTTTTTATTGGTTTAATCATCATTTTATTCGTTTTCTGATTGGTCTATACAGTAATCTGTATTTCCCTTTACTTTCAACAGATATGGGCAACAGAGTGTTGCCACTATGACAAAAAAGTAATATAAACTACAAAAAAAAAATTAATAACTCAGAAACAAATTGAGATACAGCTTTCAAACAAATTCCATTTAAAAGTACATTTTTCCTCTATACGACGGTGTAAAAAGTAATATTGTGGGATGTTTAGAAGTTTAAGAATGAAATTTCAATTAAAATGGGCCGTCAAATTTCTTGAAAATCCGACGATGGAAAAGCCTTTTCCCGAACAGCCAATGAAATGCTTGGATAATACGTAAGTTTCAGGTGGATAATACGTACGAATTGCAGGTGATTTCTGT
Organism: Maratus speciosus; assembly: GCA_963932465.1. NCBI lineage: Eukaryota > Metazoa > Arthropoda > Arachnida > Araneae > Salticidae > Maratus > Maratus speciosus. The sequence continues at coordinate 638,128,224 of OZ010788.1, forward strand.
CGCTTGCAATTTTTACGTGTAATAACATTATTAACGTTTAATTCGTAGCGTACGTAATGCATGATCAACTCCGTGCTATTTTTTATGTCTTAAATTTTAGTCTTTGAAAAAATCATTTTCCAAATGGTCGTTGTAATTTGTTAAATTGCATTTTTTTGTGTGTGTGTGTTTAAAGAAATTGAGCATCAAATTACTCTGCGTTACCCTATTTTTTTAACTACGCACATTGGAATTTTGTTTTCTAGACTGCTGGCAGTTACTTTAATGAACCTATCTTTGTTTTTTAATAGCATTTAAAGATCGATTAATTTTTATGAGAGATTGACTTTTTAACACTTCCCAACAAAGTTGAAAAGTTTTTGTGCATTCGGTTTGTCTGTCCGTCTGTCCGTCATTCCATCTGGCGTCTATCCATATGTCCACGCTTTAACTCCCGTAAATAGACTAGGATTTTCATGAAATTGATAAAGATTATTTAGGGTCACCAAAGCATGTTTGGTATTGTATATGAAGCATGTAGGATTAATCGTTCATTTACAGGGGCAGTCAAAAGTATTCAATTACATTATGGTATATGGGGAAAAATCGTTTGCAGAGTATTTTAATGACATTATGCGGTTTCAAATGTATTGAAACTGATATAAATCACCGAATTTCACTTCGATCACGTTAGAACAGGGCATTCATAGCATTTTTATTCATTTACAAGGACACACAAAATACATCGGTTACAGTACAGTACTGGCTTTGAGCAATAATTGCTAGAGTGTACGGTTTAAAATTCGGTATGCGCTTTTAAATTTAATTATTTTTTTGCATATTACTCGTTATATATAAATTCTATACCTCAAATACTGGGCTGCACATAAGTATTCACGTACCGTTCTCCTTATTAGAGGAAATTGGTGAAGGTAAAATTTCGACTGAAATATATGTATCTCTTAAGTGAACTAAATTTTGGCTCGAAACCGAAACTCGTTTTGATTTGTAAATAAAATAAATTGTTCTTGTATAAAAGTGCTTTTGTGTTATCTTAAAATCCCGAGCTAAAACCCATTTATTAACTAGTTGCTTAAAAATGTCATCTTCAGAATGTGAATGTTTTATAAAAACTCTGTCGCCTAAGCTGTTTTTTCTTTCTTTTTTATTTATTTATTTATTTATTTTTTGCGGATTTTAATTTTCCGATGGTACACAACAGCAGGGTTAATACAATATATAAAGCGATATTATAATACAATATATACAATCTGTTTTATACAATATATATAGCGTAACTTGTATGCAGAGTAAGTTCAAAAGGAGCTTAACGTAAATAGCTGAAACGGTTATTCGTAGCATTATCAAGTATTTTTATTTATGCAAATTCTGTTTCTTCTGTTGTGCTATAATGCTATTTTGGAATCGATTATCTATGATGAAATGTCACGGTTTTGCAAGATAAATTCGCTTATAAGCTTTAAATTTAAATAAAAGCTTTCAAAGAAAATCTTTTTGGAAATTCTCAATAAGCCATATTACTATTATATAAAATTTCATACAGTGTTTTCATAAAAGCTCGAATTAAAGACTTATTTATTAAGAAATAACATGAAAATACACATGAAAAGCCGTTTACAAATCATTATTTGATTAATGTAAATGTCAGTATCTTGTCACTTTCTTCTGCTTTATTTTTTTCTGCTAATTTTATGTTGCAAAAGCAAGCAAGACAAAAACTTATCTGATAAAATCTCTTTGTTTACAATTCGCATACAGGCCATTGTGTGCAGATTAAAGTCGAAAATAGTTTACTCATGCGCACTTAACGTCTTTTTAGCAAATCCTTATTATACTATCATAAAATGCGATTGTTCTTACATTGCACATTTGTTAAGATTTTACTTCAATCTCTTTTTTATACGAATGCTATGTATTATTATTTTTTAAAGTGTTAAGTTTTTATTGATAGCAATATAGTGAAAATACAAATGTTGGTGTAATACTTTTATTTATTTGTTTATTTTAGTAAGGTTAAATTCTAGCAATTTTAGGTGCGTTCTTAATTACGTAAATACGTAGAACGGGAAGCAGGACGTTTCGGTCCCGAGACTTCGGTCCCGCCGTTTCGGTCCCGAGACATTTCGGTTCCAAGACATTTCGGTCCCAAGACATTTCGGTTCCGAGACATTTCGGTTCCGAGACATTTCGGTCCCAAGTCATTTCGGTCCCTGATCATTTCGGTCCCGAGACATTTCGATCCCTAGACATTTCGGTCGCGAGACATTTTGGTCCCGAGACATTTCGGTCCCTAACCATTTCGGTCCCTAACCATTTTAGTCCCTAACCATTTCGGTCCCTAACCATTTCGGTCTCTTGCCATTTCGGTCCCTTCTACAGCAAGCTGAAATTTTATGCACTTGAAAAAGGTGACATAATTTTATAGGAGACATTGTAGAGTTTTTTAAATAAAGGCCTTAAAATTTTAGTAACAGCTCGCACAAATTTCGTATGGTAATTATTTTAAAAAGCAGGGGGGAATTGACATTTTCTATATTTTAGTGTGTTATAAGTATAAGGTCCTGATAAATTAAAACATTTATAACTCGCTAATTAAATTATCGCAAAACACTCATATTTGTATGGTAAACTTAATCTTTATAAAAGGAGGGACATTATCGGATTTTTTGACCGAACTCCCTAAATTTTAGTATAACCCGAATATAAGACCTCGAAAACGCAAACACTTATAACACAGTTCAAAATTGTCGCAGCTCACACAAATTTCGTATGATAATCGTAACCGTTTTAAAAAGCAGGGGGGGGGGTGCTCTGTTGACTTTTTCTATATTTTAGTGTATCTTAATTATAAGGTCCTGATAAATTAAAATATTTATAACTCTATCTATAATTATCGCAAAACACTCATATTTTGTACGGAAAACGTAATATTTATAAAAGGAGGGACATTATCGGATTTTTTAACTGAACGCCCTAAATTTTAGTATAACCCGAATATAAGGATTTGAAAACGCAAACACTTATAACACAAATCAAACTTGTCGCAGCCCGAGCAAATTTCGTATGATAATCGTAATCGTTTTAAAAAATCGAAGGGGGGGGGGGCTCCGTTCACTTTTTCTGTGTTTTAGTGTATCATAAGTATAAGGTCCTGATAAATTAAAACATTTATAACTCGATCTATAATTATCGCGAAACACTCATATTTTTTATGGTAAACGCAATCTTTATAAAAGGAGGGATATTATCGGATTTTTTAACTGAACTCTCGAAATTTTAGTATAACCCGAATATAAGGGCCCGAAAACCGCAAACACTTATAACTCGGATACAAATTGTAGCACCCCATGCAAATTTCATATGGTAGAAGAAATCGTTTTTAAGAGTGGGTGGAAGGGGGAGTTCTGTGGATTCTTTATAGAAGCTCCTCACATTTTAGCCTATAATAAATATAAAGGCCAGACAATTTAAAAACACTTATAAGTCGAGATTTAATTTCCAAATGCAAATGCCCATGCACTGCACATATTCAAAGTTTCTGCACATAATCTAAATTTATGTAGAATGACATTTCAGTTACTCCTGAAATCAAGATAACAGGGTGAAAAGTATAAAAAACATCGAGAAATGCTGTTCTTTTTAAAAGATTCATATTTCTTCAAAGAATGAAAGTAATTATGTGGGAGGTCCGGTCCACGGTTGAACTCGGGAGCGAAAAGGCTATTGTATGGAAAGGAGATTTGCATCTGACATTTGTATAAAGATGACAAACTATTAAGACGGGCGTTCACAATTGATTGGCATGCAGAATTTTCGTTAAGAAGGGGATAATAGTATTTAGATCCTACTTTATTAGTGTTTCATATAATATACCAACACCAACATAAAAGAGTTTTTAAAAATCCCGGCACCGTGTTTTGATTTGCTATTTGATTAATATCATACTGTATTTTATTAATTGGTTAATATCCTCTTAGAAAAAATAAAAACATTCATAGTTAAATTGTTAAATAAAAAAATTCTCAAAAATTTAATTGTTTTTATTAAAGGTATTTATTAATAACAATTCAAAATAATTTAAATTATTAATTCTTTATATAACTAACTTATCAATTACTTGTTTAAAAACTATTACATGAACTACATAATAGTTATTTTAGGATAAATGCAAATATATTTCTTTAATTTTCGGTTATTATAATGTTATTAACTTCATTGGGATGTATAAAAATGATAAGGATTCTGAAGATAAATATGTTGTTTATTTATTTATTAGTTAATTTATAAAATTTTTCTTGCTCTTTAATTATAATTAATTAATATCTTGCTTTTTGCGAATTGTAAACTATAACTGCGCTTTAAAAAAATAATATCTGTATCTGGACAATAATGTCACCTAACACTGTTAAAAATTATTTTTATGTAATTGTACAATGTTGCATTATTATTATTGTTATTATTATTATGTGTAATTAATTAATTATTACTTAGACTTTATGTTTTTGGCTGATTTTTCAAAAAAATTCTATTTTATTTTTTTGAAAATAATAAATCAGAAATTTTGAATGAAAGCTTTAAGTGATGAATAACTGCTATTAATTAATTCTCAAAACTGTTAGTAATTTTAGTATGAAAATTAAATTAATATTTTATTAAATGTATATTTTTTAAATTTAATGTATCCTTAATTTATTAAATTAATAACATTATTAATATACATTACATTCTATTTTAAAATAAAATCGATATATTATATTTTTTATATTCAATTTACCATTATATTTTATAGTAGTTATGAACTGAAATTTATCCTTTACCTGTTTATATTTATATTTAAAGTTACCGAAATGTAAAACTATTAATATAATTACTGATAAAATTAAAATAAAAATATATTATTATTTTTTCTGGGAAAGTGGGGGGAAAAGGGTAGTATAAAAAATAAATAAATGAAAGACAAATATAAAAAAAAAGCTTAGTTTTGTCAGTTAAAATTTACAAATAAAATTAATTAAAATAATAGTTACATTATTATATAAAATTAAAAATAATAATCTCATTACAAAGAAATAGGCCCAGATTCAATAAAATTAGTTCACAAAAATCGTCTTCAAAGGGTGAGAAGACTTAAAAAATTGCAAGCAAAAATTATAAAAAAAAAAAAAAAAATGAAGTGGTGGGTGGAGTTTTCTGAAAACAAAATATTGTTCATAGCACGCCTAGTTACCAAATCACTATTGTTTTCCCAATGTTTATAATGGTAAAGTAACTTATAAAACTTACTTACTTTATAAATAACTTATAAAGTAATTTATAAAATGCAACTTTGTATTATAAAAATAATAATAAAAAAAAAATTGTGCTTCAATAAATATATCTCATTTCTGAATTATTAAAGCATAGGGTGTAGAGGGGTGATTTAAGGAAATATTTGCATATAATAGCTTATAAGTGTCTAATTGAATTATTGAAGACATTTATGATTAATCTAATTGGAAGAAGAAAAAAATCACATTTAATTATTTAATTAATGATAATTAAAACGTTCTAAAAATGTATGAAAACAACAACAACAAAAAAAAAACATTTGTGGCAGTTTATAGTTTACATAAAATACATAATAATAATAATAAATAATAAAACTTAAAAAATCCATTTTATTAAATAATAATAGTTAAAAAAAGACAATGTCTCCTGTAAAATTATATCACATTGTTCAATCAAACAAGTTTTTAGATCGCTGTGATTTCATAATCACGAGTTATAAAAGTTTAAATTTATCGGATTGTTATATTGAGCTTTTTATAAAATTCGAAGGTGGAAGGGGGGATACTTTTTAAAAGGGCCAAAATAATGTTCAAATTGCAGCGTTTGGCGGGCCAGCGACAATTAGAATCCGAGTTATACGGTGGTGAGCACCAAAATTGCAAGGAAACGAAATGGTTAAGGGCCGAAATGGCCAAGGACGGAAATGGCCAGAGACCGAAATGTCTCGGGACCGAAATGTCTTGGGACCGAAATGTCTCGGGAGCGAAATGGCCAGGGGCTGAAATGTCTCGTGACTGAAATGTCCAGGGACCGAAATGTCTTGGGACCGAAATGTCTCGGGACCGAAATGTCTCGGGACCGAAATGTCTCGGGACCGAAATGTCTCGGGACCGAAATGTCTCAGGACCGAAGTGTCGGGACCGAAATGGCGTGTACCCACGTAGAACGTATAGCCGACATCTGGTTCGTCTATCTGTCGGTCTGTCTGTCATGTCCGCGTATAACAGAGCAAAAAATACCGAACCGAATGGTTTGAAATTTAAACTGTATAATTGTTGCATAGTTTTGTTGAGTCATTTCAAATTTTATGAAAATCGGATGCATAGTTTATTTACAAGGACAGTCAAAAGTATTCCGTTATCTTACGGGCAATCGAAAAAAAAAAATTGTTTCAAGTGCATTTTAACGATTTTTACACTTTTTCGAGCATAATGAAATTTATATGCATTTATGAAGTACACTAAAATATACATTCTGTAGAAGATGCAGTGTAAAAATATTTATTATTAATTTACAGGGCCATACAAAGCAATTCCGTTACATAATGGTTTAGGGGAATCATTGTTTGGGCCATATTTTAATTATATTAAAATATTTGACATAAAATGAAACTGATATACGTTGCTGAGGTTTAATACATGTTACTCTCTGTATAATAGAAACTGCATAGCATTTACAGTGACACACAAAAGCTTTTGCATGATATACTATATATGAAATACTGTATGTTAGCGATGCTTGCTGGAAGTGCATTTTTAGTTCTGATACGCGTTTTTACGTTTAACTGAATTTATGTATATTATCTATGTTGTGTATATAATATGTTGTGTATATAATGTTGTGTATATATCTGTATAGATCATATACAGAGCTACACAAAAGAATTCGTAAGTGTTACTGAGTATGAAAAAAAATAGTATATCATGATACATTTTGTAATCATGCATTTTTGCATAAGAGTGCAACAGCTATTGCATCAAGATCTGAAAATTTATAAAACTTTATTACAGCACGAACATCCAATTAAACCATTTAAAACAATAAAACACAGTTTCTGCTATTACCATAAATAGTCCGAAAAGCATACAATCATCTTGGAGTGCTCTGTATATGATCTGTGTATCATATGTATGTATACTTCATTGTGTGTTCAAAGTTAGTTCATTTAAAAGCATAGCTGAGTAGGAAGTTTCCATTCAGCAATTTCCACTAATGTTGTTTGAAACCTTTGTGCAGCCCTGTATCTGATCTACAGAACTTATGCAAGTATTTTATACATTTATTTATCATTTGCCACGTTTGGAGTGCAGTTTCTGACTTGTTAAACTTAGATTTCTGCACATTGGAGTCTTTTCTAGATTGATTTTATTTATAATTATTAATGTGTTCATCTTTAATTTCATCCACTGCTATTTCTGGTATCAGATATCAACATGTTCATGAGATATAATCACTTGTATTTTTTAATCAAAACGCGCATTTTACGGGCAATTTACATTGATATAATTTAAAACAAGAACGAATAATCATGCGTACGGCGTAAATTATGAAACATTTTCAGCACATTCCGAATACTTCACATTTTACTAAGCTGAAAGATTATGTCTAAATGAACAATAGGAAAAACGCATAATGCATTTGAAAACATAATTTCTACTATTACCATGAATAGTCTGGAAAATAAACAATATTTTTGGGCAGCACCGTATATGATCTATTGAAATGTATGTATACTATATTGTATGCTAAAAGTTAGTTCATTTAAAAGCATAGCTCATTTGAAAATTTCCATTTACAAATTTTCGCCAATGTTGTTGAAAACGTTGGTGCAGCCCTGTATATGATCTATAAAATTTATACACACCAAATAACATTTAAAAAATAATAAAATTCACAAACGCATACCACAACTGAAAACGCATTTCAAGCAATTATTTTTCATAGGCTTCAATAGTTCGGTTATTGCTATTCAATTCTTTTGGGTGTCGCTGTAAATGAACGATAAATTATGTGCTCACCATGCTCTATAGTAAGAACTTTGTAATACACTTCAATCAGAAATATCAATTTCGTTATGTTTAAGATAGTGTAATATATTTTAAGTACACCGCAATCGGTTTTTCCCCATAGGCCGAAATGCAACGGAGTTGTCTGGGGTGTCCCTGTAAATTAATCGTAAACGATACATACGTCATTTTCAATACCGAATGGTGTCATAGTGATACCCAATAACATATATTGATTTTATGACAATCGACTATATTTACGCGAGTTACAGCATGGACGGACAGACAAACCAAATTCCTAAACACTTTTCAACTATGTTGAAAAGTATTTAAAATATGCTGTAAGAGAGACTGCGCCAACTTAATTAATTTACAACTCTTAATTTAAATGCACATTTAATTTTTAACAACAATACGAAAAACCACAAAGCCTTTTGGCAAACATTATCTTATTTTCTTATGGCTATACTGTTTGCCAAAATGATTTATAAAATGTTTCAATATACTTTTGATATATGTATTATTTAATAAGAAATTGTGCTGCTTTAAATATTTAATATCTTCATTTATATTTTACATTGAAGAAGGTTTTCTCTCTGAAACCTTGGAAAACGTTTGAAATAATATTATTCCATATATTTTATTATATTTCTGTACGATGTTTTAAAAATAATGTCGTGGTTAATCTGTCGATCAAATTTGTTTTAAGATTTTTACTAAATCGATATTGTTGTATGTTATTTATTGATATTTTATTTAATAAAATAACTACTTAAGTAGAAAAAGACACAATTTTCTTCTCTATTTAGCACTGTAACTTTTCCTGATGCACAAACATCACATAGATTTATTTAAATAATATCAAATTATGTAAATCCTGTATAGCATTATAATAACACACATATTACAGCTATCGTTCCTATTGTTATAATTATAATCTCTATAATTGTAGTATTAACAACAGAGAGGGCAATAATATTATCTAATTATCCAATAATACTATCCTATCTTTCAGTGAGATCTTGTAACACTTAATAAATAACCAAATAACTGACAAATCCTAGATGCAGATAATTATTTATCAGATGATGTTGACATCTCATTTCAAATGATTAGATATAATTAACTTCCTAATGTTATACCAAGAATATGATGCATACAAAACATGTTTGCACAAGAAATTGTGACTAGGAATTATTAACTGTTATAGAAAAGTGCATGATTGGGAAAATTTGGGTTTGGCAGTGATCGATTATTTGATTTAGGTAAGTATTGAATGTATTTATTTGATTAAAGTTCTACTTTGATTTCTATTAGAAAATTTTCAACATTTAATATTTTTAAAAATTGCAATACAATTACCTTAATATTCATACGATTTGAATATTACCAAATGAGCGAACAAATGCCCAGACCGGGAATAGAACCCAGATCCTTGGCTTACAGAGCCAATGCTCTACCGTTTAAACTACTTGGGCCGACAACCAGTGAACATATTTCGATAACCTTATTGGTTATAACATCTGGTCTGTCATGTAGACAGCTCAACAGAATAAACTGCAGGTAAAGGAACTCCATATAAATGAGAGATATTATATAATTCCTTTATAATAATTGATTATACATTAATAGTACCTTACATTTTCAGTTTACATGCAAAAGAGTTTTCTTTATAAAAAAAAATTGTACAACATTATAGAAGATAGTTTTACACTGGTTTCAAATGCTAGGCATATCTTAATTCGGTAAAAATAAACGAATAAAAAAATGAGAGTTGTTATTATTTTTCTGAAAGTTTTATTTTCATCTTTATCTAATTTTCAAATTAATTAATGTATAAAGAATACATCAGAGTACGCGATAAAGTCGACTTTTGCAGAATTTACACTTTTTATTCGTGAATATTTGTGCAATATCAATTAAACGTATACTCAGCAGCCATATTTCTTATTTGAAATAATAGTAATAAAATTTCATTAATTTTAAGGGGACAAGGGACCTTAAAATAATTTTTTTTTATTTTCTGTAAATATCCCCTTAAATATTATTCAAGGTTACATTATATTCATTATGCCATGCATTTATCACAAAAAAATTTAAAAAAAAAATTATTTTTGAGAAAAAAATGGAATTTTACGCGTCGTCTTAGAAATCTTCGAAATGCCCCCTGCGTCTTCCATATCAATGAAAATCCCCAATACTTTTTATAAAAGTTTGGTTTATATATATAAACAAAATAGAGCATTGAATTTTATATATTTAAATTTCAAGGTAAAAAAAAAAAATTGAAAATTTTTGAAATTTTTTCGAAAAAATTTCAAAATTTCAAAGTTTTTCAATTTTTTCTTTATTTTTTGTAAACTTCATCCTAAATATTATTTAAAGGTACATTATATGCATTATGGCATGCATTTATCACAAAGAAATGTAAAAAAAAAATTTTTTTTGATAAAAAAATGGAATTTTACGCGTCGTCTTGGAAATTTTCGAAATACTCCCTGCACGTCCCATATCAATGAAAATCCCCAATATTTTTTATAAAAGTTTGATTTATATATATAAATAAAATATAGCATCCAATTTTATATATTTGAATTTAAAGGTAAAAAAAATAAAATAAAATAAAATTTTGAAATTTTTTCGAAAAAATTTCAAAAATTTTCATTTTTTTTAAATTTTTTGTAAATTTTATCTAAAATATTATTCAGGGGTACATTACATGCATTATAGCATGCATTTAGCACAAAAAAAATAAAAAATAAATTTATTTTTGAGAAAAAAATGGAATTTTATGCGTCGTCTTAGAAATCTTCGAAATGCCCCCTGCGCATCCCATATCAATGAAAATCCCCAATATTTTTTATAAAGGTCTTTTTATATATATAAATAAAATAGAGCATCAAGTTTTATATATTTGAATTTTAAAGTTAAAAAAAATTGAAAAATGGAAAATGTTTGAAATTTTTTCGAAAAAATTTCAAAATTTTTATTTTTTTTTTACCTTTAAATTCAAATATTTAAAATTCGATGCTCTATTTTATTTATATATATAAATCAAACTTTTATAAAAAATATTGGGGATTTTCATTGATATGGAGAACGCAGGGGACATTTCGAAGATTTCTAAGACGACGCGTAAAATTCCATTTTTTCTCAAAAATAATTTTTTTTTAATTTTTTTTTGTGCTAAATGCATGCCATAATGCATATAATGTACCCTTGAATAATATTTAGGTGAAATTTACAAAAAATAAAAAAAAAAATATTTTTAAGGATTTTAAGGTCCCTTGTCCCCTTAAAAACAAATAATATCTATAAAATCATTTCAAACAATAACTGCTTCTGTATGATAAATATTTAAAAGACTCTAATATAAGTATTGTTGACAACAACAACGTTATACAATATACTACAATATAGTTCCACTGGAAGAGAACATGATAAGATTGAGAATGTTTTATGAAATAAACGTCCAAAGGCAGCTGTTTACTTAAATATTAATGTGTATTAGCTGTGAAAACATCATTTTTGTACGAAAGTGTCTACAATGTACCTAAATATCAAATGTAAATGTCGATCAGCTGATATTATGTAATTCTATTATAATCTTATAAATTATTCCAGTGCTAAACAGAAATATATCAGAATTCTTTTGTGTGGTTTGTGGTTATAATATATGTATTTATACGAATCTTTATACTATTCAAAATGCACATAGAAGTGATTTTATAATAAATGTAGGAAGGAAATCTTGTGAGTTTATATAATCTTATTTAAGTTTTGAAATTCAAATAAATAGAAAAGCATATACACTTGAATGATCGGATCTCGGGTATAACGTTTCTAACGCATTTACTTTTTAGGCTATTCAACAACCTTCGTATAATTTTGTGCATATAAAATACTTATAAACTTTGAATTATTACAATGAAGAGATATTTTTCTGTTCTCCTCGAATTCTATCCTTGAATAAAATGTCTGCATTCCACATTCAGAAATCTCATTAATATTTTCAATCCAAAGGATTTCGCTCTTTAACATTACAAGCCTGTTTATTGAGAAGAATTTTATCATATAACAAATAGATAAATTTATGCGTACTTTAAATATTCTGAAATTATGTTTTAGTGTAAAGACATTGAAGCTGAGATATCTTATGTATTTTTATGTACTAAGAATATTGCTATTTAATAACATGTATTACGAATTAGACTTTTAGGAAAATTTGTCACGGTATACAATCTAAATATTATTAATATAATTAGTAAAAAAATAATTAACTATGATTTTTCTGATTTTTTTCTTTCTGTAATAAATGTATAATAAACTGATTGATGATTGAGTTTATTTGTAATTAATTTTAACAAAACTTTTTAAAATATCTTGTACAATCAACGACAATATGGATAAGAATTATCAAAATCTTTATTTGATAAATTATTGAACAGAAATTATCTTTATTTTATTAAAGTCTTGATTTTTGATAACTATTTTGTTTTTTAATTTACCACATGAACATTTTAGCACCTAGTATAGTTTTATCTAAATTTTGTACCACTGTACTTTTTGTACCCGAATGTACCACTGAAGTTTTGTTTTACCTTTTTCGGTTTTCAACAACCTTCTTAAATTTTCTCAATACCCAAAACCAGTCCACTGTAAATCTTTTCGATAAACATATATGATCTAAAATAAGCTGGACAATTGCACCATTAAATTGTTACTGTGAAGTTTCATCGCGAAAACAAAACAAATCACAATGTTACCAAGTGGTCTATACATAACACATGAATACACCATTTAGTAACCTTGTGATTTGTTTTGTTTTCACGATAACATTTTACAGAGACATATTCTGTGAACTGTAGATCATCTACGTGAACTGTAGAATTAGAATTAGAATTAAAAAAATGACTCTGTTCCAAAATCAGAAAGCACTTTATTTTTTTTCAGTCCATCAGGTTTAATTCTTCATTTCCATCTTGTGAAAACTCGCGCACTGCATCTTCCATCATTCAAGAAATAAAAGTAATCCTGTTGTGCTACAAATCATTAAGGGGGTTCATGACTTTATTGATACCGAAACACATGTAAACAGAGCTCTCGCTTCGAATCCGTATAAAAACAGAAGTATTCAATGTAACTAATTTAAACTTTCTGATATTTTTAAGGTATATTTGTGGTCTTACAAAATTATAAAATGGAAGAAAATAAAAAATATAGCAAAATTTATATAACACAGTTTTCGAAAAAAAAAAATTAGGTGTCATATCACTGTCCGTAAGATATCTTAACGTTGAATTGACATAAGAATCTAATTTTTGCTTTAAAATGATCAGGAAACTTTACTCTATTGAATGAATTAAGGATAAAACTATCACGGAAAGGAAACCTTATTTAAAAAACTCTCAAAGTTGAAAATTTAAAAAACCTTAAAAAATGCAATTTGTTTTCATTAAATATACACAAAATATTAAATTATCTAATAGATAATAATTCATTCTGTAGATAATGATGTTATATGTATGAAAAAAAAAAATTAAGCCATTCCATCAAATTGTTTTTTTTTATCTTATGGATAGTCGTAAAAATCAAGTTTTGAGAAAACGCGACTTAAATTATCAATTAAATGGGTGCGGCTTTGAAAGCGATTGTTACATAAATGTTTATAACTCAGGTTAAAAATGCAGATATTTTTATGCGGTTTTTTGCACTGTGTTCAGAATGAATTGAATAATCAAAACAGATACTGAAAAAACAAATCGATTTTTTGTGCCCTGAGCCCACTTAAAAAACATTGACAAGCACTGTTTTCTCTATCTGAAGTGCTATACAACATATGTCTTGGTCAGGTGGTCATTCATACTAGGAACCCTCAGTGTTTAGTTCCGAAGCACGCTTGCTACTCATTTAATCGTAAAAGAAGGGATGGAATTTTGAATGAATCTTGTCTATTCCACAATCCGGGATCGAAATGAGACCCTGCAACGTGGTAGAGAGACGCGCTGACCCGTTGCCATCGAAATACTCAAGGCCTGAGGACACAAGTTGTGACGTCATCACTAATCGACCGAATTCTCACTACTGTTGGAATTCTCACAGGAAAAATTAAAATAGCAATTTTATTTTATTTTATTTATGGAATATGTATAATCTTATAAAACATTACTAACTATTTAAACATACTGGTGAGAATTTTGAATCCCTCAATAACAAATCAGCCAGATGAGGCAACGCTGTGACATTCCGCATCTAGTTGAATTTTTATTTAGGGATTCCGAATTCTCACCAGTAAGTTTAAATAGTTGGTATTGTTTTATAAGATGATAGATATTTCAGAAATAAAAGAAAAGAAAATTGCTATTCAAAAATTTCCGGTGTGAGATCCAACACTAGTGAGAAGTCGGTCCATTAGTGATGACGTCACAACTCGTGCCCTCAGACCTTGAGTGTTTCGATGGCAACGGCTGACCGCTACGCTACTGGCATACTCTACAATTCTTTTCTTCTCAAGAATATTTGCATTTTAAGGTAACTATTTATTTAAATTAAGAATATCGTATTTTAAAAGGTGTCTTCCCAAAACACCCTCTTTAAGGAAAAGAAATGATTGAATATATCGATCAATAACTTTATACTTTTAGTTATATTTTCTAAATAACGAAACATCAATATGTATCTTATCTATGTCTAAAACTACAATAAAATTAAGTTTGTTAAACATAACGAAACATAATATATATTTTTGATTTCACAAGGATTCACGAATTTCACTTTCTAAGTGTCAGAGTGCTTTTTATATGCAGTAATTCTAATTTAAGTGTTACGTTTCCATGGTTTGTCTGCGAACAAAAAATAAAAAATCAAAGTTATGGGTTGCATATGTACATAAAAATACGACTTCCATGCAATGGTATATGAACTGGAATGACCTAAAATAAAAGAATGACGATAAAATCCGAATTACACTTATTTTTCACTGTGTTTTTCTTCGTTGTAAATTTCTAATTAATTGATTCATTAAAAGCCATGAAATCTTAAGTCAAAGTCGACTGTTTTTTTTAGCCAATAAGAGATGGTGGGGCAAAATCGGATACCATAAATGTTTCTTGTTCTCAAATGCAGTGAAATGGGAAAAACAAACTCTGAGCACCGTTTTTATTATAAAATGAACTTTTGGTTATAACAAAACATATTTCTTTCAATAAAAAATATAATTTATTATATAAAAAATAGCTTTTTTCAGACATATGCAAAAATCCGGTTTTACCCCACTGGTTGGGTAAAGCCGTGTATCCATTCAAAACTCCTGGAAAACTCATTTTAGTCAGAAATATTCTTGATTAATTAGTAAAAAATATATTTTGTTATTTTTAACAAAATGAAATTGCACGTTTTCTTGCACATGTCAAACTAAAACACACTCCTGTCTACATTGTATAGGTATACCTACTTTACGCTGAAAGTCTTACAGTTCTTTTAGTTTCAAAAATTAAAAATGAATTTGTCATCATATTCTTCTGCATTACAACATGTTTCATGTGCCCATCCGCGGCATTTCAAGCATTGTATCCAACCTTTCGAGATTTAGAATTCGAGCAAATTTCATTGCAAAACATACAGGCATCATTATCTGTTTCTTCTTCTGTAGATGTCTCATCAACTTATTTGGTTTCTTTTTTCTGTTGATTCTTAATTTCTTTTTTCTTTTTAAGAATCTTCTTTTTTACTCTTGCAGTTTGTTTGGCTTATTTCTCCTTAATATCTGTTTCAATCTCTAATTTATAGAGTAAAGAAGTCAAAATAACGGTTTTGCTTCTTCTTTTGTCAGATCGTTTCTCAATTCTGAAGCCTTCCTGGGAAGAGCGTAATAACATTTTAAGCGAAATTAGAAATGCAAAGTGCTGGGCTATATAGTCTGAAGATGTCAGTGGGATAAGTTTACTAATGTATTCTGTAGAGGTAACATTTTGAATCCCTGATGACGTCTGTGATTGTGATGTCAATTTCTGCATGTGGAAGCAGCTCGACGTGGAAGATGCTGGATGTTGTCGACTGATGGATGTGTGATGTCAACGCTTTTAGGTTTGGAAGGTTGAGCTCCATTATTCTGTGATGTTTCAGAAATATTTATTCTGCAGCTATGCCCAACAGTGGTTGCATAGACCTAGCTGTGTTATCAGGTCTTTGATGGGTTTCTCTATCGTTTCCGCAAGAGCAAAAACATGGTCTGGAAAAACGCCGTTGTGGTAAGGAAAAATCCCTGTTCACACTTAAATCCTGTGATTGTGGTATTCGCAACTGCTGCTCTCGAAAATACAGCTTTAAATAATTTTCAATTTCGTAAATTGTTTCAGATCGATCAGGATTAGAGAGTAACCACTTCCTCATCTCTTGTTCGTAGTATGGGTTTAGAAGTGCATGAATGACACATCAAAAGACTGAAGTTAATTTGTTGCGTATGGGGATAAAAACATTGCTTTCTCTTGCTAGATTGATTAACTCGAAGCTTTTAGCATGAGTTGAATGCTTATCAAGGACTAAAAAAACAGGCTTTCAAAGGCAGTGTTGAATTGACGCACTTTTCTCGGGGAGTTAGTTTTCTGGTTTCGGTGTGGGGGGGTGGGGAGACATTATATATTTCCGGGAGGGGATTGCAATTTTTGACCATTGAAGGCACAAAATTTTAAGCCTTCTGAGGGGGCATCTTATTGCTCCGTGGGGGAATGTTTCCGACGGCAACCTCATGAATTTAACACGGTTTCCAGGAGAAAGATTGGAAAATTCTATAAATTTTTTTGAACCAAATATTATTTGGCCTCTACCGTAATCCATTCACTCCCATTATATACAGCAAATGATTCTGGGAAAGCATCGTCTATCAAGAGAGGGTTTTCTTTTGTTTGTTTAGTATTTATTTGAGAAAAAAAATCTTGTTAAAAATTATGTAGCCTAGTTATATGGGGTTGAGATTTTATAGATAATTTATCAATTAAGACAAATTATTTTATTTAAAAAGACAACTTACGAAATATATTTTAAATTTTAAGTAGGCCTACAACGCAAGTTATTATACCTCAGATTACAAAGTTATTTATTGAAATGTAATAAACATAATATAAAAATATACCTTAATTACTACCATTATTTTGTTCAATAAAAATTGCAGTTTATTTAATTTAATAAATTTAAGCTAACAATCTGTCCCACTTTTAAATATAAAACAAAATTAAAATTAACGTTTTCACTATAACTAGATATATTTAGAATTATAAGATAACTTAACAGCATTAAAAATGCAATTTAAAGCTGCATGCTAATTTATTAACTATACTAAAAAATATCATTCCATGAGTGTAGTACAAAAACCGGGTATACCCGATTTTGACCCACTCTTAAAAACCCGGCTTTACCCCAGCATGACACAGATTTTAAAACATGGTGTCACTACTCTCAATCTATAGAAAAAGATCAATAAAAATGTTAAAATTTTAGCTGGAAAGCAAATAATTATATATAGTACTTACCAATATTTAATATGCTGACAATTAGTGATTATATGCTTAAAACCTAGAATCAAACACAAAAATTTGTTTAAGTAATTTAAACTAAACCATTCACACACACAAAAAAAATAATCTCACACAGTCGTGATTCGTTCAGCTATGAGTGCCGTAATGGTTGTCGAGAAATATTTTCTAGTATTGGCTAATAGATAGCGGTGCAGCTCAAGGAAGAATCAGGGCTTCCCGGTTTTACCCGCCTACCCGGTTTTGTACAACTCTCCCCTACATATTTTTTTTTCATGAATGCCTGTAAAACTACATTTAAATTTACAGTAGAGCTTTCGCGCTAAAATCAGATTCATCTATTAAATTAAAATAAAATATCGCTTTTATAATTAACGGATAATACTAATGAAAGCACTTCAAGCAATAAATGCATATAGATAATAATGTATTTAAATATTTCGGTAGATCGTGTATACAAACTATATATAAGAGACATTTTAAACAACATACTAAAATTGAATTTTACCGGAAGACACATTATAAGATTAAAACATCTTGAAGAAAGATTAATGCATACATAAAAATACATAATTATTAATTAATTGTTAGTGTTTATTAAATACACATTGTAATTATTTAACTATACGCGTGACTCTTTGTGCCTCTGACTAAAACTGTTTATTTTAATATAAAATAAAATGTAATTAATTCATCAACGATACCGAATGCTTTTCTAATTATACGAATTCGTCTAATTATTTTTTTTAGGTATACATACGTCTATTATTCCTTTACTATGACTTTTTTGTTAATGATAATGCGTTGTAATAGAACTTTTTCAAAGAGGATTCGAAAAATTTCTGCGGTTTCAAACTAACATTCTTCTATTACTTTTAAATCTGCAGATTTTAATCAGAAAGCCAAAAGCGTCTTCAAAGTTTAGTCATACACGCATCACTTTGCTTTATAATTTTCACTTACGTCTTGAGTCAATCATGACTCATAATTATAAAAATGCAGTTCAAAGCAATGAATTTAGTATGTCTGATCTGAGCCGATGAAGCTCAAATCAATGAGTTATGTTGAAAGTTTCGAAAGAAGAAACGAAATTTTTGGAACAAAGATAACTTCGGTCGAGTTTTTGTTCAACCGAATTTTCGAGAGCATTTTCGCCGGGAAGGAATTGTTGGCGAAACTCTTATTTATTGTCGAAAACGAAGACGAAACTAAATTTTCGTCGATCTCTATTTTCATAAGAAGAACTGCAATGCCCCTAAATAAAACTTTTAAAATGTCTATGAGTATTTATATACTTATATAATATTCTTATTTGCTTTTACAGCCACTGAAACAAATTGCATCATTTACCTTTTGCGTGGCTTATGGTGGTAATTTATTTAATCATATTATTCAACGTAGGAAAAATTCTTTTAATTTGCTTTATAAATAAGTTTCGCGATAAAACTTAACCTTATATATCCATCTTATAAATGTTTCCGATGCTATTTTATACTAGATTAGATTTTGTATGTCTATGCGTGTTTGTACACGTGTGTGCATCGTTACAAAACTCTATTTCTTTTACTAATTTTCATGGAATTCAACATAGTAGAATTTCTTTAAAACCTACCCGCACACGAAATATCTCTTTAAATAGTATTATTTCAGCTTGATATTCAAATATATTCGATAAGTACATACAGTTGAATGATCGGTAATCGCAAAATAAGTTTCTAAAATATTTTCCTTTTCTGTTATTTAACAGCTCCTACTTTTTTCCAGTAAAAAACACAGCAGAGTTTGAACTATTTCGATAGAAATGTATGTCTGTTTTGCCTGAAATCTATACTTAGAATAAAGAAATAATGTATGAACTGCAGATACAGCAGATTCCTTAATTTTTTCTGATTTTGACTTTCATCATAACAATCCTGTGAAATATGATGCCTTATTTAAGAATTAGATAAGTTTATACGGGCTAAATATATAAATATACAGTGTGTCCCAGAAGTAATGGGACAAACTTTAAGGGGAGGTAGAAGACATCACAAGAATCCAGATTTGCATAGCAACCCAAGGCCGGAAACGATTTCCTGGCGCGGTAGTGACGACACAAAACACAAGAAAGACAGGATACGAATAAGAGGAGAAAACATATTTATTATCCTTAGTACATAAAAAAATAAGAAGAAAGAACATTAAAGGGACAAAGATCGTCATCAAAGTAGGTGTTCGTAATTACGAACCCGAGTCGTGATGCATGGAAGCGCATCTCCGGCGTATGGAAGATCTAATGTTTTCGAAAATACTGGGAGTGCCCCAGACTTCCCCAGCAGCTGCCACGATGCGTGCAACAAGTTCCTCAAAACTTCCCGGCATTTTGCAGTACTAAGAATAATAAACATATTTTCTCTCTCTGTTCGTGTCCTTTCTTTCTTGTGTTTTGTGTCGTCACTACCGCGACAGGAAAGCGTTTCCGGCCCTGGGTTGCTATGCAAATCTGAATCCTTGTGATGTCCCCTACCTCCCGTTAAAGTTTGTCCCATTACTTCTGGGACAACCTGTACAACAAATTAACACCTTGTAATAATGTACAAATTTTAATTGCTAAAAGGTGTAAAATAATTTTTTTTTAATTTTCATCTTTTAAAAATAGCAAAAACTAGCAATTAAAATTCGTATTTTAAATATTTTGAAATACTTTCTCTTCTCTAAATAGAAAAACATATCGACATCAATGACTGATATTCAGATATGAATTTTCTAATGTATTTAAAATTTGTAACACTTTCCAACGAAGTTGAAAAATGTTTATGACTTCGATTTGTCTGTCCGCCTCTCCGCGCTCTAAATCTCATAAATAATCTATTGCCCTGCAAATTTTGGATGTTATAGATGCATACCATAGCTCAATCCCTATTTCAAATGAAGTTTGTAGCATGTTTATTTCTTTTACAGGGACAATCAAATGTATTCCGTTACATTACGACCAATGGGGAAAAATCGTTAATGATGTTACAGCCTTTCAAACATAATAAAATTGATATGCTTTTATGAAATGCACTAAAATATCCATTTTGTAGAATATGCGGTGCGAAGACGAGTTATTATTCATTTACAGGGCCAAACAAAAGAATACCGTAACATAATGGTATAGGGGGAGAGGGAAATTGTTTTCGGCGTATTTTAATTATGTTAAACAATTTCATATATAATGAAATTGATATACGTCTCTGGGGTTTACTATAAGTTATTTCATGCGTAATACGAAGTGCATAGTATTTACAGGGACACACAAAAGATATCAGTTACTATATTGTATCCGAAGTACTGTATATTGGCGATGATGGCAGGAAATGCATTTTTAATTATGATAGGTACTTTTAAGTTTCACTATATTTATGCATACTATATGGTTCGTATAAATGCTATAGTTTATATACAGAGCTACACAAAAGAGTTTGTTTGGGTTTCTGAGTATGAGTGTAAAATGTTTAAGGGTGGTTTTTAAACGAGTTATGCATTTTTACGCTAAACTGCATTTAGTTTACTAAGAAATGTTTGTAGAATATAAATAAAATGATGTACAGGGCCACGCAAAGAATTGGACACCTGGCCGTCTATGGATGATAAATTTCTGGAAATGTGATTTCAATAGTTCCAAATAGTGGGGTGTAATAAAGGTTCTAGGTAATCTACGGGGCTGTACAGAGATATTAAAGAATGTTTCCATCTATCAGTATAATAAATTTCAAACTGTTATGCGTTTTCTTGCTAAACTAAATTTTCCCATTACATAGTAGAGTAGAGCGGGTACATTTACGCTGAGTTTTATGCTTCAACTTAGGAAATTTTATACATTGTGGTTTTATAAAGCAGTTAATAACGTCAAATTGTGTGTATTCAATTGTTGCCCTATTTGTGTTTTTAACCTTTTTTTTTTTTTTTTTTTTTTTTTTTTTTTTTTTTTACGTCCAAGTCTTTTGCGTAATCTTGCCCCATGAACGGGGCAAGTTTATGCATAAAGTGGGGGCATGTTTACGAATATTATAAATGATACCAAGGAGTAAGTGAAATAAATATTTAATCGAATTGAATTGTTGTTTTATTTATAACTTAAAACACAATTTCAAAGAAATTAAAGAGAATTAATTAAAGAACATTTTATAGGCTAAACTGAAAACAAAAGGCTTATTGCTAATTAAAAACAGAAACTTTTTAGCCATCTTCATCATCACTGTTACAGTTTTTACAAACTAAAAACAAAGTATTTCCTTTTGCGCACTTTTCATGGGACTACCTTTTGCATCTAAGACATTGAACCCAGTTTTGACCTTTTTTGATTGGTTGTATGATTTCAAACACTAAATACACACATAGTTTTCATCTTAGTCATCAGATTTATGCATTATTTTCTTTATTCCAGAGTGTACATGCATTTCACCTTTTGCTATTTTTGGTTTCATACTTTTCCTTTGCTGACCTCTTGTTCTGCTTCCATAGAAACTAGTAAATATTTACGTAATTTCTTCTTTTTGAACGTACGTAAAGGTGTCCCGATGTCAATGCGTAAACGTTGCTCACTGCCATGTTTGGATTTACTTTAATGTTCAACGAAAATTAATAACATTTCTGTTCATACAAATACAGTTCTCAAAAAAGGATAAAATTCTGCTAATGTTCATATATTCCCGTAAGGCATGGTGACGTCACGGCGACGTCGTTGTGAAGTCACGCTGTGATTTTGTGTCCGTCGATGTGACGTCACGTGACGTCGATGTGACGTCATAGTGACTAGAATGCGAGGTCGTTATGGCCGTTTTAGAGGTCGTTTGTGACGTCACATTGTGACCTCTCTGTGAAGTCACGGTGTGACTAATTTGTGAAAAGTGTGTCATTTGTGACTAATTTGGCATTAACTTTGTGACGAACCTGTGACGAATGTGACAATGTTTTGAAGTCACATTGTGACCAATTTGTGAAATATGTGTCATTTGTGACGAATTTGTCATAAACACTGTGATAATTTCAAATGAAAATCAAATTTCAAATTAATTGCTTAAAAGACGCAAAGGCCAACATAGTGAAAAAGATTCCATGCTGGGACTCGAACCCGGGCCATCAGTATAGCGCACTGACATTTTCCCGACTAAACCACATGGAACGATACCCAGCCTGGAAAATTTCTCACTATTATATGTTGGCAAGGCTACAAAAGCAGCACAAAATGGGATATTTATCGTGAGCCACCGACATGGGGCAAACACGAAACTTAATTAAATCCAGCATCGATTGAAACTATAGTAATATTTGGAAATTTTTCCAGAGAGAACCATTCGCCTACCATACAATATTTCAAATGAAAATCAAATTTCAAATTACATGCTTAAAAGGCAGTTTTAATTTAAAATTTGATTTTCATTTTAAATATTGCATTCAAGGCGAAAGTTTCTCTTTGGAAAAATTTCCCAGTACTAATGTAGTTTCAATCGAATCTGGATTTAATTAAGTTTCGCCTTTGCCACATGTCGATGGCTCACGATAAATATCCCTTTTCGTGCTGCTTTTGTAGCCTTGCCAACATGTAATAGTAAGAAATTTTCAAGGCTGGGTATCGTTCCATGTGGTTTAGTCGGGAGAATGTCAGTGCACTATACTGATGGCCCGGGTTCGAGTCCCGGTATGGAATCTTTTTCACTATGTTAGCCTTTGCACCTTTTAAGCAATTAATTTAAAATTTGATTTTCATTTGAAATATTGTATGCAAGCCGAATGTTTCTCTCTGGAAAAATTTCCAAGTTTTAATCCTGTGATGGTTCTTGTCATAAGCACTGTGATGTATTTTAAAATGCACAATTTTGAAATAAAGTTTTGTTTGAAATGTAAAATCTTATATTTTTACCATACTTTTTAGCAAAATATCGCTATTTTGGAGTCCTATTCTTCTAAAATATTTTAAATTTTTCCACTTAAAAAACAATGCTTATCAACTGACATCTTTTTTTATTAAATTCCAAGCTTGATCTTGAGTACAAGCTCGATATTAAGAATGTGTAAGATTTTAATGTGTTATGATTAGTCATTGCTTTATTAAATACGACATTATAAGCCATATTTATTTAAATTTTTTATTCCCGTGTATATTGTATTTTGTGAATATGACCTAAATAGATTTTGTATGTTTTATAGGAAAAGACTGATCTGCGAAAAAGAAAAAAACAAGTAAGAAAAATCATGCGTTAAGCATAGATTATAAAACACTTTCCAAAGCTTCCCGAATGCTTTAACAAGACATCGTAATTTAGGGAAATAACGTAAATAAGATAACTAAGTAAGCATTTTAGAAAACGCATAAAACATTTGAAAAACTGATTTCAGCAGTTACCGTCCATAGCCAAATATGTTTTCTAATTCTTTTGAACAGTCCTGTATTTGATCTGTAGGTTGATATATATATACTATATAATGGGGAAATTTAGTTTAGCAATTGAAACATAACAGGTTGAAATTCTCTTTCAGCAATTTATACTAATAAATAGAAAGATACTTAAATACTTTTGTACAATCCTGTAGTTTAACTAGAACCTTTATTACACGCCACTATTTAGTTAAAATTTAATTCAAACTAAGACACTTTTAAAACTGCTGAAATCACATTTCCAGAAATTATGATTTACAGACGGCCATGTATCCAATTCTTTACGTGACCCTGTATATAATTTTATCTATATTCTACAAACATTTCTTAGCAAATTAAATGCATTTCAGCGTAAAAAAGAACAACTCATTTAAAAACCACCTTTAAACAATTTGCGCCCATACGCAGTAACCCTTACGAGTACTTTTGTGTAGCCCTGTATACGAATTGTAGCATTTATATACTCAATATACTGTGCATAAATATAGTGAATCATAAAAGCGCATATCATAATTAAAAATGCATTCCCAGCAATCATCGCTAATGAACAGTACTTCGGATACAATATAGTATTGAAATATTTTGTATGTCCCTGTAAATGCTATATGCACTTCGTATTATACATGAAATAATTTATAGTATGTAAACTTCAGCGACGTATATACATTTCATTATATATGAAATAGATTAACATAATTAAAGTACGCCATAAACAATTCCCTCCACCCCTATATCATTATGTATTGGAATTCCTTTTTTAGCCCTGTAAATGAACAATAACTATTCTATGCATCGCATATTCAGCAGAATGCATATTTAAATGCGCTTCATAAATGCATATCAATTTTATTCTGTTTGAAAGCGTGTAAAATCATTAAAAATCCTTTGAAACGATTTTTTTCCATAGGCCGTAATGTAACGGAATACTTTTGACTGTCCCTGTAAATGAACTAAACATGCTACAAACTTCCTTAGAAATAAGGAACGTGTTATGGTAAACGTCAGTATCTAAATGTTTCAGGGAAATCCGAGTTTAGTTACGAGAGTTAGACCGCGGACAGACAGCCATACAGAAAAACGGACGGGAAAACCGAAGTTAAACACTGTTAATCTGTTTAAAAAAATATTCACTCCTATATTATGTAAATAAATATGAACTTAAATATACATATATATATACTAAAGTAGTTTAATTTATAAACTTCCTATTAGACACGAAAAACTTTTTATTTCAATGTTTAAATATCATATTTTACTTTTAGTGCCAATAATTACGTATATCATAAACTTAGAAAATAATTTTATAATAGACGAAAATTTAATAACCGCTTCAGAATGTCCATAATTAAATGTTAGATTAAAATCACAAACAAAAAAAAATGCTTATATACAATTAAAAAAAATAAATATACCAATTTGAAAAACACTAAAAATAATAATTAGTATTTATAATTGTACTATTAAACAACAATAAATTACAATAGATGAATTAAACGTATTATTAGATTTAACAATATCTCAAAAATCTTTGCATATGTTATAAGAAATTTCTATTATTTTATAATTTTGGCAAATGCTAAATCTGAAAACCATTGGTATGAAGATTTATGATTTTAAATAATAATTTAAAATATTATTAGCACTAAAAGAAAAATCTTTGAAAAGTTTCACTAGTGTAATACGTAAAAATACATTTTCCCAATATAATGCTAATTTCTAATCTGAAGTAGTTTCGTAATATCATAATAATCGAAAATCATATTTAACTCCAAAATAATAATGTCTATAACTACTGTAAGTGTTAGTAATCAGGAAACACAAAACAGTAAGAAGCCGAAAAAAATTCCAAATCATTGTCTCAACATATTTTCAATCTCAAGTAACAGCAAATTAATCTTTAAATTAATTCCACTCTGAATGCAGTTATGAATCAGTCTCTGCGCAGCTGTTTTTTTTTCTTTTCTTTTTAAGTGATCGCAGATTAAGATATTTTTCAACGCAGCATCGAATAGGAAAATGTTTCTGAAAACAATTGCAGAACAGTCCCTTACTAATATTATAACATAAAACTATTTAAGTCAACATAATATACAAAACAGGGATAAAACATTTAAATTAAATAAGACTTACATTTACGTCCCATTTATAATATCCGTGTATTTGTAATATTTTAAAATGGCGGGCTTCTTTCTGTTATTTTATAAAAAAGTGTTGTAGACTTCGTGATGTTCTAAACAGAGTAAACTTCCGGCATCTTCTCTTCTGTGCGCAGACGATTTTGATTTTCAGCAGATGTTCTTTTTTATCGTTATTTGTTTTTGAATACAAAAGATTTCGAACTCAGATGCGCAATAATTTTATGAGACTGTCTTTAATTAAAATTTTCTTTTTGGAGAATTTTCCAATGTATTTTATCTTTTCTTTTTATCGGTTCCAAACAATTTAAGTTACAATGGATTGTAAAGGTTCTTTTTAGTAAATAATAATAATAATAATGATAATAATAATAATAATGATAATAATAATAATAATAATAATTAGAGTTTATTAGATAAAACTTTGTTTAAATTTTTAAAATGAGTAAATATCAATTTAATGGTAATAATGAACCCCCAACCCCCTTTTCTTAAAGTAAAATTTGTTTCACACGTAATAAATACAAAATATCGCTCACCCGCAAGAAAAGTGACACATCTCGACAAAAGTAAATTTCACAGGAGAGGCAAAAGAAAATTTGCATGATTTTACTGTAACATGAAATTATAGCACTTAGCTTTGCATACAAGAATTAAAAAGTGCATAAAAGCGTAAAGCACATAAGAATGAAAACTTAGGATGTGGTTTGGAGGGTTGGATAATTTTACCTCATTACATAATCCACCCCTCTTCTTTGGTTACAAATGGACATATAGCATAATAACGTGATTTTTCATGTAGCTAAACTTATGAAACTGTTTGTGTAGCAAGACGCACCTATGACAAATCTTTTAGTGATGGAATAAAACGCAAAATGAATTTCTGTAAGATGTGTCACTTTTCTTGCGAGTGAGCGATATGTTCTTAATAAATAAAAAAGGATTATCGAGGATAAAATAAAAGAATTCTTTGTCAATCTGACAATCTTTTCATATTAATTTTCTGTAAAATAAAACAATTTGTAAAATAACTTTTTTTTAAAGTCATATCTGTAAAATACAAATTTGAAATACGAATAATTAATTATTATCATGCGTTTTGCATAAATTTTGTATTTTTTTTTTATTTTCGGAAAATGTTAATTTATTTGAAAAGTCTGAAAGAAGTAGATTTTTTTCAAAAATAGTTACTTAAAATAGTTAAATAGTTGTCAGGAAAAAAAATCTCAAGAAAAAAACTCCGACTAAACTCTGAAGACTCTTTCTACGTGCTCATTAAAAGCTGCAGACTTAACTGTAATAGAAAATTTTTAGTTTGAAACCACAGAAGTGTTTCGAATACCACTGGTTGGCAAAAAAATAAAATAGTTTCCTCTCTGCAAACTAAATACTGTACAGATATAATACTCCTAATTCTAAATATGCTATCCAAATTGCTTTAATGCTTGTATCGTGCACTTTATATATTATGTCCCCCCCCCTCCCCTTCGTGACAGAATTTACCAATTTACCATTTGCTATCCACTAATATATTTTCATTCCTCATGCCGCTGTAACTCGGGACTGTTTAAAATACTGTTTAAAATATTTCTCTTCATTTTCAAAGATTTTAAAAGTTCATATTTTTTTCACACTGTGACTTACAATATGGTGGGGTTTTTTTTTTTTGTTTTTTTTTTTTTTTTTTGTCACATATATGAAGTGATGTACGTTATATGCAATGACATAACAATGACGTCTCAATTTTTTTTTTAATTGATAGAAAAATATAATTTTACAGTAAATAACATGTTTTAAAGAATTTTTGTAATTTTTTAAAGTTTTCTAAGAAGTTCACATCCCAGTCACAACGTGACATCACTGAGTGGTGGCATTTTGGTCACAGATGTGACGTGACCACAGTGACTTACAGTGACGTCACAATGACGTCACCGTGACCATGCATGCTATGAGGGTTTGTTTAACCTTAACTAAGTATTATTAGTTCACAATAAGTTTCAATAACTTCAATACAAAATTTACCCACCTTGTCCGAAAACAGATTATCCTTTCCTCATGCTAGACCGAAGCTCCACTGACGCTCAAAAACATGTGAGAATATCCACTAGGGAGCATCATCAATCTGAAATGACTGGTGACGCGCCAGTTATAACTTGTTTTGGAAAAATTGCACTGCGTAAACGTGCCCCATACGTAAACAGGCCCCAGTCTACCCTATATATATCAACCTACAGATCAAATACAGGGCAGTTGAAAAGAATTGGGATACATATTTGGCTACGGACGATAACTGCTGAAATCAGTTTTTCAAATGTTTTATGCGTTTTCTAAAATGTTTACTTAGTTAACTTATTTAACTGATTTCCTTAAGTAACGGAGTTTTGTTAAAGATTTCAGGAAGTGTTGGAAAGTGTTTCATAATCTGTTCTTAACGCATGATTTTTCATTCTTGTTGTTATTCAACAGCCTCCCTACTTTTTTACATCATTATTTTTAGATACAATTATGTTTGTATGTGGCAGTAAAATCTTGTGACTCATTTTTCATCCACTTTCTGTTGACATAGAGTTTGGAAATTTGGAATATACATGTATTTCTGAGGGCAATACATGAATTGTACATTGTTCTTTTTTATTCGATCCCTGACGGGATGTAGAAACGGGGGACAAATGTACTTAATACTTACTCATTTACAGTTTGATTTCCTGTGGAAAAATCAGTATCAGCATCAAAAATTAGTATTTGTTGAAAAGTACTAACGATACGTTTACCATAACAGCGCCAAACCTTGGCCAACTTGGCGAAATATCGCCAAATATGGCGACAAAAATAAGTTGCTACCATATGTTAGGCCAACTTGGCGATAGCTGGCTAATTTGGCGAAATTCCCACTTAAATCCATTTAAGGGGCAGATCACGATAAGTAGCCAAAAAATGACCGTATTTAAAGCAGTATGAAAAACTCTATAGTTTTTAAACCAATGAATGAAACGCAACAATTTTTTTCTTTACTTTCACATATTCTTATGGTTTGATAAAATATTCATATACACATATATTTAGTAATATTAATTAATTAAATCATAACTACAAAAGTGGCTTTTAAAAAATATGAATATTGTAATATGCATTTTGCGCGCTCGATTTTACGAATTCTACTGCAGATATATGTTTAATGTTTCATATTCTGTTACTTATAATACTATACTTTACACTGAACTAAAATTTGAAAGTATATTCAAATTCTTTAGCATAATTAAAGGCTTTTCTAAAAATATTCACTAAATTTCACCAAATATGTATTCTTATGTTCATTCCACAATTTTCTGTGACAAAAATCAGACTAAGTTGAGATTCAGGGGAAATGAACATATGTAAATTAAGATTATACGTAATTTCAAGATTCTATGAAAATTATATTGTTTTTAAATTAGAGTTCAAATTAGTTTTTAAATTAGAGTGCAAGCAATATCAAAAAAATCAATTTTCAGAAAAACGGCTCCAAAGTTGGCTTATAACATTGCAGCAAATTTTTTAATGCAAGATATTTTTAGCCACAACTTATTTTTGTAAAAATCTTTTTTCAGTGGATTTGTAACTTTTGAAGGTATCCATAGTGAAATTTGTGGAAAATCATTCTTTTAAACCGTCAACATGATCTGCCCCAATAATCTTCGATGCAGAATATACAGCCCCACCGCAATTTAATTTAAACTCGACGCATTTAAGTTTTTTTTTTCAAGATTTTTTTTTTTTACTTTTTAGCGCATTTAAAAAATATATATTTATTCTACATTTTTGTGAATTTTAATGCAAATTCTATAAAAAAATATTTCTCACATTTATATTTATTAAAAAAATACCCGTGCACTTCAGAATTCTTTCGACAAAAATATATTTTCTATTCTGAATAAATTCATTAATGAAAAGGAAAAACAAAATTCCCCGGTTCCAGTTTCAGAAACTTCTTTAATATTTTCAATCCTTCAGGTTTCGCAGTTCATTTCCGACCCGTGGAATGCCTTTCATCACACTTCATTCAGAAAATTGAAACTCTAAAATTCTTGAGTTCTCTAAAGAAATTAAATTTCACGGTAAATAAAATATTCATTGAAATTAAGAATATGATAATTTTAAAAAGTTTCTTTATATTATTTCCATTTCAAGGAAAAGGTATGACAGAATATGACAACACTTTGAAAAATCAATAACTTAATTTTTTTAGTTATATAATTTTCAATAATGAAATATCAAAATAGATGCCTTATTTATGTGTCGATTTACAAATACAATTAAATTTGGAGATATAACAAAACCTTACTTCTTATTCTACAAGAATTCATAATTTCTAGATGTCTCTTTTTAAATGTCACAGTTTTTTTTCCTTTTTTAAATATTACAATACTTCTTCCTGTTTGCATGGTTTGCCTGAATATGAAAATACAAATGCTACTTTTATGTAGGCTGTACGTATTTGTGATATGTAAAAATACAATCCAGGACAAAAATAAGGATAACTTCTTTCTTCAGGACTTTTTCTTTACTTTTTAAATTTTTAGATTAATTCCTAAATAAGAACACCACAGAGCATTCATCACAGTCGGCTGCTATTTCAGCCAACATATAACTTTTATTCGTGAGTTCCTGTTAAACTACTTTATCAGTAATTCTAGGGCATTAGTGCTAAAGTCATTTTTCATATATTGTATTATAAATAAATCTTCATAAATTTAAAAAATAGATAATGTCTATGGAAGTACATCTAGTAATAAATGCACGCAGACGAAAATGTATTTGATAAATTTTGGCAGGCCGTAGTTATAAAATATCTATATCAGACGTTTCCCGCAAAATACTAAAATTTAATTTAGATGGAAGACACATAATAAGATTGAAACATCTTCTGGCAAAATATGGCCAAAGACTGAAACGTATTTGAATATTTGTACTGTATTTTGACAACAAACATCATTTTCATAAGAAGTACATGTGATGCACCGAAATAAAAAAAAATTAAATGTCTTTTAGATGAAATCAGTGTTGACAGTTTGGCCTCCATTTTTATTTCGAAATTTCAACATCATTCCGGAAATTGTGAACGAAGAATCTTTAAGTAATCATAAAATTTCTGTCATGAAATAAAGCGAATACTATTTGTAATTTCTATCACGAATTCGTATTTTCTTAATAAAAATGGAGGTCAAACTGGCAACCATGGGTTAAAAAAATATTTTTTTTTATATTATTCTTATTCATTTTTACAACCGCTAGACCAAAATGTATCATTATTCTTTTTCGTAGCTTATGGTGGTAATTTATTTAATCATATTAAACTTCATATTATTCAGCGTAGCAAAATTTCTTTTAATTTACTTTATAAATAAACTTGGCCATAAAGCGAAAATTTATATAGTCTTATAAATATTAATATTTCCAGCGCTAGATTGTAATATATTAGATTTTGCATGGGCTGCATGCATGTGCGTGAACATGTATGGTTGATTGTAACACTGTATTTCTTTTTCAAATTTTCATGCTACTCAGCACAGTAAAATGTCCCTAAAATCTATCCGGATAAGAAATGTCGCTTTAAATAATACTATTTTAGCCTTGATATTCAGATAAATTCGATAACTACGTACATGAATAATCGAGAAGCGAAGAAATTATTTAATCGTACTAAACTTCATACTATTCAAGGTAATAAAATTTCTTTTAATTTACTTTATAAATAAATTTGGAGATAAAAAGTAACCTTATATATTCGACTTATAAATGTTTCCAGCGCTAGATTATGATATACTAGATTTTGCATGTGTCCCATAAGTGTGGTTAGTTATAACACTGTATTTCTTTTTATAATTTTCCTGGTAGTCAACACAGTAAAATTTCTTTAAAATCTATCCTGATACGAAATGTCACTTAAAATAATACTATTTCAGCTCTGATATTCAGATAAATTCAATAACTACATACTTGAATAATCGAAAGGCGAAGGATTTATTTAATCGTATTAAATTTCATAGTATTCAACGTAGTAAAAGTTCTTTTAATTTATAAGGAAATTGGGCGATAAAAGTAACCTTATATGTTCGTCTTATAAATGTTTCCAGCGCTAGATTATAATATATTATATTTTGCATGCGTCCCACAAGTGTGGTTGGTTATAACACTGTATTTCTCTTTATAATTTTCCTGGTAGTCAACCCAGTAAAATGTCTTTAAAATCTATCCTGATACGAAATGTCACTTAAAATAAAACTATTTAAGCCTTGATATTCAAATAAATTCGATAAGTACATACAGTTGAATAATCGGAAGTCAAAGAAGTAGATTCTATCGTATTTTCCTTTTCATTTATTCAGCAGCATCTGTATATTTATTTCAATAAGAAACAAACGCAAAGTTTAAACTCTTTCGATAGAGAGACATTTTCTGTTTTGCCAGAACTCTACACTTAGAACAAAAAATAAATAAAATCTGAGATGCAGATTCAAAAACCTCTTTAATATTTTCAGTTCAACAGATTTAGCCTTTCAATATTACCATCCTGTCGAATATGATACATAATTCATGAATTAGATCAGTTTATATGCACATTAAATGTTTTGTAATACTTTCTTTCCCCTAAATTTTAAAGCATATAGTTACGAAGGATTAACTTGCGTATTTTGACGAGAAAATTGCGTTTCTTTATGAAATGGTTACCCGTAGCATGTAGTGGTCATAAAGCTGTCTATAAAAAGAATCATGTAATTAAGACTGCACAGGGGCTTAAACTAGTGAATCATTCATTTTATATGTATGTAAATGATTTAGCCAAAATGTCCGTTTCAGTGATGGATTCAGAGGGTAGCCCGAGTGAGATATCTCCCCAGGAGCAATGAGAATTACCCCCCCCCCCCCCGGTAGATTAGAGATTTTGTGTTTTCAATTGAAGAGCTGAGTGGATGAACATGTCATGCCACATTTTCTAAAAAAAATTTTTATCTTCTGGATTCTTTTCTTTCGCCATAGTTTTTCTAAAATATCCGAGACCCCATTTTGCTGACCATGTATAACTCACTTTTAAAATTTGCATCGTAGGCTCCACGAGCACATAAAATACGAATAAATGCACATCTTTCCGGTAATGCTGTTATCCAATCATTCCTCAAAATTCGGCAGCCTTCTTATGTGCACTTTTTTATATGTTTCATAATATAGTTATCTATAATCAACGAGGATGTACTGATGGGATTATCTACCATAATGTTCCTTTTTGCGTAGCCTGTTGGCCCTTTCACCCTCTTGAAAATACAAGTAGATAGTAACCTTCCAGGAATACCACATTTGTCGAATTTTGACCTCACAGTACCATCAACAGCTGTTTCGGTCTCCTGAAAGGTGTTTTCAGTTTCTCCATTAGCGTCTGAACTACTTACCACCCTACACCTTTTCCTGGGCATAATGATGACACTTTCATTTTCATCATTGGTGATAGATTCTTCATCGCTATCTTCAGCGTCAGATGTTTCAATTTGAATATAATTCGCTTCATCTTCAGATGATAGTTAAGAATTTTTTGCATCTGATTCTATATCGGAGCACTCTTCACTTACGTTCGTTAGCTTTTCCAATAACTCACTTCTATTCGACATTTCTTTCATGAATTTAATGTGCAAAAGAAAAAACACAACTTGTTAGAACAAGTATCACTGCATAAAGACACGAATAACAAGCACTACTTTACCTTATTGAGCAACTGCAACTTATCAAGTATACGACCACATCGATAATTTATCATGTGATGGTAATCGAAAAAAAATGAAAACTTTTATTTCAATACAGAGCCGAACTGGCCATATAAGAAATTTACTCAATTCAATAATAAGAGTCATTTGA
This sequence comes from Maratus speciosus, assembly GCA_963932465.1. Classification (NCBI taxonomy): domain Eukaryota; kingdom Metazoa; phylum Arthropoda; class Arachnida; order Araneae; family Salticidae; genus Maratus; species Maratus speciosus. The sequence goes on from OZ010788.1 coordinate 638,162,227, forward strand.
TTATTAAAAATTCCCCAAGCAGTCAAAGTGACTGCTTTTGGGCAATATAGGTAATAACACATATATATATATACCGGAAATGAAGGAGGGGGAGGTAACTACAATTATTAATAAACGCATTTATATGTTGTACAAAAAGTCACAACATTTCAAGAAATTGTGTCATTATATACATAATTGTTTTTTTAATTGAAATTAAAAAGCAGTCAAAATGACTTCCTTGGGCAATCTAATGTTAATATTTAATATTTTAATATTTAATAATGTCAATAATATCAATAATTTTTAATATTTGAAAATTAAATATGAATAAGTTTTTCTGAGAGAGTTTAGTACCATACCTGTTCATATTTTAAACACATGGTATCAAATAGAAAATAAATCATTAAAATTTACAGCGAAAACTTTCACTTCAAATTTCTTCAAATGTCATTTTTGCTACTTAACATGTTCTTCCACTTAGCTCTTCAATTGTCAAAGAGTGTAATCCCCCCCCCCCCTTACGGAATTCTAAAATTTTACCCCTCCGGAGTAAAGTGTCTGAATTCAACTCTCCATTATTATTAAAGAATGTGCAGGTGTAAATTCTGTGAAGGAACGTTAAAAATAGCGATAATAGAATATGGCCCTTACTTAGAAGCGTGTGAGTAAGTTACATGGAGGCAAGCATAACAAGGGAACGAATTCTGGTGCTAAGAGCATGGAGACCTGGTGCATTTTGTAGTAATATACATAAAAGTTAGAGAACCGATAAAATTTCTCTGTTAAAATCAAATTTTATATACTGTTTTATACATTTATTTTTTTTATTATTGGACATTTATTTCACGCCAAAAGTGAGTTAAGTCGCCATATATGGCGCTACAAATTTTTCGCCCGCTTTCTTCCTGGAGTAAGTGTATTCGAATTAAATCAGACTGCGATTTATTTGATAATTGATAACATAAGAAACAAGAATTAGTTTTTTTTTTTTTTATGTAGACGATAACTGTATAAATAGTAAATAATTTTCTGCTAAAAGTTTTCAAGGTCATTGAAAACTATTGTTTTAATCAAATACAAAATTAGGAAGGTATTTTCTTTTGTAGTCGGATGGAATAAAGTTTCGAATGTTTAAAATGAAATGGTGTTGTATTAAATGTTGTGCCTTTTAGTAAAAGTAATCATAAAGTAAATTAATATTTTTATTCAAATTACTAAATCTACTGTGTCTAATCAGTTCGGACACTGCAGTTGCAATGAAGTCCAAACCATTGCTCACAGACGACAAGCAGCTATGACATTTGGCTAAGGTTACAGCGTCTAGAATACCTAGTGTGGAAATATGCTATCCAAACAGTGCTAAAAAATTTTATCCCTTAAATGTGCGACGATACTGCTAAAATGCCAAGTGTCAATCGCAGCGACATCTGTGGGATTTTCGTATTACTAGTATTTTTACATTGTATAGACTAGCAATACCTTGCAGTTGTAGAAAATATCCTGCACATGCCGCTGCGATCTGTATATTGCAGCAGCATCGTTGCATATTTAAGGGATACAATATTTTAGCGCTTTTTTAAGTATTACAGAGATAGCCGATTTCCACACTATGTATTTTAGTCGCTATACTATGGTTGCCGGAAATTTCTACTTTTGAAAAAAAAAAAAAAAAAAAAAACGGCCAACTTTCCCCCGCCAAAAATGTGAATATAATGTTGTAAATTTTCAAAATCAAATTCATAGGTTCTTGAGGGAATTTTTAAACTTTTTTCAAATAGTATACTTATTATTGACTAATTTGCATTTTTAAATGCTTTTCTTGAAATAAATTATATGTTAAAAGTCCAATAAGTGGTATCGAAAGCGGTATTTTCAGAAAGTTATGCTGCTGTATAATAAAAAAAATGTGATTTTAACAGAAAAATTTTATCTATTCTCAAACTTCCTACTATGTCTTTAAAATGCACCAGGTGTCAATTGTAGGTGCGAGCTGCACGAAAAGTTGTTTCCTTGTAAGTGTGTTTCGTTCTGCCCTTCTTCCTTTTTTCTCATTACGATTTGAACTGGAGCATGTAACAAATAAAAGAACGGGGAAGGCAGAGCAGTTGTAAGAAAATTATTGCTTGCTGCAAAGGGAGTATTATGTCTCCTTTATATATATTTATATACAGGGTGGTTATAATTAAACTTCCCCTATAAGCAGCATCCTACAGCGCAAACAGATGAACAGAATGCAACGAAATTTGGTATATAGACTATACACGAGATGCGCTCAAGGAATTTCGAAAAAAAAAAAAAACTAGTTCCAAAATGGGCACCAGAGCCTTATCCGGAAAAAACATTAAATTTAACACAATAAACGGTCAAAACAGCCGGTGTTACATTTTATTACTCATAATTCTTGTTCTGGATTGTTAATATTGTTTCTGTATTCCGTTTTGGTCGTTTATTGCGTTAAATTTAATGTTTTTCAGGAAAAGGCGCACTCTGGTGGACATTTTGGAATTAATTTTTTTTTCTCCAAAATTCCGTGAGCGCATCCCATGTATAGTGTATATACCAAATTTTATTGCATTCCATTCAACCTTTTGCACTGTAGGATGTGTTTATAGGGAAAGTTTAATTATAACCACGCTGTATATTTACTTTTTTTAACGAAAAATTTTAGTGATAGAATTGTTGTTGGAAAAGTAACTTAACATTTGAAAAGCAAACCTGATCATTCACTATATTTAATTGACAAATATTTTAAAGTAGTTTTATTATTTTTTATTATTTATTTATTTTTTACATTGTGCGGGGGGTGGGGTCACATTGTAAATAATATATCTTTCTTACGAGCGTTAACTTAAATTTGGAACTAAATTTCGAACTTGAGCGGAAGGATGGTGCTGGGGGGGAGGGGGGAATAAGAAAGGAATATGTAACAGAATCACTGTTATAAATAACTCCAATCATACTTTATTCAGAAATTTAATCCTCTAAAATTCTCTTGTATTCTAGAGAAAATGAACTTTAGAGGAACTAAATTTTTTATTTAAATAAAGAGTTTTTATAATTTAGAACTTTTTTTATGACTTCCATTTTAAGAAAAACATATGACAGAATATAAAAACAAATTAAAATATCAAAAGCTTTATTTTTTAATTAAAATTTTCAGTAATGAAAGATCAAAATATATCTTATCTATGCGTGGATTTACAAATTTATTTTGGAAGAATGACAAAGCATAAAAGCTATTACTTATTGCTAAAAAAATCGTCAATTCATTTAATTCAATTTTATTATGCATGCAGTCTCGTGACATTATTTACCAAGTTTTGTTTTTCAAAATTTTGCGAAAATATTTCTATCAAGAATGATTTTGATAATATCGCCGTTTGTGTGATCAAACGTACGTTAATCTAAATAAAGGTATTTTATCCCTTTTATAGCATTCTTTATCTTAGTTTGCTTTCATTATAAGTAATTATTGTACATATTTTTATAACTAATTTTTTTAAGTGTAGTATATTAATTTATTAAATTATTATCAACACACACTTAACAAAACCTTGTGTTTCTTAACCCTTTATCTATTGATGGTAATTAAAAGTACCATTAAAATAACTTGTTATAAAATTCATTTAATACATCGATTAGTAGTAATACACTTTAAAATTCATTTAATACATCGATTAGTAGTAATACACTTTAGAATGAGTTATAGATACATTACTTTATCTTGTTCTAAAAACATTATGGGTTACACAAAACAAAAATATTTTTAAAAGGGTGATTTCTTTTGCCTTTGCATCTTCTTAGCTTTCTATGCGTTGGGAGGGTGGGGGGTGGGGGGAGGAGATTTTGGAATTCGGAAATATTTCTATATTTCTATTGTAAGAACATTATATTTGTACCTTTCCTAATTTTACGCAATACTAAGAAAAATATTTAAAATAAACGATTTGAGTGGGGGTATAAATATTGCAAAAAATCCCTACAAATTCAAATTTAATGAATCCTTCGAAATCTTTCAAATATTCTAAAATCCTTCTAAAATTAAAAAAATGATTTTGTAAATATTCTAATGTAGTTTAATCAATTCACGAAAAATGCTTTAGAAGATAAAATTTTCGTGAATTCATAATTCATTACATAAAGGGTTAATCTATGTATTATAATCAGAAACCGAAATCTTTAAATGTTTTAACTTTCATGAAATAATATATAGATATAATGTTTGTATCTGTGAAATATACCAGAAATGTTATTTTTTTAAATTGCAAGAATTTTTGCAAAGGTAACTACGCATAAAACTAAAACAGAGAAAAACGTGTTCAAACCAACCCTCGAACCCGGCTCACTGGCATATCGCACGAATGTCCGAATAGCTCAGTTGGTAGAGAAATTGTGCGGTATTCCAATAACCCGGATTCGAGTCCTAGATTAGACACTTTTAACTCTTTTGGTTTTACGCTTAGTTACCATTAAAAATTCTTGCAATTAAAAAATTCAATATTTCAGGCGTATTTCATAGCTACAAAAATTAAATCTATGAATTATTTCACCTATGCTGGGATTAATTTCGTCTCATGTTTGACACAGGGGTATGGCTCATTAAGATATTGCATCTTGAACTGCAGCTGGAGCGTTGTCATCATATAAGATTGAGGGTTGTCGTGCTGGGTATCCTCCGTATAGCTCAATTGATAGATCTTTGGTGCGTTCGAATACTGGTTTGAACTATTTTACACTCTGTTAGTTTTATGCACAGGTAGCAATGTAAAAAATCATGCAATTAAAAATTTCCTACCTCAAATACCCAAATAAATTTCTTCACCAGCTCTCATTTTATAATTTTGTATATACACCTACTATTTTAAAATAAGCATCACTCAAAAGTGCACTGGACTGTAAAAAAGGAAAAGTGTTTCATATTCTACACTACAGTGCTATCAATTCTCAAGTACCGAATATACTCCCGTATAATTTGAACCCAAAATATTTGAATGCTATAATACAATGCTATCAATTCTCAAGCAAACATTTTCAGGTGCGTAATTAAATTTATAAGTTAAAGAGTAACTAAGTGATTTAAAAATTAATTTTAATTCTGTTAATTTATCATATTCGTTCGGTAAAGCATGTTTGCTAAACATAAAAGAATTCATTTGAGAATGAACGAAAAACCTGTATTCCGAGCTGACAAGACTGATTAATACACGAAAAACATGTACTCGGAAACATTTTCAAAAATCAGGTAGCAAAAGGAATTTTGTATTTCTATGCTCATTTAAATCTCATAAATATACGTGTTTCAACAGTTTTTTAAAGATAAAAAATCGCTTTTCGGTATGGTGAAAGATATTTTTGGAAAGATATAAATTTATTTTTTCTTTGTGGTTATATTATGTTATTTTAGATTTAGAAACTTTTATTTTACAGTATATGAAGGAATCTTAGAGAATACTGAATGATATAAACATATGAAAAATTGACAAAACAAACAAGAAATATCTGTCAAAATTTCTTTATTCCGGTAGAGATAGCAAAAATATTTAAATCAACATTTTTTTTTTTTACATTTGTTTTAAACATATATATATATATATATTCATTATTAAGTAAGTCCAATTACATGATGCTTAAAAAGGCAATGAAGTTAAAAGCTGTTAGACTGTTACGTTGCTTTTTTATCGCTTGAATTTCTTTTTAAACCAATTGGTCACATTTTCCTTGATGTTTTTCTTTACATAATGAATTTTTTTCTTTCTCATTTCATCCAATGTCACATTTTCTAAAAGACATACGAACTTCTCTGTGCTGTCTGGATTATTAAACTGTTGTACTGGTCGTAACAAATAAAGATCTGGGAGAAAAGAAAGAGTGTTTGGGAAACATTCTTCAGATTTAATCTCGACTTCATCAATTCTCGACTTCTTCTGTTTCATAATGAGTGCTATATTTCAAATTCCCTTCACCAATGCCTATTTCAGGGATTCTTGCTTGTTGAATATTGTACTCCTTATTACCATTCATGTTTATATAGTCGAAATCTTGGAAAGGATTAGTGCATACACCATCTCCCTGTGACGACAAATCACAAACTTTTTCTGCTTTAAAAGGGTTTCCGTCCATCTTCAGAAGCGGATGTTTCATTATCTCTTTTGGGGAAGGACGCTCATCAGGTTTCATCTTCAATATCGATAGTAGGAAATCGAATGCTTGGTCTATATATCTTTCTTCTTTTTTTGAACCTGGGAAGGAGTTTCTCATCAAGTATTCCAAAATCTGCTTTCTCAAAGTTTTTTTCAAAACTGGCCACACGTGCGATGACCAAGAGAAATTTTCATCACTTTTTTTCATCCATTGCATTTGTGGCCAATGTCCTGTTAACATGTTCATTGCCATTAATCCAAACGTGTACATATCGTATGGCTCTCCTTGAACGTTATCAGATGCTACAGAACTAAAGCACTCCGGAGGCCGAAAAATAAATGGAGAAACTATCTCTGCAAGAGGTTTTCCAGTATAGTTTAATCCTGAAAAATCACACAGCACGGCTATATTTTCTTTATAAATCAATACATTATCCGTCTTCAAATCACAGTGGCAAAAGCCGAAAGAGTGCAATTAATTCAATGCCAACAATATATCCTTCATCCACAGTTTTATCTTGGTCAGACCATCTGGATCGAATCTAAACTCATCGCTGTGAGTTGTTTCATCAAGTGCCTTGCCAAAGGCACTTGATGAAACAATGAAGCATGGGAGTTAAATACATCTTAACTGCTGGCTTATCCATTTTTAATACATCAAAAACGGGAAGGACATTTGTATGGCTTAATATTGGCCACATTTCATCTTCAATCACGCATATATTTTTCTTTTCTATTATCTTCACCGCTAGAACTTCTTCCTGGGGTGAAAGTACTGCAATGACGAAATATTTATAATTTTTTCCTTCTAAGAACTTTATGACCTCTTTTTTAACAGTCTCACGAGACATTTTTGTAAAAAATAAAAATAAGATTTTTTTTTTTTCCGCAAAAGATTGCTTAATTGATTAGTATGTTTGTTTAGTGAAAATACTTTAAATAAACAGATATTTACATATTAATAAGGTTAACTTTTTTTCGTTCATTTAAGAGTCGCTAATTATATAGTAACAATCCTATCAGACTTATAAAAAATCAAATTATTATGATTCAAGAATGAAAAAAATTATATTTCAACAATTGTTTGCAATTGTTTAAAACTATTGTTAAGAGCTATTTTTGTGCTTAACCGAAATTGTTACTTTTAATTTAACAATGCGAATTCACTCTAATAAAGAATACTTGTGATATTGTTACGAGTTTAAAAAAAGAAAATTAACTTAGCAATAATATGACAACAATTTTCTTCGTACGTTAAATTTACATTGTTAAATGGAAAATTCCAAAATACAAAATAGTTCAAGCGTCCTTAATTATATAATATTCTTACATACCTAAATGTATTTATAGATTTATATCAGCATATAAAGTTGCACCCATGCATATGTATGTCAATAGAATAAATATTAAACAGGGAAACACATGAAAAGAAATCTACCCGTAGATAATTTTGTAAAATTTAATTCTTACATTAAAACCATAAAACACTGAAAAAATATTAAATTATCATAAAGAAATTAAAGAATTGGGATGTATAAACTCATTGAATTCTATCTGCAAAAATATTCGAGCTGCATTGTAAAATACTACAGAAAAGATTAAGAAAATTTAATCTAACTTCGTTGTTGACCTCGATTACCAATTTGAATAAAAATACCTTTTTCGGAATTTATGAATAGAAAAAAGAACATTATTTTTTCATAAAATGTTTGGAAACATATTTTATTTCAATGTTCCGATTAATCCTTAAAAAATGGCATTTTTGAAGAAAACATTGAATTTTTATTTATAAATAGAAAAGGGAACTTTATTTTTCATAAAATTTTTCGAAACATATTTTATTTCAGTGTTCGGATTGGTCCTAAAAAAGGGATTTTTGAAGAAAACATTGAATTTTAATAGCAATTTCTGTTATACAGGGTCTCCGGTCTCAACGGTGTCCAATGGCTAATTCCTAAAACCGTTAGTCATAGACATATAATTCCAATTACAAAAATGTTTCAAATCAGGTACAGAAATATTTTAAAAGCGATTTGGGTCCATAAAAACATTTCTTAAAAAATTACGAAATTTAAATTTTTATACGGGCCCTCGGTCCTATAAGTTATATTTAGTAAAATTTTCCTATTACACTGACAGGTAAGACAAAAACAGTCCCATTCATATAACACTAAAATTGAGAGAGTAATGAAATTTTAAAACTGCATTACTTATGCCACTTTTCTGCTCTGAAAACAAACGAGTTTGCTTGGCTTTGAGGGGTCACATACCAAGTGTTTAAAGTATTCGAAGGTCTTATTTCATGTGTATCTGCGCTTTGAAGAAAAAATCGAACACGTATTACGATTAAGTAAACATTAATTAAGTTTTCAGATTGGCTAAAATAATATATGTTTTATTTCGTCAGGATTTGAGACTATTTCTTTTAACAAAAATTATGTTATTTTTATAAGTTTTTATTTTACTTCAACGATCGTATGTATGTTATTCCAGTACGAAGTTGTACTCGAACTTTAACTCACTTTTAAATATGCGATCGAGACTACATTTTACATACTACACAAATCCAATAACAATCTAATATTATTATGATTTTCGGTGGTTACTATTTATACTTATTTTACAGGATAACGCAACAATTTTCGGATAGATTACCGCCATGAAATTTAAGAAAAAGTTTTAGATTAGATAATACAAGACTGCGATTGCTGGTTTGTTTTACTTTTATGTATTTTTTAGCACTGAATCCGATAATTACATTAATTTTTAACCATCATGTCAAGATATTTCTCAAATCATAAATTGTCAAATTTAAAGAATAACAAAAATTGGATACTTTAAACTAAAGGAGATGGTTGTGTTTTTTAACTTTTGATAATTGATTTTTACGTACTTTTTAGCACTGAATCTGAAAATGACCTTCATTTTTAACCATCACGTTAGAATTTTTTTGTAAATCGTAAATGTTTAAGAAAAAATATAGCGAAAATCTCATACTATAAAACATATGTAAAACTTTTTTTGTTTTATTTTATTTTATTTTGTTTTATTTTATTTTATTTTATTCAATAATTTATTCGATATTTTTGCTTATCCTGGGATTCTTACAGCTAAGCAGCTGAGTGGTCCGATGAGATGAGGGAGTAGATTCAATTTTAACTTTTAAGTTTTGAACTTTGAAATTTGCGAAAAATCCTGATGTGATGGTTAAAAATGAAGACCAATTTCAGATTCAGCGGTACAGAATACATAAGAATCAATTATCAAAAGCTATAAAACATGACATATCCCAACTTTTGCAGGCTAGTGTAATCTAATAATATTTTAAAATACCTATCATTTTGTAAAGAATTGAGGCTGTTAATTTAGCATCATTTTATTTTACAAAAATTCTGTTTTTCCTTTCTTCTTAAATGTTTATAACAAATTGTATATTTTGCATTAATATGTCAGAATGACTAAATATTTCAAATTTATATTGAAATGTTAATTTTACTCTCAACCATTTTTTAATATATATGACGAAATTATATTTCGACTAAATTTGTGAATGACACCCAATTTGCAGCAAAAAATATGATCCAACAGCTATTACTCGGTCAATTTTAATCGTAGAATAATGGGAATTTTTGTAAAGTACTTGTCAGTGTAAAAGGAAAATTTTACAAAATATAACTTATATGACCGGGGGACCGTATAAAAATTTAAATTTCGGCAATTTTTTAAGAAATGTTTTTATTGACCCACATCGCTTTTAAAATATTTCTCTGCCTGATTTTAAACATTTTTGTAATTGGAACTATATGTCTAATACTATCGGTTTATAAATTAGCCATTGGACACCGTTGAGACCGGACACCCCGTATTAAGTAAAATTTTTTGCTACTTTATCATTAAAAGTCTGTCAGTTTTATTTCGTGAGCATACAGCGTAAGAAAATTACTGTAATCGTATTAATCAGTTCCTTTCAAATCTTTATGTTTTATAGCTACCTCATATCATTTCGTATATTTTTATTCCCTACGTATTTGTCTGTTTAAATGCCTTGTATGTGTCTATGTACGTGCGTTTGATAATTTTTATCTTTTGCGGCCTCCAGTGTTCGTTTTTAGTGTGTTTCACAATTTACGTATATATGTAAGTGCGTGAGAGGAAACGATAGTATACAAACGGGGCTTTCTATTGAGCTCAAACTTAGCATGCACATTAGAGGCTACAGAGGCAAGCACTGTGTCAAATTTTGTAGAATCTAGTTAAAGAGTTTTGTATCTATACCATCTTTAAACCATTTTGTGAGCGTGTCTACCAATAAAATAATTTATAAAAATGTGACTGATTACAATGATTATGTGTCAAAAAAATATTGCCAATTTCACAAGAGTCTGCACTAGTCACGTGCAAACACTCATAAGTAGGTATTCATTTCTAATTTCGACGTTTGCATCTCAATACATTTAACCCTTTCCGACACAGTGTGCCCGGGTCGGGATACCTAATTTTAATTCCAAACTTACGAACGGCACCAAGAATATTTTAGTAAAATTTTGCTTTTACAATGAATAATTAAAGTAACATGTTTTTAATTTTATTAAAAAGTCGGTTTAGAATTCCGGTGTCAGTCAATCATTTCATCATTTTACAACAAAACTTGCCCGTGCCGGAAAGGGTTTTAAAGGTTTTTTTGTTGTGTTTGTAATTTTTGTTTTCCACAAGATAGCTGAATTCGAACAGAACTCATTATTAATTTTTCAATTTTGGCTGCAGATTATTTTTTTCAAAGATCATTTTATTTTTCTTAACAGTTTTTTTACCGTGAAAGAACACTGGTAAAGTAAAATCTACAAATAAAATTTAAAAAAAAAAAGTAAAATGTGGACCTGTTAGAAAGCAATCCTAACGGCGCTATGGAAAAAAAAAATTAAAAATGGAGAAATACAATCGAGCGATTTTAAAATAGGCGTTCATAGGATTAACATTACTTTGCGAGATTTATCGTGTGGTAAAAGTATTATCGTAAGAGACTACACTAGATATCCAGAGACTCTCTCAAGCTAATGTTAAATCGAATCGACACCATTTTATAAAATACGGTAAATAAGATTAAAGAAATTAACTGACATTTAATTGATAAATAAAATAAAATAAAATAGAAACATACAGCGTTAGGCATAGCCCACATATATCTTATGTAAAAAATCTGCTTTAAAATATTGAACTGCAAGCGAGATATTTGAAAAGAACTATCCCATAGGTTGAACATTCAGGTGATAGATGACTTTCAAAATCACGAATTTGACTAAAAAATATGTTTTTCTGCTTTTGAGAATTGTGGAAATAGATGTTCCAGTTTATCTGATTCAAAAAGATTTTTAATTCCGACGTGTCTTTGAAGAGATATAAGCTTTTATATCCGTAAAAACTGTATATATTTACAGTGAAACCTCTCAGTGCGACCACCTCCTTGAACGACCACTTTCTCATGGTACGAAATTTATTCCCATAGGCTCAATACTAATTTTACCTCCGTCCACAGACCATCTCAGTTGAACTCCCACCATGAGCGAACAACTTCTTTGAGGAAAATGAAACAAATTCCTTTTTTTTCCTGGTCGCTTGAAGAAGGTTTTATTAAAAAAATAATTCCGGAACGCGCATTATTCCTCAAACTTCTCAACTGAGTTTAGTTTTTTTTTTTAATTCCGGTAACTTTTAAGGGTTTAAACCCCTTTGTGCCTTTTTAGGCAATGGATTAAACTCGTAACACAAATTAAGAATGACGGTCAATAAACTCCCCTGCCCTATTCCGTAAGGAAACTCTCAAAGAAATATATAAATTAATGCAATCGTTATTATTTGTTTTCGTCCAAAAAAAAACGCATTTATTTACTAAAATTCGAAAGGACTTGGAAATAAAAGTTATAAAAGATAAAACCGTAAAATCAAAGCAAACGCCACAATGTATTCATTTTTTTAAACTCTGCAGTAATTAACGTATGTAATTAACTTTTATTTTGATATTTAAAATTTTATATTTTTTCCAAATGGGAAAAAAATTTTTTTAGTAAGGTTAATTGTTACCTTTTTTCAACAATAAAATCTAGATTTCATCATGACCTCCATTAAGAAACCATTTTTCGGATCGACATTGGAACGGAATGTGGTCCATTTAGTGAGGTTTTACTGTATACTATTTTTTTTACTTAAAATGCTGATTGCTCAAAATTTAAAATTTTGCACATTCCTAACGTTTGAAATCTTCCATGCGCATTCCTAATAATCAAATTCTTTTGTAATTTATATCGCATATCCGTTTTATAATACTAACAAATGTTAGTATATAAAAAAGTATTTTAATGTTGAAATTTATATATATTTGAAAATATATCACTACTTTTTTTGAAAAAAAAAAACAAACATAAATATAAATATAAATATGTATTTTTTTCTGCTTATACTTTCAACGAACTTTTACAATTCATGCCGACTTCCATTGTAATATATAATATGTATCTCATAAATAAATAAATATTGTCGTATTTTATGCAAAATATATGCGCATGGGACCTTTCAAAATATGTCAATTATTCGTTATTTAAAAAAATTAAATATTGAATAATTCAAAAGCTTTTTATTATTTTAACACAAAATTTAGAATATATGTAACTATTTGAGCTTGCCATTAACAAATCTTCCACTTTTCAAATGAATCCATTGGAAATTGAAGGCTTTGATTTCTAATGCCCACTGACCTCTTAATGCTCGAATGTTCTCGCATGGTGGTCGTAGCCTCTTAAGAAACTAAATTTTTCAGTTCATGATATTCTTCAAAAATTTTTGAAAAAAAAATTTAAAACAAATAATCCAATTCTATTTTTTTCGTTTTTAATTTTCATTTAGTAATAAATAAATAATTATAAGAAATTAAAAAAAAACATGTTTTTCAAAGTGGCGTGATTAAATTAAGTAAAATAATTTGATGTATTTCCTGTAGAATTTCTACGAATGAAAATATGGAATTTTGGTAAATCTATCATTTTACAGTATCATCAAACGTATCTGCAACAACTGTTGTCGATTAGATTACTTCATGAAAGAATAAATCATCTTAAAAAGCCCAATAAATATGTGATCAAAGTTTCTGATCACTTGAAAGAAAATTATTCCAGGCCATGTTATTGTAGAAAATAGAAAATGAAATGTTAGACAAATGTTGAAATTTAACGAAAGAAAATGTTTTCATTATTTTGTGCTTTTATTTTATCTTTTATAGAATCATTTTATGTCATTTTTATAGAAATACTTAGCTCTTATTCAGTATTTATTTATTTTTTTTTTTATTTTTTTTTTTTTTTGAAAAACGAAAGAATGGACAAAAGTAAATTACTTTAGAAAAAAAAATCGTTTACAAAATATTCCTATCATTCATCTTACCTTTTCGTAATTATTAGAAATCGTAATATTATCAGCTGTATAATTCCGTGCAGATATTTTGGTTAAAAATCTATAAGGGTGGATTTGCCTCTTTCTAATTTTCTTACTAAAAAATCGTTGATTCAAATCAAGTTGCGTGGGTGGATACCCTAGCATGCGCGGCGTGAATTTCCAATAGGCCGGAATCCGATAGATTACCAGAGTCGTTTGCAACCAATTTCCGTTAGGGATTATTAAAGTAAATGACATTGTCTGGAGTTTGAACCACTTTGAGATCAAAATGTTAGAAACGAACAAAGTGGTACCGATTTGGAAAAAAAAAAGGTCTATTTCTGACCACTTTTTTAGCACACTGGCGCGCTTCTAAAAATATTTATTTTTTATAAAATTAGCTGAAAGTGGTTCAAGCTTCAATAAATTATATCACATTTAATTAAAAATAAACGGTCGAATGCGAATATTACTCGCGCTGAGAGGAATCCGTTCATTAAATATATGAATTATTAATTGTATTGTTAAAGAAATCGTTGCTAAAAGAATAAAAAGTTTTTGTAGAAAACTATACAACGTAGGGTTAGTTAAAGCTGTATATACTAGAAAAGTATGAATGAATATACCATAAAAGGTCAAAGAGATATGTAACTTAAATATTGCTATTCTGTGCGAGTATTACTTGCTCTCAGAGGATTCCGTTCATTAAATATATGAATTATTAACTGCATTATTAAAGAAATCGTTGCTAAAAGAATAAAAAGACAATGTAAAAAAAACTATGCAAATTAGGGTTGGGTATAGCTGTATATACTAGAAAAGTATGAATGGGTATACAATAAAAGTTCAAAGAGATATGAAACCTAACTAATATCAAATATTGCTATTCTGTGTAACTCTTTTTTTTAATCTATTCCTAATCTGTTTATGATGAACTTAATTCGGTACCGACAATAAAAGAAGTGCACATTTAAACTTCACTTGGCATTTCATAAAACTAAATTCAGTGAAGTAAGAATCTTCTCTTTTTACAGTGTAGCTAAAACAAAACCCTTGTTTAAACTTGGCATTGTGGTACTGGGTATTGAATTGTACAAATATATCATTAAAAGTTGTTAGCTAGGCTTTAAATACCGATGGTAGATAATGTACGCCGCCCCTGTCATTATGTATGTCCAAACCGTCAGTGAATTTAAGGGTTAATATATTGGCTAATTACTGACGATTCATTTCGAAAATGCTTATTAGCAATGCTTTTATACTTCTGATACGATAGGTAAGTACAGCGCTCCTCAAAACCTTTGCTGAATGCCGTCAAATCGAAATTTGTGTGTAATGGGAAAAATGCGCTTTTTTGAAAAACTATGTGACCTACGTCAATCTATACAATTTTCTTGCAAGGTTTAAATTAACGTCTATTACCTCTATTTTTTCATAATTTTCGTTTAAAAGATTCGAAAATAGAGGTGGGGGACATATTTTTGCAATAAAATGTCGACGATATACCTGAAATTGAAAGAAATATATTTTTGAGTTCAGCATTACGAAAGCATTTCCACGACACCACACGATATACAAAGAAAAGATTTTTTTTTATTAACTTAATTAGCCCCTCTACATTTTTCGTAAATATATTTGTGAATGTTTAATAATCTCTAAATATGTAGGTATATGTAGGTCAATAGCGTTTATTACTTCCCTCAATTTGAAATTTCCACGTTCCATAATTTACTAGTAAAATGGCTGTGACAGACAGACAGACACAAAAGTGATCTTCTAATGGTTCTGTTTTTACTTTTTAGGTACGGAACCCTAAAAATTAGCAAAATCATCAGTTTAATAGCTTTTCCGTTCTGATCTGTCCCAATAATTTTAACAGGTTGAGGACATAGCTGGCTAATTTGTTGCATTCCCCACAACATATATAATTTCCATATTTTTGTTAATTTTAATGAAAGCACGTTTTTTTTTTATATAGTAAAGCGAGGAGAGTTCGCGCTGTAGGAGAGATTGCGCACAAAGAGATTCGACAGGAAGGAGTAGAGTGTGCGCCCAGCGACTCCAGGTAGATGTACAGCAGAATTAGTGCAGCGTCTACATGAATGGGCATATTGATTGTTCCAAGCGTTTTGATAAAGCAGTGCTATTTTGTTTTGTTTTTCCAAAGTAAATGCTTGAATTTTCATAACTGTTCGTCAGAATTTTTATAGAACGTCAGTAATACAAAATATTTTGAACTTAAACGATTTCTTATAAACTACTAACCTGAGCGAAGTATGTGAACACCAAAAATTCATTTTAGAAGCGGCCATATTTAAATAAAAGGCCGCGCAAATCTCTCCTACCAAAATAGGAGAGTTTGCGCATCTGCTACTTAGGAGAAATGGCGCATTTCCCCATAAGTTTAAGTGCTAGGAGAGATTACACAGCTTATTGATAAATTTGTATGAATTGTAAATTACGTGTAAAACATATGAATGAATCAATTTTGAAATAATTTCGGGAAAACACATAATTATGAAAACTAAATTTGGCAACAAATTAATTAGCAAAAGAATACTTTTGCAGATAAATTTTTTTTATTATTAAATTAATAATACAGTTGTTATTAAATAAATGTTATGTAATTATTTTTGTTAATAAATTAATAATATATTTGTTAATAATTTAATTAAATATTTATATATATTTTTTAATTTATGAGCAATTAATTTGCTAATAAATTAATTTTGTTAACTAAAATAAATTTTCTGATACAATGTTTTGGAAAAGCTTTCACCCATTCCAAGTAGTGTAATGCCATCGAAATCAAAAGGAAACAGAGTGCAACTAATGTTACTAATCCACAAAATATACATGAAAAAAGACTTAAGAATGATGCCGCTACAATTAAAGAAAAAAAACAGCTGAAGATAAGGTACTTCCACAAAAAGTGGGATAAAAAAACTCAAGAAAAAAACCGAAGGGCAATGAGGATGAGTGCACTGAATGGCTGGAACTGTACCAGGAGACAACTTCGACAACTGACTTGATTCAATGTATTGCTTGTTGCAGGTGATTGCACGAAAGATGCACGATTTACAACAATAAGTGCATCGATTGTGGACAACGGCAACTTCGGTTAGCAAACAAAATACAATGAAACTGGAAATGGAAATGAAGTAATTTTCAAGTTAAAGATGTTATCAATTAAATTAATGTTATTTTGTAATCTTAGTAGGGCTTTCTTTTTCTTAGTAGGGCTTTATTTTAATCTTCTTAAATTAAAATTTTTAACTGTTGTTAAAATTCTTTCTTTTATTTATTATTTACTAGGGGGCTCGGCCCCCTACGAGCTACGCTCGCCAACCCCCGTCCAGACACCGCAGACTCTAAATGCACGCTAATGTGATCGGCTTTAAAAAGATTTCGAAAGATTGAATTATAATTTAAAAAACAATGGCGATCTACCTATAAACGGATTTCTATTCATTTCTCTTTGATTGGGGAAATTTTAACGCCAAATCCGCTGCGGTACTACTTGATTATCCCATCGACTAATTTCGCCAAATTATATAAATCGCCAAACCACTTGCCAAATTATATAAATTGACAAAATTTTTATTTTAAATAACGAAAGAATACATAAATTAGTACAACATTAATAAAAATACAAATAAAACGTCGAAATAAAAATAACTTGATGTTGTAGACACGTGTAACAACATTTCAAAATAAGCTAATATAAAAGGAATTGAGTAAACAGAATCTTTGTCTCCCGGTATTTTTTAACAAAGCGAACAGAAAGTTCTTTTAAATGAGACATTTTAAATTAATTGTTTTTAATCTGACGTAATTTTGACCAAACTATTCTTTCTCTTTTTAATATTCACGTGAAAATACTTGCGTTAGAAACGAAATATTATTTGCGCTTTCCTAAGAAAAATAGTTGAAAAGTATCCTCTCAAAATATCAAATAAATATCTAGTGCAATTTCTAAATTTAAACCGTTTTGCAATATTATTTCGTGTTCATTTTATGTAATAACTGTAATGTGACGGAAATATGACGTAATTTCTCCTATTTAAGACTTCTAACGCATCTTAATAAATTTATTATTTTACAAATTCCTTTCTGTCTTAAAATTCACGAGTAATTATATTTTTTATGACGTAATTTTTAATAAGTTCCTGCTTTTTTACATAATTATTTAATTCTAATTCCAAATGTTTTTTTCTGTTTATAATAGTCACGTGTAAATAATTTTTTAATTTATTACACGTACAAATATATATACATATTTTAAGCAAACATTATTGTTTCCGCTATTTATACAGTTGGCAACAGTTTAAATTAATATCACTTTCTAAAATCTGTAAAAAATATCTCTAGAAATGCTGAAAATTTGAATTTAAAATAGAAATAAAACCTCATAAAATTAGCCAAATTAAAAAAAAAAAAGAAATACAATCTGCACACCGGGAACTTCAAACCTATAAAATGATCTAAAAATGATTAAATTCCCATGAATAGCTTTTGCTCCTATAAAACTTTTTTAGTGGAACGATTTTGTCCAAATTTAGCATTAAATATTTCTTAAAATAATTCTTCGATTTGAAAACTGTCGGCATCAGCGTGTTTATCAAACATTTCTGTATAATACTACCAATTTTCATATTTTTGTATGCATTATTTTTCTTAATATTAACGAAGAAAGACCTCCGGTCGAAAAAAATTCAAAACTGGCGGCGGTGGTGACAGCGGTAGTTACTTTTTTTTTAGAATAGAGAGAAACATTTGGTTGAAATATTCACTCTTAATACAATAATATGTACTCACAAAAACCTTTCAACAATGTCGATTAAGTGTAATTATTATTGTTAACAATTTAATTGTAGTTATTATTAATAACAATCTCTTCTACCTATGTGAGCAATCTCTCCTACCCATGTGCGCGTTCTCTCCTACCCTGTAAGGAGAGATTGCGCAAAATAGTTTTCCTGGTTTTATTACTGCTGTTCTATTAAATTACAGTATAACAACAAAATAACAATGGAAATGCATAAAAAACAAAGGAAGTCAAAGTTATTCATGCATAGTTTATCAAAATATTAATATTTAGATTTTTTAGTATTATTCTTTTGAAATGTGCGCAGACTCTCCTCGCTTTACTATATACATTTAACTTATTACTTCTTGTTTTAGCTTTTGTTGTTTCAGATTTTTTCCCTCTTCGAGATGTATTGTTTTAAATGTACCATAGAATTTACCTACAACCAATAATTAATAGTGTCAGTATTTAATTATTTTTTTTATGCGTAGAAAGCGGCAACTGGAATATTTTAAAAGCATAGATTTAACAAATATTTATTTTAATAAATGTCTTTTACAACATACTCTTTTCGTAATTCTTCTATTTTTTCTAATTATATAGTATCATAACATAATCAGCTAAACGAAATTCCGATGTATTTATTCTAGCTAACAAAAGGTAATGAGCAAACGAAATTCTTCAAGCGACACTTTAATTTTCGAATATTTCTGCAATTACACCATTCTTTCTAATGCAATAAAAGATTTAAGTCATCAGTGTGGGAAGAATAATCTTAATATACATTTAAAGTCTGTGAATTAAAATGCACATATTTTATTCAAAAGCTGACATATTCTAAAATAGTTTTACTTAAATTTAGTAACACAGTTTCTCATTTGTATGCATTTTCGTCAAACCGTTTGCATTCTTCGCAATAATTGATTTATCAGCATTATATCAAGTTCAGGTATTTCAAAATTGAAATAAAAGCTTTACTATAGGACAGATGTTTTCAAACATTCACATTTTTAAATTAAAAATTCGACGATTGCACAATGAAATACGTTAAAAATTATGTATTAAAAACAATGGTGTATCATAACATCCTGAAGACGTTTGTAGATCCGAAATGAAATGTTGATTGTACACTGCTCAAAACAATTAAAGGATATTTGAAGTTTTATATAAAATAAAGATATAAACGAAATTTTTTTTTGCCGAAAATAGAAGAAGAGAATCACAAATGCAAATTTTTCTGGTTTTCAAACTGTGGAGTATGCAAATTTTGAGTTCGACGTCAAAAACGTCGCTTCAGCGGCAGCGAATGAAATTTGACTTTCAACTGGATAAAAGAGAATGAAGACAAGGATGATCGGCATTCAGTGATTGCTTTGTTTCGATAAGTACGATGTCTCAGCGAAGTCATTTGACAGATTCAGAAGCTTTGAGAATTGTTGGTAGGTTAGAAGGGGGCCAAACTCAAGCCGAAGTAGCGCAAGCCATTGGAGTGTCACAAAGTGTCATTTCCAGGATCTGGAACCGTTTTTTGGAGAGTGGATTTGCAGGCCGAAGACCAGGGCAACGTCGTAGATGGGCAACAACGCCCAATGAAGATCGGTATTTAGCGTTAACAGCTCGGAGACACCTAACCATGAACGCTACTCTTCTCCAACAACACCTTCGCTCGGCTACAGGCACCACGATTTCAACTCAGACTGTCCGAAAGCGGCTCCATGCTGTAGGTCTGTATGCTCACCGACAGATGGTATGTGTTAGATTAACATCAAGGCATCGTCGCGACCGCAGGGAGTGGGCAACCGAGCATGTCAACTGGAGGAGAAATGAATGGAGCAATATTCTGTTTTCTGACGAGTCCCGTTTTTCTGTGCATCCGGATAATAGGCGTATTTTCATCTGGAGGGACCGTGGCAGTAGGAATAATCCTGCGTTCGTGCACGAAAGTGTCAGATTTGGCGGTGGAGGAGTGTTGGTGTATGGTGGCATCTCCATTGACGGGCGCACTGACCTCTACATCATTCGAGATGGAGCTCTGACTGGTCGCCGATATAGGGATGAGATCCTCAGACCTATTGTAGTCCCTTACGCTGCAGCAATCGGAGATAACTTCATTTTAATGGACGATAACTGCAGGCCACATCATGCAAACCTGGTGGAGGATTTCCTTTTCGAGGAAGGAATCGTTCGAATGGAATGGCCAGCGTGTTCTCCAGACATGAATCCAATCGAGCACGTTTGGGACGCTCTAAGAAGATGAGTTTCTGGCCGCCAACAACCCCCACAAACTCTAAAAGAACTGGAAAGAGCTCTTCTGGAAGAGTAGGGCAGAATACCCCAACTCGTCATTAATAGCCTCATTGAGTCCATGCCTGAAAGGTGTTCAACGTTGCTGGCCGCCCGTGGAAACCATACCCCCTAATGAAAATGATTTTCTTTGAAGAAAACACCTTTTCTTATTCTTTTTTTCTCATATGCACAAATTGTGTTTTTATCCTTTAGTACACAAATGCGCAATAAAATGCATTTTTTTCTGCCAAACATGTGTAATTTATTCTCATATAACCTACTATGTCTGTCGACCATGTATCAATCAGCTAAACAGTTTACCAGATACAAAATCCACCTAAAACTGCAATATCCTTTAATTGTTTTGAGCAGTGTATTTTAATGTGTGTGCCTTTTAGCATAGTGCATTCGTTTTTAAGGCGTATCATAACATCCTGGAGACATTCGCAGATGCGAAATGAAATGTTGATTGTATTTTAATTGTGTGTACCTTTTAGCACAGTGTATTTGTTTTTAATACATAATTTTTAATTCACAGTTTTGTTTTCTTCATAATTAATTTTTTTAGAACATTGGCTTTGACGCTTCCTTCAGCAACAACCGTATCTTGGTGAATGATATTGATTATTTTATAGAAACCTTATTTTATATCGAGCTCAATTTTAAAACCGTTACTTGCTAAAAAAAATATCTTATTGACAGATAACTGTTTTTAAATAAACAGATATGCGCTTATGCAACTAAAGGATTTTGAAAACTCCAGTAAATGGTTGTATATATTTTTGATATGTTTAAGCAAAGCCGTCAATCTTGGTTGAGTACCGTATTATATTATTGAACCGAGTGGTTCAAGATTAGCTCCCCGATTAAATAAAAAGGTTTTGTATAGAATAAACAATTTTAAATGGTCTCATAAAAAAACGCTAAGTTTTCCTTCTCAATTTGAGCTTCGATTCTAGTATCAGAGTAATGATATGAATTACATTATCAAATTTTAATTCAAACATAGCACACATTTTCAAAGTTATTTATTAACAAATTTAACTGAGTGTTTGATAATTGTCTTTAATTACTTTAGTTATGCGTCCCAAGTAAAAGTATTTTTTCAGTGACTCCAGTAAATGATTGCATTATTTCACTGGATTAGACAGGCTACAGAATGTGTGCATAAAAATTGTCCTCGGTTCAATGGTATATTATAACAGTTCATTTTAGACTATTTACAACAAATCATACATCATATTGAAGGTAAACAAATCTAGTTTTTCTTACAAATGTTCAATACCTGCACTTTTAGCTATACGGCACACATCCGACTTAAAGTCCAATTCTTCACACATTTCGGTTAACAAGTCCGGAGTAATGGAAGCAATAGCTTCTTCAATTCTGTGCCTCAACTCTGGCAAATCATTATGTAGCGGCGGAACGTAGTCACGATCTTTTACAAAACCCCAAATGAAAAAATCGCATGGCATATGCCGGTTGTCTTTCTTAAATCTTCAGCATAGCAATAATGCTTTTCGCTCAGGAGTCGCCATTTTGTGTATGTGACACTGCAATCGAGGAAATAATAAGTCTGTACTCGGGCATGCGTTTATTTAAAACTAATTTACTACTAATTTGTAACCTTGAACCAATACTCTACAACGCTTGGATATAATACTATTAAAATTTATAACTGGGACATTATTTTATAAGCACCCTGTATATTTTTAGTAAAGTACCATTCTGTATTACGACAGTTTTTGTAATTTGATTAAGCATCATTCTAAAATATTCATGAATTACAAAAAAAAATCTATAAGATATCATTCATGTATATCGTTCCTACTGATTAATACCGATTATTTTTCATATTTCTGAAACAAATTTATAGTTATAAGCCTTTTTTTATGTAAAAAAATAACAATAGTTTGAAAATTCACTTTGAACAGTAAAATATGGATGAATTCAAGAAAATCGTTTACATGCATTTAAAAATAAAAGATACTCCTTACCGGTTTTTCAATTTGTTGTGTTGGTTTATTCATTTTTGTATGTAAGTGATTAATATTATGCAAGAGATTCTGAGCAAAGAATGATTTTAACGAGACAATTTTTTATGTAACAGTTTTTAATAAGGCACTTTTTTATGTAAATATACATACACGGTGGGCACAACTGATAAATTCTGCGCCTTTTAAAATTCAAATGAACATATTTTAACAGAAAATGTTATTAAATAAACGGTCAAGTGCGAGTATTACTCGCGCTCAGAGGGTTCCGTACAATAAATACATGAATTATTAACCGTATTATTAAAAAAATCGTTGCTAAAAGAATAATAAGACTTTGTAAAAATCTATACAACGTAGGGTTGGGTACAACTGCATACACTAGTACAGTATGAATAGGTATCTCTCTATTCTAAAAAAAGGTAACTACCGCTGTCACCGCCGCCGCCGCCGCCGCCGGTTTTGAATTTTTTGTGACCAGAGGTCTTTCTTCGTTAATATTGAGAAAAATAATGCATACAAAAATATGAAAATCAGTGGTTTTATACAGAAATGTTTGATAAACACGCTGATGCAGACAGTTTTCAAATCGAAGAATTATTTTAAGAGATATTTAATGCTAAAGTTGGACAAAATCGTTCCACTAAAAAAGTTTTATAGCAGCAAAAACTATACAATGCAGTGTAATCATTTTTAGATCATTTTATGCGTTAGAATTTGCCGGAGTGCAGATTGCATTAATTTTTTTATTTTGACTCATTTTTTCAGGCTTTATTTCTATTTTAAATTCAAATTTTCAGCATTTCTAGAGATATTTTTTACAGATTTCAGAAAATTGTACTAATTTAAACTGTTGCCAACTGTATAAAAAGCGCAAGCAATAATGTTTGCTTTAAATTAAAAATTTATTTACACGTGACTATTATAAACAGGAAAATAACTTTCAAATTAGAATTAAATAATTATGTATAAAAAGCAGGAACTTATTAAAAATGACTTCATACAAAGTACACACGTGAATTTTAAAAGAGAAAGGATATTGTAAAATAATAAATTCATTAACATGCGTTAGAAGTCTTAGGAGAAATTACGTCATATTTACGTCACATTATAGTTATTACATAAAATGAACACAAAATAATATTGCATAAAAGTTTAAATTTAGAAATTGCGCTAGACATTTATTTAATATTTTGAGAGGATATTTTCAACTATTTTTGTTAGGAAACCGCAAATAATATTTCATTGCTAACAAAAGTACTTTCACGCGATTATTTAAAAGAGAAAGAATAGCTTGGTAAAAATTACGTCAGATTAAAACCGATTAATTTAAAATGTCTCATTTAAAAGAACTTTCTTTTCGCTTTGTTAAAAAATACCAGGAGACAAAGACTCTGTTTACTTAATTCCTTTTATATTAGCTTATTTTGAAATGTTGTTACACGTGTCTACGTCATCAAGTTATTTTTATTTCGACGTTTTATTTGTATTTTTATTAATGTTGTACGAATTTATTTGTTCTTTCGTTATTTAAAATAAAAATTATGTCAATTTGTATAATTTGGCGAGTGGTTTGGCGATTTATATAATTTGGCGAAATGGGTCGACGGGATAATCAAGTAGTACCGCAGCGGATTTGGCGTTAAAATTCCCCAATCAAAGAGAAATGAATAGAAATTCGTTTATAGGGAGATCGCCACTGTTTTTTAAATTATAATTCAATCTTTCGAAATCTTTTTAACCCCTTCGTGACGGGAGCCTTTTGCGAAAATTTTAATATTTCGTCACCGTTCTTTTTAAAACAGAAATTTGTGTCTTCGTGAATCGAGAAAATGCGCTGATTAAATAAGGCAGATTTTACAGTAAAATTTTACTGGTGAGAAAAAACAAGGATTCTGAGCGCTTCATGCGGCACGTATACGTGCCGCTCGTCCCCAAGGGGTTAAAGCCGATCAAATTAGCGTGCATTTAGAGCCTGCGGTGTCTGGACGGGGGTTGGCGAGCGTAGCTCGTAGGGGGCCGAGCCCCCTAGTACCATAAAAGTTCAAAGACATATGAAACCTAAATAATGTCAAATATTGCTATTCTGTATAACACTTTTTTTAAATCTTATCCTAATATGTTTACGATGAACTTAATTCAATAACGACAATAAAAGTAGTGCATATTTAAACTTCATTCGGCATTTCATAAAACTAGATTCAGCGTACTAGTAATCTTTCCTTTTTACAGTGTAGCAAAATAAAATACTTGTTCAAAGTTTAAACTGGGCATGGTGCGTCGAAAGGAGTTCGAAAAGTTGCAACGCCCTCTTGGTCCGTGCAGCGTTTTTCCAGATATGTTTTTAATTAACATTTAAAGACAAGAGAGGTGTATTGAGAGATCCACGCAATGCAAACTAGTCGCGAATCCCATAGTATTCATATGGTTAATTCTAATTAAATAAGTCTGTTTTTAACAATTTGGCATTTATTGCTTTTTCACTGCTACTGGACATTGTATTATACAAATATATCATTGAAATTTGTTTTCTAGCCTTTAAAAGCCTATGGTACATAAAATACGCCGCCACTGTCATTATGTATGTCCAAACAGTTTGTGTTATTAAGGGTTAATATCTCGGCTAATTACTGATGATTTTTTTTCGAAAATCATTATCAACAATGCTTTTATACATCTGCTACGATAGGTACCTCCAGCGATACTCAACACCTTTGCTGAATGGCCGCAAATCAGAAATTGTGTGCAACGAAAAAATGTGCTTTTCTCAAAAACTATTGAATTTTGGTAATCGCTATAATTTTCATGCAAGGTTTGAATTAACATTTACTACCTCCAATTTTTTCATAATTTTAGCTTCACTAGTTTCGGAAATAAATTTGGGGGGGGGCATGTTTTTGCACTTCATTTTCAACGATATCTTTGAACATATAATGCCTAAAATTAAAGGAAATGTATGTTTCAGTTCAGCGTTACGAAAGCTTTCACACGATACTCCACAGGATATACAAAGAAATTTTTTTAAGTAACTAAATTAGCTCCTCTATATTTTTCCTAAATATATTTGTGAATGTTTAACAATCGGTAAATATGAAGGTCAATAGTCTTTATTACTTCCCCCAATTTGAACTTTCCACATTCCATAGTTTACGAGTAAACTGACTGTGACAGACGAACAGACAGACGCAGTGGTGATCTTATGATAGTTCCGTTTTTACTATTTAAGTACGGAACTATAATAAATGAAATAAAATTAGTAATACATTTTATAAAATAAGCGACGCACATTTATTAAATTTGTTTATGTTCAAAACATGTTTTCGTGAATTAAAAATGCAAGGAAGTAGGCGTATAGCAAAAACGGTAATACAGTTTTTTGAATTATAAAACTAATACACGGTGACGGATATTCAAATCATTCTTGCTGGACATTAATGTGTGATTTTTTTTTGTTTTGTTTACTGTACTTCCTTTTTTTAGTTCCATGTATAAACAATAGATATTACAACATTATCTCACGCTGTTAGAACAATTAAACTGATGTATATTGAATCGTGGTTCACCCAGGGGCGGACTGGCCCACCCCGCTACCCCGCGATTGCGGGGTGGGACAAACAGGTGTAGTGGGCCAAAAGAATATTTTGACGATTTTTTAATAACATTAAAAGAAAAAAAATAAATTATGGTACACAATTTTTTTTTCGCTTTTTTCCCTTTTATTGGCTAATTTCTAATTTCTAATTCCTCCTTTCCCTCTTCCATCAGCAATCTTTGGAAGATCTATGCAAATTATTCATTTTGTATAAAAGCACAGAAAGATAGGAGATAAAGTAAAAAACACATTCGATCAGTGAAGTGTGGGAAGTTCTTTGGTGGGGCGCGTCGGCCTGTAGACATTTGCGTAGTAAAAAAAGATACCAATGCAACATTTCAAAGTTTCTGCAGTGGTCGCTATTCCATTGTTTATCTTCCATTTAATTCGAGACTCGAATGACTAGATGGATAGGAATTGTGCAAAAAGTAGATTTATAAAACATTCGAATCACTGGGCTGGTAGAATGTGCTGAGGGAAAGGAGAGGACAAAAGGCCTTAGGGCCATATATTTTCGTTTTTTATACGTAATTAATAAAAACATAGTTAAAATTATAAATAATACAATAAATCAAGTATCAACAATCAGTACTGAATTGTTTATTATTTTTATGCAACGAGAAAGAGACAACTGGTATATTCTAAAAGTATAGATTTAATAAATATTTATTTTAATAAATTGCTTTTACAACATACTCTTATCGTAATTCTTGTAAATTTCTACTTATATTGTTTCATAACATTATCAGCTAAACGAAATTCCGATGTATTTATTTTGGTTAACAAAAGCAAACGGAAATTCTTGAAGCGTAGCTTTAATTTTGGAATATTTCTGCAATTACACCATTCTTTCTAATGCAATAAAAGCTTCAAGTCATCCATGACGAAAGGATAACCTTAATATACATTTTAAGTCCGTGAATCAAAATTTGCATATTTTATTCAAAAGCCGACTTATTCTAAAATAATTCTACAGAAAATTAGTAACACAGTTTCTCATTTTTATGCATTTTCGTCAAACCGAAAGCTTCCTTCTTTTGCATTCTTCGCAATAATTGATTTATCAGCATTGTATGGAGTTCAGGTATTTGAACACTGAACAAAAAGCTCTACTATAGGACAGATGTTTTGAAACATTCACAATTTTGTTTGCTTCATAATTAATTTGTTTTCAAAACATAGGCTTTGACGCTTCCTTATACAACAACTGTGTCCTAAAGAATAAAATCGATTATTTTAAAGAAACTTTATTTTATATCGAGCTTAATTCTAAAAGAGTTACTTGTTAAACAATTATCTTATTGGCAGATAACTGTTTTTAAACAGATACGTTCTTATTACAGCTAAAGTTAATTTGAAAACTCTATTAAATGGTTGTACATATTTTTGATATGCTTAGCCAAAGCCGTTAATCTTGGTAGAGAACCGTGTTATGTTATTGAACAGAGTTGTTCAAGATCAGCCCCCATTAAATGAAAAGCTTTTAATGTTAATTTTTAAATAACTAATTTTAAATGTTTTCATTAAGAAAAGAACCTAAATTTTCCTTCTTAATTTGTGCTTCGATGATACAGCTAATGTTTTTTTAAATTTGAATTTAGAGTAATGATATCGATTACATCGCTCACCCGCAAAAAAAGACACATCTCGCAAAAATTCACTTTGCGTTTTATTCTACCAATAGGTCTGTCTTGCTACACAAACAGTTCATAAGTGTAGTTATACGGAAAATCACTTTATTACGCTATATGTCCATTTTTGACCACAGAAGAGAGGTAGATTGTGTGGAGGTTAAAATTGCCGAACCCTCCAAACCTCATCCCACGTCTTCATTCTTAAAGGTTTTGTGCTTTTATGCATGTTTTTAATGCTGCATGCAGAGCTAAGTAATGTAATTTCATGTAACAGTAAAATCATATAAATTTTCTTTTGCCTTTCCTATGAAACTTACATTTTGTCGAGATGTGTCACATTTCATGCGGGAGAGCGACATTATCAAATGTTATTTGAAACAGAAAATATATTTTCAAAATGATTTATTAACAAATTTAACTGAATGTTTAATAATTGTCTTTAATTTATTTGCGTTTTGTATCCCAAATAAAAGTATTTTTTGAATGACACCTGTAAATTAATGTATTATCAGGTGGTCCATAAAAAATGTTCCAGTTTCAATGGTATATTATAAAAGTTTATTTTAGACATTTTACAACAAATCGTACATAATATTGAATGTAAACTAATCTACTTTCTCTTGCAAAGGTGCAATTTGTACACCCTTAGCTATACGGCACACATACAACCTAAAATGCAATTCTTCTCACACTTCTGTCACCAAGTCCGGAGTAATGAAAGAAATAGCCTCTTTAATTCTGTGTCTCAATTCTGGCAAATCATCAAGTAGCCGCGGAACGTAGACACGATCTTTTATGAAGCCCCGAATCACAACATCGCATGGAGTATGCCGGTTGTCTTTTAAATCTTCAGCCCAGCAATAGCGCTTTGTGCGCAGGAGTCGCCATTTTGCGTATGTCGCACTGCAAGAGGTAAATAACTAGGTATTTCTCGCGCTTGCGCTTATTTAAAACTGTCAAATTTACTACTAATTTGTGACCTTGAACCAAAACTGTAAAACGCTTGGAGTTGTTACTATTAAAGTTTATAAACTTTCTATAAACATTCATTTATAAACACCCTGCATATTTTTAGTAAAGTACCTTTCTTTACTACGACAGTTTTTTTTAATTTGATTAAGCATCATCATTCTAAATCATTCATGATGTTTAAAAAAATCTATAATATTTCATTCACGCATACCGCACCTACTGATTATTACAGACTATTTTTCATATTTCTGAATCAAATTTATGGATATAACGCCTCTTTTTTATGAAAAAAATTATAATAATAGTCTGAAAATTACCTTTATACAGTAAAATATCGATGGTTTCAAGAAAATCGTTTACATGCATTTAAAAAGAAAAGCTACTCCTTACCGGTTTTTAAATTTGCTGTGTTGATTTAGTCATTTTTGTATGCAAGTTATTAATATTATGCCAGAGATTATGAGCAAAGAATGCTTTTAAGTTTGGCAAAAACAATTTTTTATGTAAATATACACGGTGTACACGGTTCATAAATTCCGCGCCTTTTAAAAGTCAAATAAGCATATTTTAACCAAAAATGTTATTAAATAAATAAAATAAAATAAGTTATACATTTTATATTTAAAAAAAATCGCGACGCACATTTCATTAAATTTTTTTGTGTTCAAAACATATTTTCGTGAATTATAAACGCACGGAAGTAGGCGGCTATAGCAAAAACGAAATGACAGATTTCTGAATTAGAAAACTAATACACGGTGACGGATTTTCAAATCATCCTTGCTGGTCATTAATGTGAGAAACTTTTTATTTATTTACTACACTTCCTTTTCTGAGTTCCAAGTATAAACAATAGATAGAACTACATTATCTCAAACTGTTAGAAAGTTCAAACTGATGTATATTGAATCGTAGTTCACGCAATTCTAATCCTTCAATTTCTTTATTTATTAAGAAGTTAAAAAATCTTTTGCATTTTGAAACTGCAAGTTTATTTCGAGCATTCTTACATGTAGAAATAATGCATCGCCATCTATGTGATATTTATAACTAAACCAACGAAGTATTGTAAATACTTTTGTGACATCGTATGTTACTCTACTGGAATAAATACTTCAATAGTTCTGTAATTGCTTACATGTTATTGATTTTTAAAACCGTCAGTCATTTTAACATGCTGTACACATTAATCTATAAAATTAATGTAACCTTCTCTCCAAAAAGAAAAAATAAATAAAAATACAGAAAGAAAGAAAAAAAAAAGGAAAAAAAAAAGAACAAATAACAGGACAGTAGGCGATCTGAGGTTCGGAACTGCCCTTTTATTGAGTGTAAAAACTAGTATTAACTTTATAGAGAAAAAAAAATTAATTCATTCACTCACTTCAAATAGTTCCGTTAATAGAACTTTCGTTATACGCCTTTTAAATAATCGCGACTGTAAACTGTTAAGATAATTTTCCTCCGAAGTTTATTGTGGTTCTCTCTAGTTCCTACATTTGTTCGATCCTTAGATAAATGATTTCGATACATGAATTTTTGGCCGATAACAATAAATACACAAATAATTTAGATATTTATAAACATTAGTTAAACTTGGTATGAAACACTTTAAAGGAAATATTATTTTGCTGAGTTTTGTAAAAGCATATTGCCATAGATTTTTTTACGTTTTTAAGACATTGCAAGAGATTGGAGAAAGTCTAAGCTAGACAGCAATGATAGAGTATCCACATTTTACCTGAACCCAAATCAAACCGCAAGATGTTCCAGTTTTTTTGTAGCGGTTCTATTTTTTCGTTGCCTTCTACTTGTTTGCTGTAGGAGGGATTTAATTTAATTGTTTCGTGTTCTGGTCGGTGTCTTGTTGTGTTTTAATCCCTACGTTTCGGTTTCTGGCTGGACCTATTAAAAAAAAAATCCCGACTGTTTTGTTGTGAAAAAATTATATACTTGGATATTAATTAGTACATATATGTTTGTTATTTACATAAAACATAAAACAGATATTAGAGAGATAAAGGCCGACTAACATTTCATAATTGCATTCAAATACGGATTAATTATTCTACATTCCGGTTTTAGGTTGAAACTTGCGACATTTCTGGTTGAAGAAAATTTTTACAATACTGATGACACTGTACAATAGGGTGGAACGAAAAAAATAAATTTTTAATTTCGATATGTAATAGAGATAAAAAGTTGTTTAATGCCTTTGTTAAGACAATGTTAAAATATTTTAACAAACGTAACATATTTAGAGGTGTCGCAAAAGACTTGAATATATGTATTTTTAAGTAGATTTTACGAATTTTGATAAATATGGTTTAGTAAAAAAAAAATATTTTATATACCAAATGCCTGTTTTCAATTTTTAAATAATATATATAAACTACTTCACAGTAGATATTTACAGTTTTATACTGCATACCTTTAATATTTATTCTACTAAATCTTGCATTTTTTAATTTCCATTTTTTTAGATTTTAACAGTATTTCGTAATAACATTTCAATTAACCTTACTTTTAACTTAAAAACGCGGCAAAACATTTTTTAGTTCTGAAAATTAATAGTCAAATGGAGAACAGTACTTGTTTTGAAGTGACCTTGATTCAGGCGGAATATTATTTCCTGGTGTAGGGTGGCGGAGGCGGAAGAGAAGCATGTAACTGTAGCAATGGTCTGGTCTCTGGTTACATGATTCTGTCGTCAGTTAGTGCAGGCAAACGAATCGTTTGAGAAACAAATGTTTTTTGCTGTTCTTTACTGGATTTTGTTTTGTTTATGAATATGTCAGTTTGAATAATTGTATAATAATTTATTAGTTAATACCTTATCTTTAAAGTGATGGCCAGACTAGACAAATGTTAGAATGCCCAATTTTTGGGTACCATAAACAATTAAGTGATATAAGATTTTCAACTTATTATGACAGTATGAAATATTAACTTTACATTCGACATGAACTGAAACTATACAAAACATCAAAGGAACGAACGGTGAGTGAAATACTTAATATACTTGTTAAGAAAGTTGAATCTATTTGGTCGTCAGCATCTATTCCTGTAGTATCTCGCATGTTAGGAATGGGAAAAACCTATAACGATAAATACAGAAGTATTTTAACATGAAAAGGTAGAAAAGGTACAGTAAAATATGATTTGATTGCAGTAAAATTTTTAAATGAAAGCAAACGTCCTTTTTATGTAGCAACCTGTAAGTGCAAAAAATTTTCTGTCTGTAATTGAGAAAAAAGAAAAAAAATATCTAAACTTGAGAAAGATTTTTTACTTGACCAAAGAACAGTGAGAAAATGTGTATAAGTGGAGTCTATGAAGTTATTTCCAAGATTTTAACACAAAGAGAAGAGAGGAAGCAACATGTAATACAGCAACAATTAAAGTATAATTACATTCAGAAATTAGTATTAAAGGCTACTAGAAAAGCTGAAAATGATGCCATTCAATCAGATCCTGAGCAAACATTTAAAGGAACCTTAATATACAATCCCAAATTTCCTCTACTCCTTTTTTGAATTCAACTACAAGCGAGCAAATGCGAGTAGAACTTCCAACAGTAGCAAGTGCTTGTGACCGAACTGGGGTTTCAGACAGAGTTGCAGCGACTATCGCAAGTGCTGTTCTTAAAGATGTCGGAATGATTACAGAGGAGAACAACAGTAAGGTAATTGACAGTATGAAAATTCGAAGAGAGAGAGCCATGAATCGAACAAAAGAGATAGTAAGAAGCCTTCACCAAGCTGGAGGTAATATAGATTTCTTTTTCCATGGAAGAAAAGATAAAACAATTGTGCAAGATATAAAAAGTAAACAAATTTTACAAAAAGACGGTCATCGAAGAACATATTCCTTTAGTAAAAGAGCCCAATTCATCCTTTCTAGGACATGTAATCCCTGCTTTTGAAACAGGTGAAGCTATAAAAAATAGCATGACAGCCTACTTTAATGGTAACAATCATTTGAACATATCAACTGTAACTACTATTGGGTGTGATGGGACAGCCACAAACACTGGAGTCAATAACGGTGGGATTGCTTTAACAGAAAAAAGGTCTAAATAAGCCATTGCAGTGGCCGATTTGTTTGTTACACTTAAAAGAATTGCCTTTGCGCCACCTGTTTTTTGAATTAGATGGAAAAAACAAAGGGGCCTAAGGAATTTGGCGGTGTTTTTGGCAAACAACTTGAAAATTGTAACGAACTTCCAGTGGTTAAGTTCTTGCCACTAAAATTTTTAAAATATCAGAAATTCCAATGGTTGCCATTTTGAAACAAGATGGCGGATGAAACTGGCCAACGAACTTAGTCGAGACATTAGTATGTACTATGCATTTGAAAAATTGCATCCAAATCGGTTCAAAAATTCGAGAGTTACAGCAATGCAAAATTCAGATATAAATATATACAGGGTGATTCATAAAAGATGGGCAGAACTTTAAGGGGTTATAGTACACTTAAAGACAAATAATATTAAATAGGAGACTAAGGGTCCCAGACGTATTCCCAAGGAGATAGGGGGCATTAAAGTTTAGGGTCCGAAATTTCAAATGATTATAAAACATGGAAAAATTGGTCGATTCGTTTGCGGTTTTTGCAAAAAATTTTCTTTATGCCAGTATTTTCTTGAAATAAAATTTTAAAGTTCAATTTCAAAAAATGCCGATAGGGGGCGCTTTAGACTTTGGAGTAACAAACAACTATTTTTTAACGTTTTTTTTGTATTTCTTTAAATGATTTCGAAAGCTTAGACTTAAACTTAAATTTTGATCTAAAAATCTGAGTCCTAACGAGTAGTTAAGTAGCATAAACTGAAATTTGAAATTTGAAACCCTTCTCCCCCCAGAACAAAAATCAGTTATTCCCGATCTTTGTGTCGTAGATTAGGCTCTAACTACTGCCGCGTTTTGCTAAAATTATTCTTTATGTCAGTATTTTCTTGAAAATAAATTTTAAAGAAAATTTTCAAAAAATTCCGATAGAGGGCGCTTTAGACTTTGGAGTAACGAACAACTATTTTATACCGTTATTTTTTGTGTCTCATTAAATGCTTTCTAAAGCTTAGACTTAAACTTAAATTTTCAGCTCAAAATCTGAATCGCTGAGCGTGGTTCAGTAGCGAGGGGAGGGGGTTCAAATTTCAACTTCTGAACATAGTTCAGTTTGCACTACTTAACCATGCCCAACGATTCTGTGCTGTGATACGAGGCAAAAATACAACTTTCGTCAAGGACTGCATAGTCGGAATTCACTCATAAAGGCACTGGCACAGTTGGAAACGTCGCTCATGCAAACGTTAAAGCTCCATTCCTGACGCTAGTCACCGGGTGAAGAAGGAAACAGAAAGTATGCAAATGTCAAATGGGGAAGAAGAAGAACACGTATGCAAAATTTCGTCACGATTCAGGCATAAAAACCACAGAACGGTGAGTCAAGTGTAAGTCGCTGTAGTAATGAATCGGAAGATGGTGCCCTTCACGAATAAGGAAAAGGCTGAGATGCATTTAATTTACGGAGCGGCAGATGGAAATGGTGCAGAGGCACAACGAATGTACGGAGAGCGATTTCCCAACAGGCGGTTGCCTAACCGCAAAACTTTCGAGCGCTTGCACAGACAGTTGTGTGAGACGGGATCATTTCTCGCTTCCCGGTCGAATGCAGGTCGTGCAAAAAAGGACGAATCAGTAGTTGTTGCAGAAGCCATTCTGGATGTAGTAGCGGCGCAGCCAAGTACAAGTACACGAACAGTGGCTAGGCAGGTGGATACCTCACAGTCCATGACTTGGAGGGTACTGAAGGATGAACATTTGCTCCCGTTTCATGTGCAACGAGTCCAGAAACTGTCTCCAGGGGATTATCCAAATCGTATTGAATTCGCCCGCTGGTTTCTGCAGCAGAACGCGCTAAATCCACATTTTGGACGAACTGTGCTTTTCACCGATGAATGTACCTTCACACGTGAAGGTACATTTAACACACACAATGCACATGTATGGGCGGATGTCAATCCACATGCTACGTATCCACATGCTCATCAGAGACGCTTTTCCATCAATGTTTGGGCAGGAATCCTCGGAGACCACCTAATCGGACCGTACCTTCTTCCTGAACGCCTCAACGGTAAAACATACCTCACATTTCTGCAACATGTGCTGCCAGACCTGTTAAACGTTGTTCCTCCACGCATCCGGCGGGTCATGTGGTTCCAGCACGATGGAGCGCCAGCCCATTACGTACGAGACGTCCGCAAATATCTGGACATCACATTTCCGAACAGATGGATTGGTCGAGGTGGTCCTGTTGCTTGGCCTGCTCGCTCGCCAGATCTTTCACCCCTCGATTTCTTTTTTGGGGACGATTGAAGGCTCTTATGTATGAGACACCCATTTAATCCCCCGAGGAACTGGTCGCCAGACTTTCCGCCGCTGTAGGGGAAGTGCTCGAAAAGCCTGATGTTTTCGCGAATGTTCGCCGTTCCATTCTTCGCCGTTGTTCTGCGTGCATAACCTCTGGTGGTCACAATTTTGAACAATTATTGTAATTACATGTTAATAAATATGCTTTTGTAACATAATCCTAATTTGTGTCTTTTTACCCGTATCACAGCACACAATGTGTGGACATGGTAAACTGAACTGTGCTCAGGAGTAGAAATTTCAAAACCCTCTCCCCAGAAACTTAACCACGTCTAACGATTCAGATTTTGGGCTGAAAATGTAAGTCTAAGCTTTAGAAAGCATTTAATGAGACACAAAAAATAACGGTATAAAATAGTTGTTCGTTACTCCAAAGTCTAAAGCGCCCTCTATCGGATTTTTTTGAAAATTTTCTTTAAAATTTATTTTCAAGAAAATACTGACATAAAGAATAATTTTAGCAAAACGCGGCAGTAGTTAGAGCCTAATCTACGACACAAAGATCGGGAATAACTGATTTTTGTTCTGGGGGGAGAAGGGTTTCAAATTTCAAATTTCAGTTTACGCTACTTAACTACTCGTTAGGACTCCGATTTTTAGATCAAAATTTAAGTTTAAGTCTAAGCTTTCGAAATCATTTAAAGAAATACAAAAAATAACGTTAAAAAATAGTTGTTTGTTACTCCAAAGTCTAAAGCGCCCCCTATCGGCATTTTTTGAAATTGAACTTTAAAATTTTATTTCAAGAAAATACTGGCATAAAGAAAATTTTTTGCAAAAACCGCAAACGAATCGACCAATTTTTCCATGTTTTATAATCATTTGAAATTTCGGACCCTAAACTTTAATGCCCCCTATCTCCTTGGGAATACGTCTGGGACCCTTAGTCTCCTATTTAATATTATTTGTCTTTAAGTGTACTATAACCCCTTAAAGTTCTGCCCATCTTTTATGAATCACCCTGTATATTATATATATAATTTTATTAATATTATTAATATTTATTTTTAATTTATTAAAATTAATACATTAAATATGGTTAAATATAATAAAAGACTGTTTTTTGTACTTTATTATTCTTTTCAATTAAGTGAATTAT